>JBCNJP010000006.1:22327094-22344343 GCA_039602395.1 Deinandra increscens subsp. villosa | reverse complement strand
GATTGCTAATCAAGTGATAACGAGATGAAACGAGATCAAAAGTAAATACAAATGAGATTTGTATTGATGAAACCTTGAGAGCATACACACAGAAATATAGAATATGACTTGAAGTTCTCTATCAGTGCTAATGCTCTTAACACAAACTACCTATTTATAGGTAACTTAGACTAGCTGGCGTACCACCCAGCGTACCAACTGGTACGCTGCACCAACTGGTACGCTGCACCAACTGGTCCGACGGACCATGTGTTACGCCCAGTAGCCTAACTAGACTCACATAGTTGCTCTCATTACATAGATACAATACACGAGACACATCGTGGCATAGGAATATGCTCTAACAGGTGGTGGGTTGGGTTGTGAAGACAACCGACCCGTTTAAAGGGTTTTATTTTTTTCTCGTTAAAAATCCGAGCGTACCGCCCCAAAATATAAAGATTAGGGCGTACCGCCCTAAATTTAAAACCTGAAATTCTTGAGAACATTTTGGGGCGTACCGCCCTCTTCTGGGTCAATTTAGGCGTACCGCCCCTGCCCTTTTTTGGCAGAAAGTTTTAAAAATTTGAGGGACTTAGAAAATTTTCTATCTCTGGAAAAACCTTTATTTGGCACCACCTAACATGTTTACTGCAAAATTTTCATTAAAACTTACCTGGAATGCAGTATATGGCACATATTCACTCCCGAGCTTCCCGATTTCCTGAAAACACACCAAAAACATAAAATCTACCAAAAACTACGAAAACACACAAAAATCAAAAGGAAAAACAAACCGCAGGGGTTGCCTCTCAGTTAGCACTAAGTTTTTATGGTCTTCAGCCAGACCATACTTCCCTTTCACGTTTCGGGGTTTTCATATGAGGGCGCCAAGAAAAAACGTCTTTGTTGATTTGCCCATGAATGTCAGCTGAGTCCAAATACGGCTTCAACCTATGCCCATTTACTACCTGCCTCAGGTGGTCGTCCAAGTATTCAATCTCAAAGTTACCATACCCCCTCCCCCCCCCCCCCCCACACTTGTGATGAGGTACGGCCCCGTCCATTTGCTTTTCAGCTTACCTGGAAACAACTTCAACCGAGAGTTAAACAACCATACCTTTTGACCTACCTGGAAGTCCATCTTCTTCAATCTTGCATCATGCACTTTCTTCATCTTATTCTTGTAAGAGGATGCACTCTCGTACGCCTCATCGCGTAACACTTCCAATTCTCCCAGCTGGAGCTTTCTCTCTCTACCTGCAGCATCATAACTCAAGTTAACTTCTTTAACAGCCTATAATGCTCTATGAGCTAACTCTACAGGTAAATGACATCCCTTTTCATATACCAACCGATATGGAGTGTTTCAATAGGTGTTTTAAAAGCAGTGCGATATTCCCACAAGGCATCATTCAATTTGGAAGACCAATCCTTGCGGTCGGTTCGCACAGTTTTTTGCAAAATTTCTTTAATTTGCCGATTGGAAACCTCCACTTGACCGCTTATTTGCGGATGATATGGGATTGAAATTCGGTGGTCTATGCCATACTTCTTAAGTAGTTTGCCAAATTGAAAGTTCTTGAAATGAGATCCCCCATCACTTATAATCACACGAGGGATTCCAAATCTAGAAAAAATGTTTTGTTGGACAAATTTGCAAACTACACAATGATCATTGGTCTTAGTAGCAATGGCTTCTATCCATTTGGAAACATAATCTACCGCTACTAATATGTAAAGAAAACCATTAGAGTTAGGGAAAGGGCCCATAAAATCTATGCTCCAGACATCAAAAATCTCTACAACCAAAATTGGTTGCAAAGGCATCTCATCACGCTTCGTGATGCTTCCCATCTGCTGACATCTCGTGCAGTGCTTCACAAACTCGAACGCATCCTTGAAAAGCGTGGGCCAAAACAATCCGGATGAAAGAACCCGGTGACCCGTCTTCTGTTCACTAAAGTGGCCTCCACATACCGATGCGTGTACCAACTCCAACAGTGCTTGTACCTCCGACTCCGGTACACATCTCCGGATCACTTAATCCGGCCCTACCTTGAACAAATCCGGTTCATCCCATATGTACTTGTATGCTTGAGCTTTCAAATGCACCTTCTTCCTCTTTGGCCAATGTTCCAAAATTGTACCTGCAGCCAAATAATTCACAATGTGAGCATACCAAGGCAAATTAGAAACACTTAACAATTGTTAATCTGGAAAGGTCTCATTGATGCTCCATTCATCTTCCTCAGCTTCAATGTGGGGCAATCGGGACAAATGGTCCGCCACCACATTCTCACTACCCTTCTTGTATCTAATTTCCAAATTAAACTCCTGCAACAAAAGGATCCACTGGATGAGCCTCGGCTTGGCATCCTTCTTCTCCATCAAGTACTGAACCGCACTATGGTCCGAATACATTATTACCTTGCTTCCCCAGATGTAGGACCTGAACTTATCAAGAGCAAACACAACTGCAAGTAATTCCTTTTCAGTGGTAGTATAATTTAATTGAGCTCCATCTAAGGTCTTACTCGCATAATAGATCACAACCGGTTTCTTATCTACCCGTTGACCCAAAACCGCCCCAACAGCAAAATCAGATGCATCACACATAATTTCAAAAGGCGTGGACCAATCGGGTGCTTGCAACACTGGTGCCTCAATTAATTTGTTTTTTAAAGTGTTGAAAGAATTTAGACACTCATCATTAAAATAAAAAATTTCATCTTTTAACAACAGTTTGCAAAGAGTTTTAGTTATTTTGCTAAAATCTTTTATGAACCTCCTATAGAAACCGGCATGTCCCAAAAATGCCCTTACACCCTTAACATTCGTGGGAGGAGGCAAAGTTGAAATTACTTTGATTTTTGCCTTATCAACCTTAATCCCACGACTTGACACCACGTGTCCCAACACGATACCCTCTTAAACCATAAAATGACTCTTTTCCAAACTTAACACTAGATTAGTTTCTATGCAACGCTCTAAAACTCGTGTTAATTGGTTCAAACATGACTCAAACGATGTACCAAAAATCGAAAAGTTGACCATAAAAATTTCAAGTGAATCCCCGATCATATAAAAAAAAATAGCCATCATGCATCTTTGAAAAGTGGCCGGGGCATTACACAAACCGAATGGCATCCTCCGAAAAGCAAAAAGGTGCCATACGGACAAGTAAAAGTGGTCTTTTGTTGGTCATCGGGGTGAATGGCAATTTGGTTGTACCCCGAATAACCATCTAGAAAACAATAGAATTTTTTTACCGGACAACTTTTCAATTATTTGGTCAATGAAAGGTAGAGGAAAATGGTCCTTGGAAGTCACGGAATTTAACTTCCTATAATCAATGCAAATTCGCCACCCGGTTACCGGTCGAGTGGCTATTTCCTCACCTTTCTCGTTCCTAACAATTTGAATTCTCGCTTTCTTAGGAACGTTTGAGTTGGACTTACCCAAGTGCTATCGGAGATAGGGTAAATAATACCTGCATCGAGCCATTTAAGTACCTCCTTCTTGACTACCTCTCGCATGTTTGGGTTAATCCTCCTTTGTGCATCTCTTGCGGGCTTTGCTCCTTCTTCCGTAATGATCTTGTGCATGACTATGGATGGACTTATTCCCTTCAAATCTGCAATGGTCCATCCAATAGCCGCCCGATGCTTCACCAACACCTTCATCAACCCCTCCTCTTGCTCCTTGGTCAAACCTGCAGAAATAATGACAGGAAGAGTGTTATTTTCTCCAACAAAACTATATTTCAAATGTTTAGGAAGTTCTTTGAGTTCTAGAGAAGGTGGTGATTCAAGCGAAGGCTTCAATTGTGAATCAAGATGCTCAGGTAAGCTCTCCACTTGAATAGACCATGGTGGTCTTTGATCTCTCACAGCCATCAACTCTTGGCTCTCGTCTTCTGCTTCCATCTCCTTGACCATATCTGCATATCCCCTGCCAAACAAAGCAAACTCCTCGGGGGTCCCATCCTCCTCATTAAAAGGAAAAAATGGAGGCATAAGACCATCAATCAATTTGTGAATCCATCTCCTTGACCATATCTTCTGCTTCCATCTCCCGAGGGTTAGTCACATTCCCAAAAACACTTAACCGCATTTTACGGTTCCCAAAAGTCATATCAACGGTACCTGACCTACAATCAATTTGTGAATGACTAGTAGCTAGAAAAGGTCAACCCAAAATTACCGTTGGTTGAGCGGTTTTTTCAACTGACACATAATCGAGAACCAAAAAGTCAACCGGATAGAAAAATTCATTTACTTTGACTATCACATCCGACAAAATTCCCCGGGGAAGCTTAGGGGTCAAATCGGCCAAAATCACCATAATGTCGGCTTTTTTCAAAGGTCCAAAATCGTACTGATCGTACAAGCTCCCCGATAATATACTCACACTCGCTACAATATCCAAAAGGGTACGGGTTATTTGAAAGTCACCAACTTGAATTGAAATAATTGGCGCCCCCAGATTCTAGAGTTTCTTGGGCAAAATTCCTGAAATTATGGCACTCACACCCGCATTTGTATCAAGCTGTTTCGGAATTTTGTAATTCCACTTTTGAGTGCACATGTCTTTCAAGTACTTTGCGTAAGCCGGAATTTGCTTAATTGCATCTAAAAGGGGTAGACTGATTTTAACTTTTTTATAAATATTCCACATCTCATCTTGTTATGGGCCCCGTTTAGATGTTGTTTTCTGGTTAGGTTCAATTAAAGCTTTTGGAAAAGGTACCGACTTTTTCTGTTCAACCACTTCACTATCTATCACCCTATTATCAGATTCATTAAAAGTTACCTTTTTTAAGTTCCTAGGGTTACTAGACTCGGTTGCAACTGATTTTGGGGTTGTTTGGTCGGTTTCCGGCTCACTCTCATCGTCACTTACCCAATCCTCCACCACCCCCATCAACTTGCGGTGGAGGTGTCCTCACCTTATTATCTACGGACTTACCTGATCGTAAAGTGGTGATCTTGTTGATTGGCACATGTTGTGTGTTCTTCGAGCTGGAAGGTTGACTTTGCTGGTGTTGTGGGTTGATGGTGGTGTCGCTTGGCAACTTTCCGGGATCCCGCTTTGATGACTCGGCCGCCAATTGGCCCAACTGCTTCTGAAACGCTCCCATTTTCATTTATTGGAGCTCGAACTTCCGATCAAATCCTTGAACTTTATTGGTTAACAAGTTCATCTTCTCAAGCATCATGGCCATTTGAGTCTGCATGACTTGCATAGGATCCCCTGCTTTGGCTGGCTTGGTTGGTAATTCCGTTGGGTCGGATTTCCACCTTGAGTGTAGGTTTTCCGTTGGTATCCCCCTTGATTGTACCCGGATGTCCGGCCTTGATATTGCGCGGAAGCTCCACCCTACACATTAGAACCTTGAAATTCAGGATTAAGTTGATTACTAGCATTACCATACCTGAAATTTGGATGATTTCGAAGGTTAGGGTGGTAAGTGTTGGAGTTCATGGCTCCTTGCACATAGTTGACATCTTCACTCTGCTGCACCACGGTGGAACATGAATCAACGAGATGGCCCAACTCGCCACAACTAGTGCACACGGGAAATTGTGCACTTGCTTTTACCTCTTCGGATGCTCCCCCCAGCTTCATTTGTGCTACTTGTTTCTCCAAGAGGAGTGCTTATTGACGGAGCTTCTCTATCCTTTCCTCCGCCTCATAGTCAATAGATTTAACCGAGGCGGATCTCGATCTTCTTCCGGTTGGGGCCAGTATCTTGGAAGTTGTACTCAATCGCTCCATGTGCCCCTAATCCACCTCTTTCGTATTAGTTAGGAAGGTGCCATTGCTGATGGAGTTCAAGTCTCGGATATCTTCGGGAAGGAGGCCATCATAGAACGATTTAATGAGGTCCCATGTGTGTATCCCATGATGTGGACACTTACGCAACAAATCCTTGAACCGGTTAAATGCTTCGTGAAATGGTTCTCCGTCGTGTTGCTGAAATGACCGAATCTCTTCCTTGACCTCTCTCGTCTTGCTCATGGGGTAATATTCTTCAAGAAATGCCTCTTGCATTTGTTCTCAAGTGTAAATGCTAGCAGCGGGTAAACTTTCAAACCATCTTCTTGCCCGATATTTGAGGGTATACAGGAAGAGCATTAATTTGACCTCTTCTATTGTGAAACCCGTTGCCCCAATAGGAAGGCAGATCGACTCAAAAGTGTGAATATGATGGTATGGTTCCTCGGTTCTCTTCCCGTAGAATTCTGGCAAATGATTCAAATATTGAGGTCGGACCTTGAATGCTCTTCTATTAGCTCTAATAGGGGTGACTACCACGGATGCGCTCAGGACAATAACCGGTTTAAAGTGACTGGCCTCTCCGTGAACCGGTGGGTTTGCTACCAATCTTGGAACTCCTCCTTCCACTTGAATGCGAGCTCCCCCGTTGTTTTGTTGATTGAATTGTGGAACTCCTCTTGGGGGTGGATCGCATGGCACATGTGGTGCAACATTTGGTTGTGGAGTTCGTGCACGGTTCCTTGGAGCTTCATTATGTGGCTCTGCTCTATACCCATAACCATCACCATCTTCGTTGGAGCCGTACCAATCCTGGACCCATTGCTCTTCTTGTCTCTGCCAATCGTGTTCCTCGTCCATCGGGTTTTGTCGAAACTGGGGAGAATTGGCATTTCGGGGTTGTTGTGGAGCTTCACGGAAGATGGGTTGTTGTGGGTCCTTGCGGAAAATGGGTTGTCGTGGGGCTTCGTGGAAAATGGGTTGTCGTGGCCGGTAGTGGTAGTTTTCCTCATCATGTTGTGAGGATTTGGGCGATAATAATGGGAGAGAATTGTGCCCATGCCCCCGAAATGGTGGGATACGTACCGGAGGGATGTTTTGGGGCATGGCGGGGTTCACTGGTTCATTTTGAGGCTGGTTTTGTGGTTTGTGTTGGTCCTGATTGAGGTTTTGATTTGGGTTCGGGTTTTGGTTGGGATTTGGGTTTTGATGGATGTTGGGATTTTGGTTGAGGTTTGGATTTTGACCCTCCATCTCTCTTCTGTTTCTCTGTTCTGCTCGGTTCTGCCGAGCTGTTCTCTCTATCGCCGCATATGCATGCAAAATTACCTAAAACCTGCAAAATCGGTCACAAAAGAGCAAACCAATTACGTAGCACTGTTCCAGGGGTGTAAATAATGCAATAGAACAGAAAAAATCGAAACTTAGGCGATCAAAAATCTCAAAACTTTATGTGAAAATCGACTCAAGGCGTACCGCCTAGAAATGTGAAATTTCAGGCGTACCGCCCAGAATTGAAATTCGACAAAAATTATTAATTTTTATTTTATTTTATTTTTATTTTAATTTATTTTTATGCAGAAAGTAAAAAATGGAATAAAAGACACTATTTTTGGGTTTTTTGGAATTTTTTTTCTGAAAAATTAAATAAAAATGCAAATTAACTAACATTAACTAAAACCAACTAAAATTGATTTGTAGTATTGGTAAGTTAGGGTTATCAAACCTAAGGAATATGTGGAAATTGACTAATTGATTAACTACTTTTAACTAACTTAACTAAAATTACCAATTAACCTAAAATTAAACTAATCAATAGGCGCACTAATTCCCCGGCAACGGCGCCAATTTGATAACGGTTTGTCAGACCGTCACAAATTCCCAACTAAATTGATTTGTAGTATTGGTAAGTTATGGTTATCGAACCTAGAGAATATGTGGAAACTGACTAATTGATTAACTACTTTTAACTAAGTTAACTAAAATTACCAATTAACCTAAAATTAAATTAATTTGCCTCTTGGCTGTTTGGATTGAGTTGGGGTGAATCAACTAAAAATTAACTAACTTGAAACTAGGAAATTACTTAAACTATCAAATGGAAAAAGCTAACCACTTTTGGATCCTGGTTGGCTACCGATCTAGGCAAAACCTAATTAATTACTAGTGACACATAGACATGCCCCCCAATTGCCTAATTGACCTAATACCTTAAGTTTCTAATGGGCTGCTTAGTTCCTGCCGCAAGAAAGTGCTAGATCATGACAATGGACCATTAAATCCTAATGTACTAGTTAGGTTAAACAAATTCAGCATGCGGGTGCTCAACGGTTTGCAAGGATTCCGGAACAACTAGTAACTAATCAGTTAGGAATAGAACGATTTTACCAACCAATCACCAAAAGCAGTTAGAGGTGATTATCCGGACATGGCTAATGAAACAGACATGATTATAAAGTAAATTTGCATTAAAAGATGAATACCTAATGAATCAAACGATTGGAAATCTTCAAATTCGTCACAAGAACTCCAGAAAATCCCTTCCAGAGGTCTCTAGTTCGTAAAAACACAAATTGTAATTACAAAAACTTAATAAATAAGCTTAAATACCTAAAACCTAATTTTATTTTTCTGTCGACCAATTCGGGGCGTACCGCCCCAAAATATGGGATTCTGGGCGTACCGCCCGAGTTTCTAATCTTCGACTGGCTTCTACACTTTAGGGCGTACCGCCCTGATTTCTTCACTTCTGGGCGTACCGCCCCAGATTGGAACTCAGAATCTTTTCTTGATTTTCTTCTATGTCTTCACTCGTTTCTCGATTATTTCTCAACTCTATACCGACCAGCTTCCGCTTCTCATAAAAGCTCAGTTTTCACATGTTTAACTCCTGGTACCTCGAAACACAAAAATCATGTAAATGCAATGTAATCCAACCGTTATCATAAATAAAACTGACAAATTATTAACAATAACAACGACACATTGGACTAACATCAATACGCATCATACTCGTGTGTAATAGCGTAGTGAATCCTTGAGCGCCTTAAAAAGTCGAAAATCCCGGAACCACCGAATTTTTGCACCTTGGATCGACTAACACTGAGACATGGACATACATTGTGTTTCTCTCCAATCACTAAATCGTCCGCCATTTCTGAAAACACATAGCATGAAAATTTCATTAAATTCAATGTGATTATCAAAAATGTTCACCAAATTCATCAATTATTAAACATTCGCGTAAACGATCGACTTTTTGTTCAAAAATCAATTTTACCTGAACTGTATCCGAACTGAATATACTAATCCGAACTCGATCCGAACTGACATTTGGTGTCCGTCCGAACCTGATCCGAACTACACTTAGTCAATGGTCAATTTTGACTTTTGGTCAACGTCGGAACTGGTTTTGGTCAACGTCCAAGCCCCAAACGAACGGGGTACGAACTCCCAGTTCGGCTGATGAACGCCCAGTTCGGCTGAGCGTTCAACCAAAAGGTTTAATCCTTCGAAAATTTAATCCAGACAGAATTAGACCAAGATCTTTGACACCTATATGCGGTTTTGCAAAGCAAATCGATGGCAACCGGTTTTATTACCTAAAAACAACTCTATGTAGTGCTATTTTTAGATCTATGAACTGAAAAACCCCGATAACATTTTTAACAGATTTCACCCAGTTTAAATGGACAAAAATGACAAACAGACACACCCCTGTACTCAAAATTTTATATCCTACCTTAGTCTAGTCACAAAACACAATGAGAAGCAGTGATCCGAAAATTTTGAAAATTGGGAAGAGGTTCGGCTAGGGTTCGGAGCTTTGAGAAACAGTGAATGAGTGTCCGAACACGCGCTTTGCCCTTTTATATGCTCCTAGTTCGGCTTTTCTGAACTGGCAGTTCGACTCAACCGAACCTTGCCGAACTTATCCAAACTCAGCCTTCGGACTGTCCGAACACGTAGTTCGGCTGTCCGAACTTGCAGTTGGTAAGTTTCCAAAAATTTCAATTTCAACTCTGATTTTTGAAGAATATTCAAATAGAACACAAAGATTTTAAATTTTATCAAATTGATACAAATCTTTGATCAATTCATGGTGAGTCTTATGATTTCATGACTGTTTGGATGTTTCCGGCATAAATTTGATACTTTTCATCATCGGTTGATCGAAAACACTTGAAAGAGCGTACGGCGGTGAATCATGATCAACTCATGTCATTCGTGTGTTAGGATAGATTTAACTCCACACGCGATAACAAAGTCTACTAATCACCGTGCGGAATCCGGTGATTATAGTTGATTCAAGAATAAACAATTAATGCAATAATGAATGTATAGATAACAATAATGAAACACAAATCGTAATAAGAATGCTTATAGAATTCGATTGCCAATCACCTTATCAAAAGTCGAAATTCTCAATAAGAATTTCGATACACTTGAACACCAAAACACAAAGAAGCAACCCTAAACTAGTAGTCTACCTATTCCTTAAATAGGCAAAACCTAACCTTGGAAAATAAGCAATAAAATTCGGCCTACATGGCCCTAATTCGACCGAACCCAAAAATCCATATCAACCCACACACTAATTATCCCAATTACATTTATAATAGCCCACAAGAATTTCTAATGCAAAAGCCTTATAAAATTACGGTCTGTGCAATCTTCCCCTAGGCATTTGCATTAGACAGCTTTCACATCCTGAACTTCTTGGACATCTGTGCCGTAGATGGATCATATCATAGCTCCTTCTCAATAATTGTAGCCACTGCTCGAGTATAGCAGTTGGCGTATTCTTCAGTCTCTAGAGAATTCTCAATTTGATGGTTAGTGATGCGTTGCATCATATGCATAACTGTGATTTGAGAAGTCACATGATTTTGTGATTGTTTTTGTTAATTTTAATTGGATTTGATGATTAATTGGTGAATTTGTTGAATTTAAGGTTCTGCTGCGTCGGTGTTTGGATTTAAAAGATTTTAGAGCATTTTGCCCGTTGCGGTGCTCGGTGATTGAAGATTGAAAATGTTGAAGTTCTTCTGATCCGGGTCGATGCGGGGCGTATTGATCTCCTTATCACCTGATGCAGCCCGCATCATGTCTGGTCAAACTATGCAGTCAAAGGGGCAATTTGGGCCGCATCGCCTCTAGTTTAATTCGATGCAGCCCACATCAACGAACAGACAGTAAACCCTATTTTGCCTCTATTTAAACACACTTTGGCCGTCATTAAAGGAGAGAACACCCCATACTCACTCTAAAAACCCTAGATCTACTGTAGAAGACGGATTTGAAGCTTAAGGATTGAAGATAGCTTTGATTTGGATTGAGGATTGAAGATTTTTCTTCTATTTTTGGGTGTTCTTCACCAAGGCTTGATATCTTTCTCTTTTTGTTGATTTTTCAGATCATGTATGGTTCAAAGATGATGTTTTTATTAATTCTAAAGATGACTGTAGGCTATATCTATTGTGTTGCTTGGTATTGGATGAATTTGGGCTTGATTTAACTTTTTACTTTAACTTTCTTCATGTGACTTGATCTTATTGCTATTGGATTTGAATTGGACCTATGAAATGAACATATTAGCATGATTAGCGTATGTTGTGATTATTCGATGTGATTAAATTTCTTAGGCTTAAAGAACTTTGACCTAATTGGTGATTTGGTTATTATTTGGTTTGATTTTTATGAGTTTTGATCAAATGCATGATAGGAGAACTTCTATATGATCTTGTAGTTATAACTTGGGGCTGATTTTGCATAATATTTGTGTTGGATTGAATTGACCGATTCATTTAGCACACTAGGTGGTTGTTTGACTTTGTCGGTTGGTTAGAATACTTGAGAACTTAAGGTTTTGACCCGCTTGTACGTGTTAGACATTGCTTAGGTTTCATTGATCCCATTTTAGTATTCTAGCATGTTATAGAATCCATATAGAGAGACCTCTCGGGTGGTTTTCAGTCCCGTGCGTATCCGACTAGCTCTGACCGAAGCTGTTAGATCAGTTAGCATCCAGATTCATTGACTATCCGGACTTCATTTGAGGATTTCTTAGATTGCTTTGATGTGTCTATAGTCGAAGTTATCTCGGTAATCATCTTTAGAGGGTAGTGTCACATGAGGTAGTCAGTTTATCAGTCAATAGTTAGCCCAGAGGATTCCTTGCGCCCCCCATATTTTAGTCATCTTAGGTCTTTACTTTGTTCCTTAGTTATTTTAGTTACTTGCTGGTTTGTCTTGTTTTCTCAAAACCAAATATTTTAGGTTAAATATTAGCAAAGTTCGCATATCGAGAGCCTGTATTGCGTCCTTGGATTTGACATCCGGGTATTTACCGATACTATCCTGCATATGATGGGTACACTGCCCTACGTGTGTGTTTAGTCACTCGGGATTTTCCCTTTTTGACTTGACCGATTTTTGATAGACACTTCAGCACATGTCAAGTTTTTGGCGCCGTTGCCGGGGACGCGCAGATTTCGAGAAAGTTTGGAGCTAGTAGTTTAGGCATTTACTTGCTTTCGTTACTTGTTTATTTGCATGTTTCTAGTATGTCTGCTTATTTCTGTGTTTACCTACGTGTTAGTTAGTTTATTAACTTAGTCGAATTTCTTTATATTCTGTTCCTGTTTTCTGTTTTGTTTTTCGTATGTTTTTGCGCATTCGTAGTCGGAGGAGTCACTTTTCACCGTTGTCCGAGCCTGAGAGGGTTTTTTACAAACTTCGACGTTTAGAGGCATTACCAGTTCCAGTTCCGATGGCACTTCCGCCAAGACGCACGCTCGCCGACTACGCTCGTCCCGACATCGCGAGGGCGCAGCCCAGTGTCATACGACCACCGTGGAAGCTAACAACTTCCAGATCCAGCCTCAGACCATTTCCATGATCTTAAATTCTGTTCAGTTCGATGGATTTCCGAACGATGACCCGATGGCTCATATTTCAAATTTCCTTGAGGTTTGCGACACGTTCAAACTCAATGGAGTCACATCGGAGGCCGTTAAGTTGAGACTCTTCCCTTTCTTCCCTTCGCGGCGCAGCGATAGCGTGGCTTCAGTCCCTCCCGCCTGGTTCGATTACTACTTGGGATTCTTTGACTCCGAAATTCGTTTCCAAGTACTTTCCTCCGTCCAAAGCCGCCATGTTCCAAAACAAGATTTATTCATTCGTGCAGGAGGACACCGAGAGTTTGTATGAGGCATGGGAGAGGTTTAAAGAGTTGTTGAGGAAATGCCCATCTCATGGCATTGAGTTGCATCAGCAGGTTCAGATTTTCTATGGCGGTCTGAACACCCTCACACGACCTACTGTTGATAGTTCTGCTGGTGGATCTCTTAGCAGCAAAATGCCAGAGGCACGTGATTTACTCGAGGAGCTTGCGCTAAACGACTACCAGTGGTCTACCACGCATAAGAGTAGACAACCCCAGACGAGAGGGGTTCATCAGGTAGATCCCGTTACAACTCTCTCAGCGCAGGTCGATGCGCTCTCGCAGATGATGAAAGAGATGCAGACGAGTCAGAAACAGATGAGCCAGCCATAGGAGACTCAACAACATGTTAAATTTGTCAGTTGTGTGCTGGTCCTCATGATATCACGAGTTGTCCCATTGTTGGTAGCACCGAGCTACCAGAGCAGGTCGATTACATGGCTAGCCAGGCCCGCCCACCGCCCAACCAGTATAGCTACAATCAGGCTTGGATACCAAACCAGAACTCGGGGTAGAGGCAGGAGCCGAGCAGTTCGAACCCACCGGGGTTTCAGCCACGACCGCCACAGAGACAGTAGGGTTTCTATAACCCTAATCCTGAGAGCACTAGATAGATCCCGATTCAGTCGGAGGACACGGGCATGAAGAATCTTACTGACATGATGGCTCAGATGATGTAGCAGAACCAGAAATCTGCTTTGGATATTCAGAAAGTTGCCCAGCAAAATGAACTGCGTTTGTCTAAAAACGAGCAGGATATCTCCACTGTTGTGAAAGAAACGGGAAACATGGGCACTCATATGCAAAATCTTGAGAGAAAGATGGGCCAGCTTGCTAAATCTATGTCTGAGCGTCAGCAGGGAGTTTTGCCAGGCAATACCGAGACAAATCTGCACCAAACAGCAAAGGCGATTACCACTCGGAGTGGCAAGACCACTCAGGATCCAGTACTGCCAGCCACTGCTGAGCCGGTTACTGAGGAGAGAGATGTTGAGGTTGAAACTGAGGTTCTTGGGCAGGTGCACCCTACTAGGCTACGCCCAACAAGTACAGCACGTCCCAAGGAGCTTGCGAGAGTCTACACACCTCCCGTTCCATATCCCGCACGTTTAAGACAGGATTGAGCCGAGGAGAATTACAGCAAATTTCTTACCTTGTTCAAATACCTTCACATCAATCTCCCATTTGTTGAGGCATTAGCACAAATTCCTAAGTATGCCAGGTTTCTTAAGGATTTATTGAGTAACAAAAAGAAACTTGAGGAGTTGTCGACAGTTACACTGAACGAGGAGTGTTCAGCAGTTCTCCAGAACAAGCTGCCACAGAAGATGAAGGATCCCGGGAGTTTTACGATCCCATGTTTGATTGGTAGCTTGTCCGTCAGCAATGCTCTTGCTGATCTAGGTGCTAGCATAAATATGATGCCCTATTCTGTATTTGCTAGACTAGATCTTGGTGAGCCGACACCCACACGCATGAGCATTCAGCTTGCTGACCGTTCGGTCAAATATCTGAGGGGTATTATGGAGAATATGTTGGTGAAAGTGGATAAATTTGTGTTCCTGGTCGATTTTGTTATCCTCGACATGGATGAGGACGAGCATGTGCCTCTTATCTTAGGTCGTCTATTTCTAGCTACGCACGCGCTTTGGTTGAGTTTTCAGCGGTACGCTCACTTTACGCGTCGAGGAAGAGACGGTGACCTTTGACATTCGTGATTCGATGAGACGCCCTCAGAGTCAGGATAATACACTCTATTTTGTTGACACCATCACTCCACACGTGAGTGATCATTTTGAGGATATTTGTGATTCAGGTGTCTCAGACACGCAGCTTTGGGGTGGCATTGACCCACAGTTGAGTATGTACGCTAGCATCTGCAGTTGAGGAGTCATGTGCGTTGACCAGCACTATAAATTTGAGCCCCGAGGTGTTTGAGGTGATTGAGAGTATACGGGCCAAATCTAGACCGTCTATTGAGGATCCGCCCACATTAGAGCTTAAGGAGTTACCATCTCACTTGGAGTATGCATTTTCAGAGACAGATTCGCGACTTCCTGTTATCAATGCTTCAGATTTGACGGTTGATGAGAAATCTAGGTTGTTGGATGTTTTGAGAGAGCACAAACATGCTATTGCGTGGAAGATTATGGATATTAAGGGTATTAGCCCTTCTTTCTACACACATAAGATTTTGATAGAGGATGAATTTAAGCCTATTGTGCAGAGACAGAGACGACTGAACCCGAACATGCAGGATGTGGTGAAGAAAGAGGTTGTTAAGCTTTTGGATGCTGGATTGATCTATCCTATCTCTGATTCACCATGGGTCAGTCCGGTTTAGGTTGTGCCCAAGAAAGGGGGCATGACAGTTGTGGCGAATGAGAGGATTCCTACGCGCACGGTTACGGGGTGGAGAGTTTCCATTGACTATCGCAAACTCAACGATGCTATGAGGAAAGATCATTTCCCCTACCGTTCATTGATCAGATGTTGGAGCGTTTAGCCGGTCACAGTTATTATTGTTTCCTTGACGGCTTCTCAGCTTATTTCCAAATTCCCATCGCACCGGAGGATCAGGAGAAAACCACATTTACATGTCCTTATGGCACTTTCGCGTATCGACGCATGCCGTTTGGATTATCTAACGCGCCAGCGACATTTCAGCGATGTATGGTCGCGATTTTCCATGATATGATCGAGGACTCCATGGAGGTTTTCATGGATGACTTTTCTGTTTTCGGGAATTCCTTTGATCAGTGTTTGGCGAGCTTAGCGCGGATGCTAGCTCGATGTGAGGAGACGAACTTGGTGCTTAATTGGGAGAAGTGCCATTTCATGGTTCGTGAGGGTATTGTGCTTAGGCATAAGATTTCATGTGCAGGGCTCGAGGTTGATCGAGCCAAAGTTGATACTATTTCCAAGCTCCCACCACCAACTTCTGTGAGGTCCATCCGGAGTTTTCTAGGCCACGCGGGATTTTACCGACGATTCATACGTGATTTTTCGAAAATTGCTCGGCCGATGACACAGCTCCTGGAAAAGGATGCTCCGTTTGTGTTTAGTGATGAGTGCATGCAGGCATTCAATGTGTTGAAGGAGAGGTTGGTGAATGCCCCGATTATGGTTGCACCCGATTGGTCGCAACCGTTTGAGTTGATGTGTGATGCGAGCGATTTCGCAGTGGGGGCAGTCTTGGGACAGAGGAGGGACAAACACTTTCATCCGATTTACTATGCGAGTCGAACTCTTAATGATGCACAGGAGAATTACACTACTATAGAGAAAGAGTTGCTCGCCGTTGTATTTGCCTTCGACAAATTTCTATCATATCTGGTCCTGTCCAAGACCATTGTGTATACCGATCATTTGCCTATTAAGTATATGTTCAGCAAACAGGATGCTAAGCCAAGACTCATTTGATGGATCCTGCTGTTGCAGGAATTTGATATTGAGATCCGTGAGAAGAAGGGAGTCGAGAATGTGGCGGTCGATCACCTCTCGCGTTTGGAGAACGCGGATGACAAGAAACTCGAGGGGATGTCCATAAATGACTATTTCCCCCATGAGTTACTCGATTATGTACGCGTGAGAGATGACGATGAGAGTCCGTGGTTTGCAGATTTTGCAAACTACTTTTCGAGTGGGATCATGAAGAAAGGGTATGGGTTTTAGCAGAAGAAGTTCTTTTCTGACTTGAAACATTACATTTGGGATGATCCTTATCTTTATATGATTAGTGCTGATTCTGTGATTAGGAGATGCTTGCACGGGCATGAGGCACCCTAGATTTTGAGACATTGTCACGAGGGTCCGACTAGTGGACACTACGTTGCGCTTTACACCGCGAAAAAGGTGTTTGAGTCGGGATTTTACTGGCCGACTATTTTTAGGGATGCGTTTGAGATGATTAGCATCTGTGACAATTGTCAGCGCGTAGGCAATGTGTCGAGGAAAGATGAGATGCCCCAGACCAGTATTCAGGTTTGTGAGATTTTCGATATCTGGGGTATCGACTTAATGGGACCGTTTCCGTCTTCGCACGGGAACAAATACATTCTGGTTGCGGTTGATTACATTTTGAAGTGGGTCGAGGCTCCAGCCTTGCCCACTAATGACGCCAGAGTTGTTGTTCGGTTCCTACGCAGGTTGTTTGCGAGGTTTGGAGAGCCTAAGGCATTGATTAGCGATCGTGGCACCCACTTTTGCAACGCGCGGATGGAGAAGGCGTTGCATCATTATGGGGTTACTCACAGATTGTCAG
>JBCNJP010000006.1:22291818-22326594 GCA_039602395.1 Deinandra increscens subsp. villosa | reverse complement strand
AGATAGTTAAAAGGTAGTGGTTGATGAATCTTTTACATCAATGTTGTGTTTTTATGTGGTTTCGAAGCTTTTACAGGTACGAAAATGGCGGACGACGGCGTTTACGATCGTCGAGTTGGAGAAGACGACGATTGGCGTTTCCGATCGATGTTTCCGATCGGTGTTTACGATGCCGACGTTTACAATCAACGTTCACGACTCAGTTTGTTTACGATGATGATTACGATTGGGCTCATTGTTTACGATCGGACCAGTTTTGTCCCGATCGTGAACCCAATGTTCTGATCGTGAACCCGATTTACAGATCGTAAACCAATTATTGTTTAAATTAAAATCGTAAACCTTAATTAAACGCAAAATGATTTGATTTTCGTATAAAATTAAATTGTTTAAGATAAAATTAAATGTGTTTAGTTAATTTGTGATTCGAAATCAAATTCTTTTCTTGAAAGTTTAAATTGAGATTTTCTGAACTTAACAAGTCAAATGTGATAATCAATTGAACTTCAAGATGATGTTAACAAACACAATTGCTCTTTGATGAGTTTAAACCTAATGCATTTGTCTCGTTGTATCAGATGGCAGAAGATATGCTTGATGAAGAAATTCACTTTGAGAGGGAACACTGCATACCCGCTTATCTTGACGACCCTCCTGAGAAACACATGCAGTTATTCTACTCATTGATAGCTGGACTGAACGTGTGCAAGATCAACCATGCTCTCAGGGCAAGCGTGCTAATTGATGAACAACTCGTCAGAGAATTATGGGGAACTGCAAGGGCAAATGCAGATAAAACAAGGATCACTGCAACTGTACAGAACAGACAGATTGAGATTCTTGAAGAAGACATTCGTCAAGGTTTGAATATCAATGATAAAGTTGAAGATACAATGGAATATTCAAAGACCGTTGTGTTAGAAGGTGCTCACTCCTTGGGGTATGAAGGAAAATTCCCTCCCATTTTCAAGAAGCTACTGCCGCACTACTGGAGGTGTTTGGCTCACTACATGCAGAAATCCTTCTTGGGGAAGAGAACAAGTTTTGACCAGCTGAACAAGGTACATGGGACTGCATACCGTTGCACTGGCCTTGGACTGGGACTTTAACTTTTCAAAGATGATGCTGTTGGATTGGATTGGTAATGCTGATTTGAGCGCCAGAGAACAATTTCTTATGACACCAAGGTTTGTGCAGATGGTGGTTATGAAGAAATATCCAATGATTCAAGAGGGATTGAGAAGCTGGATATCAAATTTATGGATAGCAGTGTGTTCGGGTTGCAAACCCAGGATAGAAAGGGAGAGAGTAGCTTTCAAGGGAGGCTTGAATGGTCTAAAAGAGGTGCATTCCCTGAAGTTCCAAGGGAACAAGATCAAGAAGAATCTGATTCCGAGCCAGAAGTGTATCCTGTCAATGTGTCTATTGCTGAAGACCATGATGTGACAGCAACTGTTCCTGTGAATGTTCAGGGAGAAACAGAGGACATACCTTCTGATGAAGAAAATGTGATGGATGACATTTTCCCTGAACATGATAATCTGAATGACGATATCTATGGGGATCTAGGGCCCATTAGCCACAAGAGAACGAGGGATGACTTAAACTCCTCTTCTAGCAGTGGCTCAATTCCACAGGAGTTGGATGCTCATCTTACAGTAGATGATGTAATTGAAGAGCCTATTCCTGTGCGTGACCGTCACCAAGGAAGAAGTCGGATCCTAGTGGTGCAAATGTTCAGAATGAGAATGTGTCTGAACCGACAAATATTGAAAGCTCAACTCAAGCTGATGTCCAAGCGAATGTTCTAGAACCAACACCAATGCAGACTGAAAGTCCTATTCAGACTGAACATAGCCCAGCTCATGATGAAAGGCAATTCTTTGATGTAGATAACATGTTTGCTGAGCCAAGTCCGGTGAGAATAAACCTATCTACAGAATCAAGCCAGCCCCCTGTCGTTCCAAGCTTTCGTCCGTACCAAGCGTTTGTTGAAGAACTTGCTCAAGCTAGTGAACTCCCTGTCGACCTCAGGATAAGTTCTGATCCTCAAATCAACTTCCTCGTATCTCAACACAGGAAGAGAGAGGGAGAGATAAAAGAGCTTAAAGAAGAAAACAAGACGTTGAAGGAGAAGGAAAGCAAGAATGAAGCTAACATTGGATTCCTATATGGAGCATTCTATGATCTAAGAAAGAAACTAGAGGACTTGCAGAAGTCTGGAAGCCTAAGTGCTCAGAGTGTCCCAGGACAGAGTTCGTCTCAAGGTACTGAAACTGCTAAAATAGTGCATGAAGGTGAAGGTGATGACACCATAGTAATGTCTGACTATGCTCAAGGAGGAAGAATCATCTCTAAGGCACCAGAAGGTCATGACAACTGGTTCAAGGATTTCTACCAAGGACCTTCCCCTACGCTGTACTCGATTGATGTCGGTGTAAGCGAAATCGACAAAAGGGGAAGCCGCAAACCAATCCTGTGTTGGCACTATGATGGCGAGAAGAAGCTATTTGCAGTAATCCGAGATGGATATAGTCCAGTGGAGTATTACAGAACAAGAGGCCAATTTCACTCCTGGACAGAGCCTGAGATTAGAAACTTGTTGAGGGCACCATATATAACCCGATGGAGGAATGAACAAGGAGATCAAGTTCATGATAACCTGATGAGCCATTTGGCAGAATACTTTGTGAACTTTGAGCTCAAACAGGCCAGATGGATTGAGACTGGAACTGACCCAGTAATAGGAGAGCCTATTGGAGAAGTGAGGCAGCCACCCACCAAGAGAACTAGAGTGATAAATATGTTGGACGAAATTGAAGATGGTACATTGGTGAGAAATTTTGACAGCTGGTTTTATGATCCAACGACACACGAGGTGGTGGTGGTCTGTAAGAAGATGAGAGAATTCCGCTTTTATGATCCGGTCGATCTGCTGAGGTTTGGTGAACGTGATATCAAGCTTATCGCCTCCCAACCTATTCTCAGTGATGAGAATGATCATGAAAATGCTATATAGTTTGGAAATTTTCATGGAACAGCGACCCGGATTGTGGAGCGCGAATGGTGGTTAAGCAAGAAGCCGAATACTTTCAGATTTGATTTGCTGCTATCGTAGACGCTCTAATGGTTCATGCCTATGGGAAGATTGTTGGGCTATACTTTATGAGGCATGAACATTAGAGTGGGCTAACTTTGGATTGGGCTTAGGAGGTTTACGATCTGGGCTTGTTGGGCCGATTATTCCCTATTGGGTTTATGATTATGATTAGGGTTTTGTAATGGGCAATATATAAACCCAAGTAGTTTATGATTTCCCTAGTTGTTGGTTTACGATTTCTTTCTCCACTTTTGTATTCACGATCGTAATCATCATCTCACGAAAGTTAGTTTGTTCATCATTCAAGATTTGATCTTTTTGTGTTGTGTTTCACTCATATCAAGTCTATTTCATCTACTTTCTCTTGAATCGATCTCGTACAAGGTTTCCGCACTTGTTCGAGATTAAGATATCGTGAATGGTTGTTGATCCCGGACCAACAGCTTCAGGTATGATTTCTACTCTCTTGATTTATAATTTTAGTTTGTTCAATTGCTTGACATTATTCACTTATTGAAATTTGGGGATCAAAATTAGTTTTGAAATAGTGTCTATTGCAAATAAGGATACAGTGATGGATAGGGCTTACCATTATCATTTCAGTGCAAGATTAAGATTGATAGGTGGTTCATGGCATAACTTTCTGGCCTGGGAAGCTATCTTTTAATTTGATGGATGGTGATGGTTACTGGTATGTTTAAGTCCAGATTCTAATTATTCCCCGCTCCCTAGTTTAATTTAAGATTAATGATTTGCCTTTAGGCTTATTCATGTTAATCATTTT
Source organism: Deinandra increscens subsp. villosa (assembly GCA_039602395.1). NCBI lineage: Eukaryota > Viridiplantae > Streptophyta > Magnoliopsida > Asterales > Asteraceae > Deinandra > Deinandra increscens. The sequence goes on along the minus strand of JBCNJP010000006.1, from coordinate 22,322,710 downwards.
AGTGTAGTTCATTTCCAATAGTTTACAATTTGGTAGTTTTGTTGTTCATTCTCGTCTATTTTTAGTAATTTAGGTTTTGTATTATTTTAGGTGGTCTTGTTTAATGCTTGAGTAGTGTGTTTTTCGCTTTTAGTCGTTGTTTCTTCCGATTTATGATAGAGTTAATTGTTACTTGCTCTTTTGTGTAGCTTAGGTTACAATTCTTAGTTAATTTTTCTTAGGTTTTAGTTAGAGTTTTTAGAACATGTTCATTTTTACTTCGTTTTAGTAATTCTTTTAGTTGTCGTTTTCGTTTGTAAATATTTCTTCAAATTGTTTTTATTATTCAATAAATATATTAAAAAATATATATGTTTAATTATTTTAGGGCGTTTAATTGTTTAATTCAAGTTGTCGTTTTCATCGTTTAGGTTTATTCTTAGATTTACTTTAGTTAAGTTGCTTTGCTTGATTCCTTGTTTTCGACTTAAGTTGTTTTTGTGCATTTTCTTGATTATTTCTTTGGTAACTTAGGTTTTATTTAGTTGTTTATCTCATTGCTTTTCGCCCTATGATGCATTTCTGATTGTGTTTGGCTGTTGTGCTTGATGGAAACGATTTTTTCTGAAAAACTTACCGTAATACTGGCCGTTGGTACTCAATCTCCATTCCAACGGTCCGTAGGACGGTATTTTAAGGGCTTGTTTGGCATTTGAGTTTGCGCTGCGTCACTTCATAATTTTTAAACAAACGTCCGCACACTTGTTTTCTAAACATTTTTGAACGTTTCACGCGAACCGTCGACTTCATAAATGACAATTGGGCGGTTCGTGTGAGGGTTTCATTCGGGCATTGTTGGTTTTGGTCAAATGCAAGTTGTTGGGTACTCAATCTCCATTCCCGCCATTTGCTTTTGACCAAATTTCATCACTTTGCAAAATATTTCAACAATTGCCCGTTTGAAACCCGATTTTCACTTTTCTCATGATTTTCATTATGCTTACTTGTATTGTTGAGAAATGTGCAGGTTATGGCGGGTTCAAAACAAGCAGGCCACAAGCGCCGAAAGTGTGGCAGCATGAGCACCCACGATGATGCCATTCCCAGTCGATGGTGAGTCAGTTTCAGCAGAGATCGCCGCATACGAGCCGCTCCATCCCCATCACTGGCTACATTTTCACCAAAAGTCAAAGGCACACAGGAGACTGAAATCACTTCTTCGGGCGCCCTTCATCCCATTTCGCACATTCGACCGTCCCTTACTTACTCGAGACACTCGGAGCCACTCAACGCCTAGAGCAGCTTTTGACACCGGCTTGGAGCCATTTTCTTGAGTGTGATCGCCCGGTATACCACGAGCTCTCGCTTGAGTTCTTCTCCACACTCGAGTATGCCTTCAATCCCCCCAAGTCGCTCACGAGTTTCACCTATCCGGATGCAGTCACATTCAGACTTGGAGGGCAGGAGCGTCACTTATCACTGGTTGAGTTTGGAGAGCGGGCTGGCATCTACACAGTTGATTCGTCACCGGTGTTCGCTATGACGGCCACATATTTCACCGCTTTATAGTTAGGCTTATGGTGGCCGTCCATTGTTGATGGAGCTCTTACGGTCAAACCGACTGAGGCATGGATTCGTGACCCATTTTACCAGTATCTTCATAGGGTTTTAGCCCACTCCGTTGCTGCTCGTCGAGGGAGCACGGAAAAGGTGACATTCATCGATGCCCGCCTCCTCTATTCACTGATTCAGGGTGTCGATTATCACTTGGCACATGATTTAGCGTTATTTCTTCGCCGTTAGGTTTCTCCTAGATCTGGCGGAGGCATCGGTGGAGGAGCTTTTGTCACCAGAATTGCTGAGAGCTATGACCTGATCTCGGGCGTACGAGCTGATATTCCAGCGGGACAGGAGATCACCGTGATTGACACAGCTAGGTCTTCCACATTTACTGCCGAGTTCATTACTTTGATGGGTATTATTTGGACTCCCTCGTCGGAAGTTATTCGTTTTGTCGCCACACGGCCGATTCAGATCCCGCCAGCAGCCGGAGATATCCGTATACCGCTCCAGCACCGTCCTCCCCCCACTGTTTGTGTCAGATTACCCAGGGAGCGTGTTAGGCTTCATGCCAGATCGACCCGTTTGCAGGCCACCGATGATGTCGGTTCAGACGAGCAGAGTCCCCGCCCTCGCTCCCCATCAGATCGGACTCAGTTGATACAAATTGTCCAGCAGCAGAGTTAGACCATCGACACACTTCTGGCGGAGGGTGCCGATCAGCGACGTGTTTTGATGTGGATGGCTCACGTTTACCACAGATACCAGGAGTCCAGATGCCACCATTCGTAGGACCACCAGCAGACCCACAACCTTGATCAGATCCGGTTGTACCCTTATCCGAGTTGTACTTTATGCTTTTATTGTATTCATCATTTACAAACTCGGGATATTTTGTATACGGGTTGGGTATTTACATTGACATGCTTTATTATATGTATCTCTTTATGTTATCTGTTATGGTTGATGCATTGTTTTGTGTGTTTGTCTTAGTGATATGCAGAGGCAGTTCTAGCATTCGTCAAGAGCTGTTTTCTACATTTTTACATTTTGGAGCATCATCGGAACACATTTCTGGCACCTGTGGTCAAGATCGGTGGTTCCTACCATTGCAGAGATTTTTGGCCCCTCGCGACTCATTCAGGCAGTTCTGGCATTCGTCGAGAGCTGCATATCTTTGATCAAGGGAGTTTTCAGTTTCCTTCACCCTTGTTTTTATTTATGTCATTCACGTACATTTGGGACGATGTACTATTCAAGTGTGGGGTGGAAAATGGTTGATGAAAACATGAAATTGTATGATTTGGAGCTTACCCGGCACACTATGATCTTTCTATGAAAATAAATCCGAGAATTTGTGGTGCCCCATTCATGCGAACTGATCGGTAGAACTGGAGTTTTGAATACTTTGTATATATGATTTAAATAATAAAGGAAAGTAGAAAGCGCCTATAAAAATCGAATAAAGTGCTGGCAGGATTCAGCTGATTCCTACGTTCTTAAGCCTCCAGGGATAGCTGACTCTGGAGATAGATCTTAATAAATGGGGTGATTGTGGTTTTGCGTGCGAGGGTCGAAGCCTACTTACTACCTCTCGGGATAGTGACTCAGGAGATGTAATGTCAGGTGGAGACTCGCCATAGTTTATGAGAAATAAATAAATTCAATTCAAGCTCAGCCATCATCCATCCATTCCATCTTCCACAATCTCTAAGTCATAAATATTTCAACCAATTGTAGTGGGAAAAACCCTAATCCGGTTTGACCCATGCTGATTCATGCTTTGAGATGGGATTAGGCCGAGTTGCGAATCTGATAGTGTCGGACCCATATTTGGAAATAAATTTGAATAAAGCATGTTCAGGGGCTTTGGTTTTCGGCGGTTGGGTTTATTCGGACCGAAATACCGGTAATCGCTTTTAGTACGTGAGTATCTAGGTTAGAATAAATTAGAAGGTCGATTCTCTGGTTATGATCTCATTGCGGATTTTTTTCGGGACGAAAAAGGTTCAAGTGTGGGGATATTTGATTCGTTGCATCATGTGCATAAATGTGATTTGAGAATTCCCACGATTTTGTGATTGTTTTTGTTAATTTTAATTGGATTTGATGATTAATTGGTGAATTTGTTGAATTTAAGGTTCTGCTGCGTCGGTGTTTGGATATGGAAGATTTTAGAGCATTTGGACTCGTTGCTGTGCTCGGTAATTAAAGATTGAAAATGTTGAAGTTTTTCTGATCCGGGTCGATGCGGGGCGTATTGATCTCCTTATCACCTGATCCAGCCCGCATCATGTCTGGTCAAACTATGCAGTCAGAGGGGCAATTCGGGCCGCATCGTCTCCAGTCTAATCTGATGCAGCCCGCATCGACGAACATACAATAAACCCTATTTTGCCTCTATTTAAACACACTTTGGCCGTCATTAAAGGAGAGAACACCCCATACTCACTCTGAAAACCCTAGATCTACTGTAGAAGACGGATTTGAACCTTAAGGATTGAAGATAGCTTGGATTTGGATTGAAGATTGAAGATTTTTCTTCCATTTTTGGGTGTTCTTCACCAAGGCTTGATATCTTTCTCTTTTTGTTGATTTTTCAGATCATGTATGGTTCAAAGATGATGTTTTTATTAGTTCTAAACATGATTGTAGGCTAGATCTATAGTGTTGCTTGGTATTGGATGAATTTGGGCTTGATTTGACTTTTTACTTTGACTTTCTTCATGTGACTTGATCTTATTGCTATTGAATCTGAATTGGATCTATGAAATGAACATATTAGCATGATTAGCTTCTGTTGTGATTACTTGATGTGATTAAATTGCTTAGGCTCAAAGAACTTTGACCTATTAGTGATTTGGTTATTATTTGGTTTGACTTTTATGAGTTTTGATCAAATGCATTATAGGAGAACTTCCATATGATCTTGTAGTTATAACTTGGGGCTGATTTTGCCATAATATTTGTGTTGGATTGAATTGACCGATTCATTTAGCACACTAGGTGGTTGTTTGACTTTGTCGGTTGGTTAGAATACTTGAGAACTTAAGGTTTTGACCCGCTTGTACGTGTTAGACATTGCTTAGGTTTCATTGATCCCATTTTAGTATTCTAGCATGTTATAGAATCCATATAGAGAGACCTCTCGAGTGGTTTTCTGTCTCGTGCGTATTCGACTAGCTTTGACCGAAGCTGTTAGATCAGTTAGCATCCAGATTCATTGACTATCTGGACTTCATTTTAGGATTTATTAGATTGCTTTGATGTGTCTATAGTCGAAGTTATCTCGGTAATCATCTTTAGAGGGTAGTGTCACATGAGGTAGTCAATTTATCAGTCAATAGTCAACCCAGAGGATTCCTTGCCAGGCAGCACCCCTTTTTCCCATATTTTAGTCATCTTAGGTTCTGTTACTTTGTTCCTATTTATTTTAGTTACTTGCTTATTTGTTTCTTTGTTTTTCTCAAAACCAAAATATTTTAGGTTAAATATTAGCAAAGTTCGCATATCGAGAGCCTGCATTGCGTCCTTGGATTTGACATCCGGGTATTTAGTGATACTATCCTGCATACGATGGGTACACTGCCCTACGTGTGTGTTTAGTCACTCGGGATTTTCCCTTTTTGACTTGACCGATTATTGATAGACACTTCAGCACACGTCAGTTAGATAGCACCAGTATGTCCTTCTTGTAAAACCGTAATAGATCATGAACTTCCATTACACTCATCGTATTCGAATTGCAAATGATTTTGGCTTCACCAGTATAGTCACTGTAAGCCCAAGTCTGGAAGTCATCTAAACATCCTTCAAGATGCTTAATTGGTAGAGGAATGATTTTAGTTTTCTCTGTAGGTGGATACAATGTGTTAGAGAAATTCTTCTTTCCATCCACTTTAAACACACCCCTGTATTTCTTCGTGTAGGAATTCTTGTGTGGAAAGTCCTCAAACCTCTTGAATTTACAAAGGACATCATTCCTCAATTTCTTGTAAAAATGCTCAGCATAGTCATTTCTGGACGGGTTGGAGAATGGTGCCTTGTAAAGCATTGTCAGATCCACAGTCGTCCATGAGTAGAATTGAGTCCAACATTTGTAGTACTCCAATGGATACTGACCCTTCCTTCTAACAACAAACATATTCTTCTCTCCATCGAACATCCAGGACTTAACGTCTGAATTGATTCCTCTTTTATCATGATAATGTTCTCCCAGCTGAATCAGGTACCTTTCAGGAGGATAAGCCAAAGTCTGTGCCTCCCAATTTCCATCAAACTCAGAAGTAGGCACCATCATGTAATCTCTATCATTAGTATCTGTGTCTTTATCTGTACCTTCAGGCATCACAGGACCTGATGCATTTGGAATATCAACTTCAAAATCAAGCACAGGTGATTGTGAGGAACCACTTGCATCACAGAACTGCCTTCTTTATTCCCTGGATCTCCCATATCATCTTTCTTTGGGTTTTCCTTAGCTGAATTAAGCTGTCTGATCAACTTGTGTAACTCTTTAAACTGCCTGGTAAATTCTCTGTTGACCTTTTTCTGATTCTCCAGCTCAGTATTGTGAACCTTTTGAATATCAATCAAATCCCCAATAATTTCACTCTAAGTTGCATTTTGAGCCTTCAATTCAGCTATCTCTGCTCTGAGTTCTCTTTCTAGCCTGAATTCTGCTGTCTCTACAGCTTTCCCTTTGTCTTGGGCTGTGGGTTGTGAAGATGATGATTGACCAACATTTGTGCTGGTAGATGGAGGCACTCGTGGGTCTAATCGTTTCCTTCTTCGGTCGTTTAGGGCTTCAGTAAGGTGTTGTGTGGCAATCTTTACCTTTTCAGTCAGATCATCAATAACAGAAGCACCGAGGGGAGGATCCTCTATGGCTTTCCGCTTTCTTTATAGTGACATCTCAACAATCTCAGTCTCTACTTCCTCAACTTCTATGTCATCAAGATAAGAATCGTAGTTTATGTTTTCACTTTCATCAAAATGCAGAGCTCCAATCTGCACCTCTTCTAGATCAAAGTCTTCCAAATCAGTATTATCTGAAATTTCAGTAACTGGCTTCTAAGAGGAAGGCACATTGTGTTCTTCTTCAACAACAGCATTTCTTTGAATAGGAACCTCCTCTCTTACTATCTCAGCAAACTCTCTAAACTTGTTGTCAAACGGGACTTTATCAGTTAATTTCTTCTTGGGGTTTATCATAGGAAAAACCTCAATCCCCATTGGCTTAGTGTCATGTGTATCATTTGACTTTCTCAAGGTTGGATATCTGGAATCCAGAGCCAATTGTATGAACCTTGGGACTACAGCAAATTTCTTGTCCCTTGTCACTACAGCTTTGATGTCTTCAAAGATCAACCTGGACCAGTTGAATCTAACACCTCTAACCAGTGACACCATAGCATGAGTGTGCACTTGGTTTCAGTACTACAAAGAAGGCCTTTATTGACGTGCAATGCGTGTCAAGAAAGGGTTTTCTTGTCATGCAAATGCGCGTCAAGGAAGCCGGGGTGAAGAAGCTTCTTGACGCGCAAAATGCGTGTCAAGAAGTTCTTGACGCGCGAACAATGACGCGTATTTTATGACGCACATTAGGTGTCTTAAAAGTGCGCATCAAGAAAGCCCCCGTCATCAAGAAAGATGACACGCATTTTTGCGCGTCAAGAATGTTAAAAAGATAATTTTAATAGAATCACTAATTTCCACATTTAATTGCAATTAACCGCATAATAAAAAATTAAACACACTTATACAAAATAATACATTTCATATATATATATATATATATATATATATATATATATATATAACAACATTACAAAGTTAACATAAGTTTACAAATGGATTTGGTATGCTAACAATAAACCTATAATAATAATCCGATGTGTGTGATCTCATTTATAAAAACTCAACAATAAAACTAAAATATAACTAGTTCTTAGTATAGTTTACAGCATAAGCAGCCTACTCTTCCTTCTTCATTCTTGCAACCTGAACCATTTCGTTCAATAAGAAAGTCTACTTCTGCAAAGTAGCAGAATTTGAGCTACATCTAAAAACATAAATAATCAATATGGGATACCAATTAAATAGGCAAGCCTTCTTGTATTCATTAAGTTTATATAGCAACAGAGACAGAGAGAGAGACAGATTACATATTTATGAACTAATCTAATAGCACAAACTCTAAAAAGTTAGTAATGAACAATTTGTGCTTAAAAGTTAAAACCAAAACAACTCAATAATCTAAACTTTTTGCTATAGTTCCATCTAAAAGCTAACAAATCTAACAGTGTTGACAATATTTAACAGTAAAAAAACAAAGTGAATAAGAAAATGCACCTGATTTTTTGTCAGGGAAAGGCCAAGGAAACTATTTAGATGACTCGTTAAGTTTCTGCACTTCCTTTGCCTTAGGAATTCCATCAATGAATTTTTTGGCTTTGAGGCTGATGTCACATGGGTGATAATGTAAGCATCAACTGTTGTGTAACACATCTGCTTCTAAGCATGGTTTTCTAGGCCCTGAAACCTATCAGTGCAGCCGCTGCAGATTTACATTCAGCTTGCTAAATATATATTTGTTACCTTCCTGTATATGGTTTTATCAGAATCAGGATTCAATGTATGGGTTTCTAAAAAAAATAACCAGACTATAAAAACACATGTAACATTGTTTTAGAAATGGTATCTGATGTATATTTGTTACCTGTCTATATAATTGTTGCCTTCAGCAAAACAATTGTTGTAAAAATCATAAGAACACAGCTATGAAATGGTAGCTGATGTTAACCATGTGTATATAAGGTTTAAGAATGCTGATGCTAAATAAAATGTCACACCCCCAAATTAACCACTAACGGAGTTTATACCGTTAAGGGGTGCGACCAGACCAGGACCACAACCATTAGTTACAAATACTAAACGAATCAGAGTAAAGTCCAAATGTTCATAACCAAAAACAGTATTCAAAAGTACGCAGCGGAAAATAAACATAAGTATCTTAGCACTAACCACGTGCTTTAAATTACAAAACATGAATTGTTATTAAATTCCCAAGTTTAAGTTTAAAATAAGAATTCTTCAAGTGCCATGCCAACCTCCAGCGGATACTCCTTAGCGATCTGCAAAAGTTTAAACCACGCAAGTGTCAACCTAACGGTTGGTGAGTTCACAGTGGGCTTGTCATGCATTGGCCCGGTCTCATAATCATAATCGAGTCAACATATACTTATGACATATTCGTTTGTGAAAAGCAATGCTTTGTGATATCCAAAATCAGATTATTGTGGTTTAGTAAAAGTATCGTCCGTAACCTACGTTATCGGGTATGTACTAGTTTTGTATAGTTAAAGTGCTCAACCGATATCACGGGTAGCTAATCCGTTGTTCCATGCACTAAAGAAGTTTGTACCAAAGCTGACCATAATTTATTGTAGTGGCCGTGCCATCAGTACTGCGGACCTACGTCATCGCGGTTTTGCCTCCCCCGTGTCCTCTCGGGATCACGGTCAGATAGGCTGATATTGTACCTCCGTGCACTCCCCGTGCCACGGGGCGGAGTTTGTCAAACTCCAGTAGATCTACCCAACATCCCCTCGCTTTACAATTAATGGTACAATTAGTTGAGGACTTTTAAGTTTTCAAGGCATCCTTAGAAATCATGTGATATCATGTGGTTTAGACTTTAACCTACACTAGCCATATTAAAACAGTTTACCGGATTCTCATGAATCTCAAAAGTGTTTTCAGTTTCGTTTCGGAAATAGTTGTTTAAGTAATTCACAAGTGCTTCCCATAAAGCACTTCAAGTTCATCAAGTGGGTGCCGGGCACTCCAAGTTTTCACGTTTATCAGGGAGGTGCCTAGCACTCTCGAGTTTGTCTGCATTGTTTTACTTTTAGTTATTCGGTGTGACCCAGACGGGTTCACGGTAATTGGGTTAGTGACACTCACCTTGGGTTGCACTGCTACACTTGTTATATAGTCCAAGTTTTGCTTAACGAAGACCTATGAACACGTTTAGGTCTTAATTATTAGTTGTGTGTCCAATCTTTACTTAACGTCACTATGGCCCATAACATAGCACGTTGGAACTATGACTCGACATACAGACACACGACACCAATGGTTGATCATAAATAAGGGTTCATATATATCAGAAAATCAAAGCATGTATCATCATGGCATAATCATGTAAGTCATGGCATAACATTCAAGCAAATTGTACAAGTTTGGATTCTGGTCTCAGTTTCGCTAGCAGTTTCGCTAGTCAGTTTCGCTGTGTGCACGGGCAGCACTTTCGCTAGGCAATACCCGATGACACAGTTTCGCTAGGCTAGTTTCGCTCGAAACTGTTGGCACAGTTTCGCTAGCCTAGTTTCGCCCGAAACTGGTTTGAACTTTCGTTCAGGGAATTTCGCTCGGTAGATTCGCTCGAGCTGGTCTGGTTGGTTTACCCGGCGACACTGCAGTTTCGCTGCATAGTGTCGCTGGTTGAAGATATGCATAATTTCGCTGGACAGTTTCGCCCAGAGAACATGACAGTTTCGCTGGTCGCGAAAAACACATAAATCAGCCTAAAAATCAATCTAACAGCTTCCATATTACATGTAGTTCATTATCTAGCATACATAACCATTTACCAACACAAATCAGTAAGCTTTAACACCTTAAACATGCATTTTCATCATCAAATCACCAAAATATATTCAAAACCCTAAAATGACCTAAATAGCATAAATCTTTATCATGGATCAGTTTTACACGTAAAGTTATCAACTTTATGGTAGATCTAGCATTCCTAAGCATTCCTACAGAAGATCTAACAATATTATGAAGGTTTAAGCATGCTTTATGAAGAAACACATAGAAAACACATAGAAATGTCATAAAAGAAGGTTTTGGGACTCACGATTCGATCAAGGAATCGAATGGATGTTGTCTTGAGGCTGAGATCTTGGCTTCTCTTGATGGTTTTCAGCTGACCAGATTTCCAGAGAAGAATGTGTGTGTTTTTATGTAAATGAGGCAAATAGGAGAACTAGGGTTTATTAAGATTATTTATATCAGAGGCTAGTTTCGCTGGCAGTTTCGCTGGCCAGGCGAAACTAGCTCTGGTCATGTTTTAACTGATTAACTTAGCTGGCTACCGGGCGACACTACAGTTTCGCCTGGTAGTTTCGCTGGCTGCACAACTCAGGCAATTTTCACATAATCAAGGAATTACAATTTGTCATGTCTTCTAAGGTCTGAATAGTTCGTTCCGTCTGTCCGTCAGTCTGCGGGTGATAGGCTGTACTCATATCTAGTCTGGTTCCCAATGCTCCTTGCATAGATTGCCATAATCGGGAAGTAAATCGGGGATCTCGATCGGAGATAATAGTCTTAGGCACTCCATGACGTGCCACAATCCGGTCAATGTACAGCTTAGTTAACTTGTCCATATTGTCACTTTCTCTCATCGGGATGAAGTGTGCAGATTTGGTTAACCGATCAATGATAACCCAAATCGCATCCGGTCGATTCGATCGATGAGGTAATCCCGTTACAAAATCCATGGAGATATCCTCCCATTTCCATTCTGGGATCTTTGGTTGCTGCAATAGCCCTGAAGGCTTTTGGTACTCAATCTTAACCCTTGAGCATGTTAAGCACTTAGCCACATATCGAGCAATGTCGGCTTTCATATTCGGCCACCAATACAAACTCTTTAAATCTTGGTACATTTTATCCGATCCAGGGTGCACCGAATACCTCGACTTGTGAGCCTCGTCCATCACGAGCTCACGAAGATTTCCAAGTAAAGGAACCCAAATTCTGTCATTATAATACCTGAGTCCGTCGGTCTTAACTTCAGAGTTACCATCTACCCCTCGCAGTGCTTCAGCTGCGAAGTTTTCTTCCTTCAAAGCTTCTTGTTAGGCATCGCGGATCCGGTCCGGCAATCCCGTGTGGATGGTAAGTTGCAGCGCTCGTACCCGTCGAGGCTTTTCATACTCCTTCCGACTTAATGCATCAGCCACAACATTGGCTTTTCCCGGGTGATATTTAATCGCTAAGTCATAATCATTCAGTAGCTCGACCCACCGTCGTTGTCGCATGTTGAGATCCTTCTGATCAAAGATGTGCTGTAAACTTTTGTGGTCGGTAAATATTGTGCACTTTGTTCCGTAGAGGTAATGTCTCCAAATCTTGAGTGCATGAACAACGGCTCCCAATTCCAAATCATGCGTTGTATAATTCTTTTCAGTGTCCTTCAATTGCCTGGACCCGTAGGCAATCACTTTGTCTCGTTGCATCAACACGCAACCGAGTCCTTGGATGGATGCATCGCAATAGACTACAAAGTCGTCAATCCCATCGGGTAACGCGAGAATTGGAGCTGAGCATAGCATATCTTTAAGAGTTTGAAACGCACGTTCTTCTTTTTCACCCCATCTGTATTGCACTCCTTTATGCGTTAGAGCGGTTAAGGGTTGGGCCAATTGCGAGAAACCCTTAATTACGAGAAACCCTTTATGCGTTAGAGCGGTTAAGGGTTGGGCCAAATGCGTTTAAATCACATTGCACATAATGACAACAATAAATGAACACATAGCACATATGGGCGGTTTCGGTGATCAACCAAAGGACGTGGACGTATTCGGCCTAGTTAAGCATTAGTTACTAAGTTAACACTTATGACGTAACTAACGGAGATTGTCTAACGGAAGTTAACCTTGGAATTCTCGGATGTCACATCATCCCCTTGTAATTGGAATTTTCGTCCCGAAAATTATTCTTGCGTCGTAGCATTCGCAGCCTCGGCTGTCGTCGTTGCAGTACTTGCTGGGGAAAGAAAGCAAAAGTTTTAGGGTCGTCACATAAAAACACATGACCATAGGCAAACAAGATCCAGTTATACAAAATATTCAAGATTTAGGAGATTGCCAAATACTTTAAAGCTACAAACTGAAAATCTATACTAGATAGTACCCGAACGCCCCACATGTATGGGTGAGCTTGAGGGCTTTGACTCCTTTGTTGTGTCTTCCACCTCCTTGGCAGATTTCTCCATCTCACTGCTTGCCATTGCTCAAATGAGAACCACTAGAAATATCCTACAACCATCCTCTTAATAGAATTTTTTGAAAACAAACACATCAGTAAGAGAATAACAAATATAACATTAGGAAAACATAGAGGACTTGCAATTGAATAATGTAGGGCAACAAATTCACCTTGCAGATTTGGAAAATTGGTTTTTGGACTTTAAGCTTTATTTTCAACATTGGATTTGGTGATCTCAAAACATAATTCAGAGCCTCCTAAATACATAATTAGGAGATTTCCCCAAATTCACATATCCTAAACATGGCATAAACAAACTGAAACCACCATTTATCAAATTTGAGACAACAACACACCACACAAACATCATTATTTCGAATCTTTCTTATAAATAAAATAAAATTCAACAATATAAACACAATCGAGAAAAAAAAATCAAGCTAATAGCGACAACTAACCTCCATTAAAATGTTAGTCCAAGAGCAGCTCTCGCCGCATAATACACACCAAAGTTGAGAAGAAAACCTTTCACCTAAACAAATACACTATCACACATATATTGCCCAAATAGTAAAGAGAAGTGATGAAAGGGCCAAAGTTCAGACCAACAACCATAACGCCTACTATTGCAAACGCTAACACCAAAAACCATGTTGACTGGACAGAAAGGTCCCCTGCAACAATAGGTAAATATGGTTTGGACAGAAAAGGGTAAATCATATGTAATATAAAAAACATGAAATGAAATAAAACATAAAGCTAACTTTGAAATAAAAACTGAAATTAATAATTAGGTAATATTAGGTAAGGTCCAACTATAATTTTTTTTTTTTTTGACAAAACATAGAATCTGATTAGGTTGCCCATTCTTCAAACTACAATAATCACATATCCAAACAACCTTGAATCCTACTAATTGTAGGTACTAAAATCCTTATCATAAAAAAATAGACTCATACGTGTAAAGATCTGTGATCATGTGAGGAACCTACAAACAAAAACACACCTGGTTCGGATTTGTTCATCTTTGAAAATGGGTTTCGGGTTATATGAAGGATCCTACAATACGATTTAGGTTAAAACTCAAGTCATGGTTAGATAGTAAATGTATCAGGTTTCTCTATACAAAAAACATGTCTAAAACGAAACAAAAAAAAGTATCTCAAAAGAAATTTTTTGAAAAGGAGAAAGTAAGTGTGAAACGGACATCAGACCACAATCAATTTTATACTTTTATATACTCTATACAAAACATGCTACTCTACAATCTACATCAAACTCTTTGCAACAATTCAAACAAAATATTAAACATGAATTTCGTTGATTTAAAACTATAACTGCAATAGATCACTTAGGCTGAAAAAGTTAATCTGTGCTAGAAAAATCAATAAAACACCTTTATGGTTCTAATAATAATCAGAAATAAATGACGTTAAAAATGTAATGTGTACCTTTTACAGAAAACAAAAAAAAATAAAACCTGAATCAAAAAGCAAAACTATCAATTTCCTTTGATAAAAAATAAAAACATCTTTAGCTAAGTTGATTGTATATAAATACCTTGGATTTTGAAAAGGGCTAATCTTGTTCGCATAGAGGAACAACATCTTTTTTTTTTTTTTGCATTTTTGATCTGGAACAATTGGTTTGATGATGACCACAAAGAAGCAAGAACGACAAATCAACAAAAACAACAAATTTACTTGATCTTCATGGACCTACAAACATGTGTTTTGAGTGAATAGATAAAAAGCATCAGACATCAACTGAAATAAGTCAGCTTTTAACAAAGAAAATCAATCTAATCATTTATATTACATGTAAACTTGGCAGAAGATGTTTGTAGGTCCATGAAATCAACAAAATGTCATATGTTTTGGAGATACGGCTATATGTAATTATATTGTATAGGTGAACAAAATTATAATACCGATTATAGTATAGCTAGATATATAAATATGCAATTGACATCTTCTAACGGTATAAGAGTTTGATGCTTACACAAACATCATCAGTCTTTGCTTGCAGCACCTCCACCATGCTTGGTCTATTTTCTATGGACTCTTCAGAGGTTCTTTTTTAGCACTACATCATGGCCAAGTAGGTAATGGGGAAGTTTTATCATCTATGAACCTACATAAAATAATATATTGAATATGAAAAAGAATGTGTACCTGGTAATGTCTAATCTCGTATAAATGACCTTTTTTCCAATTTTAAAGAATGGCCGAAAGACCTGTAAATCACATAATTTTCGTTTGTAATAGATTACAAATCTTATCGTTTTAGTACCTTCTCATCAGAGTTAGTCTCAGAATGTGAAGATATGGAAGTGACATTTCGGTCTCACCACGACTCCTTTCGGTAGAGTTCCTCTTCCACAACCAACTCTTTTTCTCCATCTCACTCAACTCCAAAACATGAAAACAAATTCACATCGGATTCTGTATCAAGTTATGTTCAATAACATCGACCTAAATAAAATACATCATGACCAACAGAATTAAGTATTACATAAAATTTTAGATAATTTAAAGAATAAATACAACTAAACTTGAACATCAGGAAAATTAGGTCTGTATATTTTCAAGAACAGGTAGCAAGTGCAGTCTTTTAGTTTGTGTTATCAACTCCTTTTTATTAAGTTTAAAAACGATATAAGAGTCATTAGAATCAATTTATAAGGCGTTGAAGTGCCCTTTATCAAAAGTTCAAATGATAATTTTGGAAATACAGCCCACCATGTCGCCTTGGTCACTACCCAACGTTTTCATTGCGTTGCGTTAACATAATGACTAGTGAAACAGAATAGGTAACGAAGAAACAATAATCTTTACTTTCTTGTTTCATTAGTCAGATTTCTTCTGCATGATATTTCCTTTCTATCCATAACAATTAAACACCTGTTCCATGAAAAAGAAATTGAAATAAGAAATCAAGACAAAAGGCTCACACATGTCAAAAGAAGATGCAAAAGGAGGTTAAAACATCTATTGCAAAGATTGTATTCTATATAAATGGAATATGCTAAACAGGAGTCAACTCATTACACAATAGTACAAATGTGAAACAACATTTAGTAAACGGTTTCCCAAATGCAACAATGTAATAATAACCACCATATAACCTTGCAAAATTATCATTACGAAGATAGATAACTATCACCAAATGTTAAGAAATGATTGTTGAGGCTTCAAATCTCAATATTAGGTGGGCTGTTCAAAAAGCAAATCCAAACAGCCATAAAACAACTAACAATGCTTTTATGTATCAAAGAAGCAACTTTAGTTCAAGTGTGAGTCAAAAAGAACTTGGGTTAAAAAAGATGCGTACAGAAACATTTAATTAAAAGAATTAAAAAAGAATTACAAACATGTCTTGGTTTTAACATATTAATCAAGTGTTTCAATGTGAATCACTTTCATTTAACTCAAAAACTACTTGAACAACATGTTTTTTAATCATAGATGCTTACCTATGTAGAATATGAACTCAGAAATTATCATCTCAACATGAGTAGTGGAGTCTGATCTTCTGTCCTAAAAACAAATCCATAGGAAGAACTTAAATATGATTAAAGCCATGTGCAACAAGATCTATACCATGGAACACAAAGAAAAACAAGTTAACACGTGGTAACAACAGCAGTGATGTAGATTGTTTAATAAACCTATGATTTAGTAACGAAATGAAGATAAGTATCTAAAATAGCATCAATTCATGATACGACAGAAAAATAAGGATCAAACCTGAAATCGAGCCCTAATTGCGAGTGAACAGAGGAATCGAGTGAACGAAGGCATACCTGAAATCGAGCCCAAATTTGCGAGTGAACTACTGAGCGAGGTCGCCATTCTGCGTAGAGGTCGGAGTTTAGGGCAAAGTAACGAGGTCGCAGGCAAAACAGGGGAGCACGGTCGCCGGCAAAACAGGAGGATGTCGCCGTTCTGTGTAGAGGTCTTGTGAGCGTGAGCGTGATTTGGGGAAAAGGTTGAAAAAACCCTAGTGTGGAGGCGGGGTATGTTATATCCAGATTTTTTATTTTGGGCGAGAAAATAAATATAAAGCGACATTTTTTTTACGCTTGACGCGCTCAAAACTAATGTCCTTCGTGTTTTTATTTTTTTTCAAATGACGCTTGTTTTTGCGCGTCATAAATTACCGAGTGTCATTGTTTGCGTGTCAAGGAAGGGCCTTTTTCTAGTAGTGTTTAGCTGATCTGTTGAGCTCTTCTTAGCAATTATGCACTTCTGCAAATACTGAGCCAACATTTCCCAATAAGGTGGAATAAGAGCCTTCATGGTGGGCGGAGACACTATATGGTATCCCATTTCCTTCAAACACTAGGTAACCACTTCTTTATCCAAATCCATAGGATCAGAAGCAACATCTTTCAATCTAAGTGCATATCTGAAATTTTCTTCAGTCAATACCATAGCTGTTCCTTGTATCTTAACAATGATATGCTTTCCATCATCATAAACAAACGCAGTCTTCCAGAATTCCTGTTGCATCCTTTTGCAGATAACAGGATTTGTAGTGAGAGCATAGAGTAGACAGCATCTCTTCAAACCTTCAATCATAGACTTGTACTTCTCTCTATACTCAGCAGGTGCGTCCAGCAAATATGCAACTGTATTGTGGTCCTTGACGAACTCTAAATCCCTGCACTCACAACCAAAGATAAAATCCAAAACAGACATAAATTTTTTAGTTATAAAAATTATCTCGAAAAACGGGCAGCATAACGGCTTAAAAATGAAGAAACCCATTTAAAACATCATTAGGTACCTTTCCGATCGAAAAGCAGGGTTTTCGATCGGAAAGCATCCTTCTGATCGGAAAGTGATTGGTTACCGGGAGACCTGATCGAAGAGCCATAAGGTCACTGAGACCCTTGATCGAAAAGTCTATGTCTCAATCGAAAAGCCTAGGCTTTGATCGAGAAGCATAAACTTTTCGATCGAAAAGTGCTAGTCTTGATCAAAAAGCCCCGAGTCATCGAGTTTTCTCGACCGAGAAGCACTGAGGCTGATCGAAAAGCTTTCCAGCCTAATCGAAAAGCCTCTAATTCGATTGGAGAAGGTCGTCTTCTCCAAGTAACACCTGCAACTCAGATACACAGTCCATATACGAGTGTTTTTTAACACGGTTTCAAGCACAGATACACCTAAACCAGATTTCTTCCTTGTCCCGACCAAACAATCGCAGAAATTTAAAACATACTCGAGACTGTCTTGTGAGGGTCTAGCCGCACGCTTCAACCGGGGAGCCATTGCTCAAAATCAACACAGGAACGGTGTTCAGCGAAGGATTACGACTGCACTGGTGGTGTCGGATGGTGGTTTCGGTGGCGGACGGCGGTGGATCGGAGAGAGGGCAGCGACAACGACTGTGGAAAGGTGAGAGGGTGTTTCGGTGGCGGGTTTTCGATGAGGGAGGTGGTGGTGAGGTCGCGAGGAGGTGGCGAAGGTGGCGGTGGTTTGCGACGGTGGTGGCAGCAAGTGGTGGTGAGTGGCGGTTATGGTAGTGGGTGTTAGGGTTTAGTGGAGAGAGAGAGAGAGAGGGAGACGATAAGTGATGATAGGGGTGGGGGGGGGGGGCGAACCCTCTCCTTTTGTTAAAATTTAAAAAAAAACTTACATATTACCCCCTCAAGTTTGAAAGTTGAACCCTTGACATACAAACTTTAACAAAACAAACCCTTTTCTTAATTTTTATCACCAAATAGTCAAACTTAACCCCGTTCATTATTAAAAGCTTTCCCTGAACTCAAACCCGAGAGTTTTATATCTGACAACTTATCAATAATATAACAAAAATAAATTAATTAATCCAAAAAAAATAAAAGTAAATTAAAATAAAATAAAATAAACAAAAAAAATTTAACAACCTGAGTTTTGAGTGAGGAGGCATATGAGGGATCATACCAGATTGTCTGTCACTGAGGAACCCTTTTCAGCTTCAGTTACTTCACGTGTTCAGGCGATTGCCGGTATTTTGGTCCATTTTTAAACTCGTGCCGCTTTCGTTTACTCAGGCAATTTCATCACATAATTTATATTTTAGGGTTTTTTAATTATGAACATCTATCCAGGTCACACACATAAGTCCTAGGTATAATTTGTACATTCTATCAAGTACACCTGGTTTCCGTACAACATTTTTCACGACACCTATCCTTAAGCCTAACATCATGCTTCAGACTAGGTTGAGAAAAGAAAGAATAGATCACGGAGGTTTTGTTGGATAGTTTACAACGTCAACTGAATTTTGGAAACATTTTTGATAATGCTCTCATCAGTGAGAAGGCATCTTTTGGACACTTGAGGGTCTCTTTTGGTTGTGCACATTGGCATCTTTTGGGTTTATAATGTATGTACAATGTGATCTTAGATGTACGTGGATCAGGGAGGCTCTAGGTCTCTGCCACCGCAGAACAGAGGAATCCTGACTCACGTACGACATTCCCAGGTCATTGCTTACGCAAAGCAAATGGAATGAAAGTTTTTTGAGCATGACATCAAAACTCAGAACCGGGCGTGTGTCTCAGGATTCCTGGTACTCAGTCAAATATAAATTGTATTAACCTAAGTGTGTGCTTCCTATCAAGCGTCATACGTTATCTTCAAGTGTTGTGATGAACCAAACCTTTTGATTGATTTACAACCGAGCCTACCTAGCATATCAGCCATGAATCACAGCTTTTCACATCCACCTTACACGTGTCAGTCAGCAAACGCCTGGAAATTTATATCACTTCCTAACCTGGTCAAGCAAAACCAGTAAAAAAAAATTTAAAGCACACAAAATTTAGAGGAAACATCAGATGTTTACTGTATATCTTCCCCTTGCTTTTAGTTTTGTTTTCAAATTGAAAATAATAATAAAAACACTATTTTTGATTTTTTTCTGAGGTTTTTTTTTGTTTTTTTAAATTAAATTAAAAGAACAGATAACAGTTGTCAGATTACTCATTAAAGGCTATCATTCGGAGGCCTTTGAGACACATTTCAAAATTAGCACTAGGGAGGGGTTTTGTGAACATGTCCGCCACATTGTCATCCGACTGCACCCGTTCTAAGTGAATGAGTCTGCGTTCGTAGCAGTCCCGAATGAAGTGCGTTTTTATGTTAATATGCTTGGTTTTAGAGTGCTGCACAGGATTTTTAACAATTTGTAACGCAGCATTATTATCACAGTAAATGGGAGTGTCAAAGAAATTTAAACCGTAATCTCCCAGCTGATGCTGCAACCATACCACCTATGAGCAGCATGCAAAGGCAGCCACATATTAAGCTTCGGCTGTCGATTGGGACACCGTGTGCTACTTCTTGCTTTGCCATGCCACCAACCTGTCTCTTAAGATTTGAGCTCCGGCAGATGTAGATTCCTGTCAAGCTCATTACCACCAAAATCACTGTCAGTGAAAGCATACAGATTAAATCCTGACTCTTTAGGGTACTAGAGGCCCAGCCGTGGCCGACCCTTCAAATATTTAAAAATACGTTTAACTGCAGATAAATGAGAGAGTTTAGGATTAGCCTAATAACGTGCGCATTGGCACACTGCAAGCATGATGTCTGGGCGGCTGGCTGTTAAGTACATCAGGGAGCCGATCATAGACACGGTACATGTGCTCGGTCACTTTCTGACCATCTGGATCTTTGGTAAGTGCATGCATGGCCGCCATAGGTGTGGAGACATGCTTTGAATCAGTCATCTTGTATTTTTCCAGAATCTCTGTGACATATTTGGCTTGGTGAATTAGGATCCCGCTGTCACTCTGCTTCACTTGCAATGCTAGGAAAAATTCCATTTCCCCCATTTGACTAATCTCGAATTTTGTCCGCATAACCTTCTCAAACTCTTTACACAAATCTTCGTTTGTTGATCCGAAGATGATGTCGTCCACATAGACTTGCAGCATGATTATGTCATGTTCCACCTCCTTTCTGAATAGCGTCTGATCCACTATTCCTCTAGTGTACCTGTGTGCTAGACAATGATCTGTTAAAGTTTTGTACCATGACCGAGGGGCCTGGTGTAAGCCATACAAAGCCTTGTCTAGCTTGTACACATGATAAGGGTGGTCTTCATCAATGAATTCAGGAGGTTGGGTAACATATACCTCTTCATCCATGTCAGCATATAGAAATGCAGTTTTCACGTCCAATTGGTAGACCGTGAAATTCATGTAGGATGCGTAGGCCAAAAGACTCTTATTGCCTCTAACAATGCAACGGGCGCGTATACTTCATCATAATCAATCCCTTGGATATGTTGGTGCCCTTGAACCACTAACCTGGCCTTGTTTCAGACAATAATACCATTGTCATCCTTTTTATTCTTGTAAAGCCATCGAGTTGTGATGACCTTTATGTCAGCGGGCCTTTCCACTAACCTCCAAACATGAAGCCTTAAGAATTGATTCAGCTCTTCATGCATGGCTTCTACCCAGCTAGGATCTGTTAAAGCCATTGTGATATTTGGGGGCGCAATTTGCGAGATGAAGCAAGAATACATGCAGTGATTAATGTCCCCAGATTGACTTCTTTGTTACCACACCTAAGCTAAAGGACCTATGATATTGTCTAAGAGGTGATATTTATGGATCCTTGTTTCAGCAACAGCTTGAACAGGGATTTCTGGAGGTAGGTTTGTTTGGTCTGGTTCTTCATTTGTGTCAGCTTCTCCTTCTGCGTAAGCTACCTGAGATTGAACAGTGTTTGTGCCGGGGTTGTTGTCTGCCTGATTATCATTACCAGCATCAATAGTTTCCTGTACTGGTGTTTCATCTGCATCGGAGACAGTGACCGGATATCTTATAATGGAATGAGCTATTGATGGTCCTGAGATTGTGTCATCATAAAGTTCTTCAGCTAGGACCGGGTATAATCCAAACAGAAGAAATAATTGATTGTAGTCAAAAGCTTGCGCGAGACCCACTCCACCATCTAAGGGATTTCTTCAAGCCAATCCACATTGGTAGATTCCATTACAACACCAGTCTTTTTGTTGAACACCCTGTAGGCTGAGCTGGCAGAGTAACCTACAAAATAACATTCATCAGATTTAGCTGCAAACTTTGGTAAATCGGTATTTACTAAAATAGTGCAAAGACACCCAAAGGCCCGAAGGTGCCCAATTCTGGGCTTGTCATGGTAGATCAATTCATAAGGGGTCTTCTGTTGCCGCTTATTGATGAGAACCCTGTTTTGGACATAACAAGCAGTGTTTAACTGCCACTGCCCAAAATATTGGAAGCCGCTTAGAATCACATAAAATAGTACGAGCAGCTTCAATTAGAGTTTTGTTGTGTCGCTCTGTTACGCCATTCTGCTGAGGAGTGTAGGGGGCGCTATACTGATGTTCAATTCCTTTCTCAGCGCTGAATTCATCAATGATGCGATTCTTGAATTACGTCCCGTTGTCACTCCTGATGGTCTTCACCTTCGGATTTAACTTGTTTTCAATAAGCTTGAGGAATGCAATCAATATATCTGCAACGTCACTTTTCCTTGGCAAAAAGAACACCGACGTGAAATGATAAAAATCGTCAGTAATAACTAAGCAAAATGCACATCGGTTAAGGCTTCACATACTGACTGGACCAAAAAGGTCCATGTGAAGCAACTCTAGTACTGATGAGATTCTATTGAACACCTTAGGCTTGTGTGGGCGTTTGTGCTGCTTCCCCTTAGCACATGCCACACATTTCTCCTTGAGCACAAATTCTTTGATTGGAAGGTCTTTAACAAGCCCTCCTCTTGCGAGTCGATTCAGATTCTTCAGATTCATGTGCCCCAACCGCCTATGCCACAACTGAGCATGATTCTCAACTACTTTGGATAGGAGACATGCCACCTCAGTTGTGGGGGGGGGGGGTTTCTGCATGTTTAGAACATAGGAGTTGTCAAATCTTGGTGTGCGTATTAACACCCAATCGTCAGGATGGAGTACCCAGGTTTAAGAATCAGACATTCCTTGTTATTAAATAGCACCGGGTACTCCCTGTCACAGATTTATGAAACACTTAACATGTTGTGTTTCAACTCTTCTACATAGTTGATCTCATGGAAGCTGAGACATCCATTTCTGACTGATATATCCTCCAACTCCTCCTGCGAACGATACATATCCTCCATCAAATTGCTCCAAGTCTTGTAGTAGAGATATGGCATCCGTCATATGCCGAGAACAACCACTGTCAACATACCAAAGGTTGTTAACAGTCCTCCTTGGCTGTCCCTGCATTTAAAGGAGATTAGTTAGTTTTGGGTACCCAGGCCTAAATTGGTCCGGGTAAAGGAGGGTCTGTGTTGGCTGGACTGAGAATGTCCTTTGTTTTGACCTGTCTGAGATGGTGATTTTCTTTCCCAAGCTCCTGATGCCATTTTGGTGAATTTTTTTTATTTGTTTTTGAAAATTCACCTCTTGGAAATAAGTGGAGTTTTTTTTGTACACCCCAGTAGGCTTGAAGGACAGGTTTACCACTTTTGGAATGTTCCACCTGTCATCCTTCCTCCAACCATTTGATTTAGACAGACCAACTGGTTTTGGATGGATGGGTGGTTTAGAAACCCGGTTTGAGGGTGAAACAGATTTAAAAACAGGTTTGAGGGTGAAACAATTCGGCTGTCCGAACTTGCAGTTTCGTAAGTTTCCAAAAATTTCATTTTCAACTCTGATTTTTGAAGAATATTCAAATAGAACACAAAGATTTTAAATTTTATCAAATTGATACAAATCTTTGATCAATTCATGATGAGTCTTATGATTTCAAGACTGTTTGGATGTTTCCGACATAAAGTTGATACTTTTCGTCATCGGTTGATCGAAAACACTTGAAAGAGCGTACGGTGGTGGATCGTGATCAACTCATGTCATTCGTGTGTTAGGATCGATTGAACTCCACACGCGATAACAAAGTCTACTAATCACCGTGTGGAATCCGGTGATTATATATGATTCAAGAATAAATAGTTAATGCAATAATGAATGTATAGAAAACAATAATGAAACACAAACCGTAATAAGAATGCTTGTAGAATTCGATTGCCAATCACCTTATCAAAAGTCGAAATTCTCAAGAAGAATTTCGATACACTTGAACACCCAAACACAAAGAAGCAACCCTAAACTAGTAGTCTTAGAGATTTCATGATCAGGGATCATTTCATGCATTAAAGGCATTGGGACAGAGTGCATGGATTTTTCATTGTTATCATCATCACCAAAACCTAGTCCTGAGTTCCCTTTAACATGCCGCATTCTAGCATCGGTATTGTAAAACAGAGAACTCGCCTTCAACATGTCAGACACAATTCTATCATTTCGTTTAATTTTGTTATATGAGGTTCCTAATTTAGCTTTAAGCTCCTCTACTTCCTTGGTTAGACTTTCAGCCTTAGTGTTAGCAATTCTATGACAAGCAGTTTTATCACTCACTTGAGATTGAAGATTTTTAATGTCTAACTTAGCAGCTACTAGTTTTTCTCTAAATATCCTACTCTGACTTTTATATTCCCTAAGGTCTCTAGCAGTTGACTCATGATTTAGGGTTTCATTGACGAACTTACGTTCCAAGTTTTTACATTCATTAAAAACATATTGAAATTTAGAGTTCGAGCATACCTCATTACTGCTGGCTTGAGAACCTGGAGTGATGTTTGCCATGAAAGCATGGTGAAAGACTTCAGCAGCTTCCTTCTGTGCTCCTTCTTCTGCAAGGAGGGCCACATGATCAAGTGTCAGACTCAAATCTTCCACTTGTTTAGTCCAATCGTATCCTGGTGTGTGTTGCACCACCAGTGCCCTATCATTCTTCACTGTCTCCTTTCTCACACCTTCATTTCTATCCTCAGTTCGGACATCTCTTTCAACCTTTGGCTTGGTGCACTCTCTCGCATAGTATCCATACTCATTGCATTTGTAGCACCGCAGGTTCGCCTTGTTGAAGCTAAGCTTTATCCCTTTTCATCCATTCCAATCCTTCTTCCTTGTCTTGACCATAAACTGCTTAGCTCTTAAAGCTGACATTCCCATCTAATAAGAAATGTCCATATGCTCCAGGTCTTCTGGGTTGACTTGATTCACATCAACTAGAGTTAAGTCAGCGGGTAGAAGAGAACCTGCAACGAGTACCTGGTAGCAACTCATAATACCTACACCAAGTGCAAAACTGGGGTCTCTGGTTAGATTATTTATATCTACTGAAATAAGGTTGGATGATCCAGATAAGCTTAACCCAGTGGCTTGTGCAATAAATCCCATCTGATTAGAGTGTGAGTTACTAGGAAGTGCAGCTGGTTGTGAGATGAAAGCTTGATTAACTTGGTTAATTAAAGCTCTGTTGCCCAACTTTCTGGCCCTCTTCTGTTTCTTCTCTTCGTAAGCTCTAATGGTTGACACGAGCACACTCAATGGTGAAGTAGTCACTTCCACCGCCTTTTTTTATCAACACAATTGTACTATCCCAATTTGGTGGATGTAAGTTCAACAGCTTCTTGTTTACCTCCACCTGTGTGTAGGTGACCCAGCATCTTTCATTCCAGTCACAATTTTGATGAACCGCTGAAGCTGAGTCTCAATGTTTTCACCAGCTACATAATTAAATTCATTGAATTGCTCCCTTAGGTTTTCTCTTCGACTCACTTTCATGTCGTCATTTCCTTCATAAGCTGCAACAAGGGCATCCCATAGTGTCTTGGCGGATTTGTACTCCTTGAAGGCTTCAGCTACCTTTGGGGATAAGGCCATGGTCAAAGCAGCCAGGGCCTTTCTATCATGCTCTACCTTTTCCCATTCCTCCTCGGTCAATTCTGAATTTACTTTGGGTTGAGGTTCCTGACCAGCTGCAGGAGTTATCGTTGGAACATAGTCTCCCATTTCAACGGAACGCATGATCTTGGGATCATTGTAGTTCACATAGTTCACAAACCGGTACTTCCAGCTCATGAAATCTTTTCCAGACATCAGGCGAGGAGGTCTGGCGGTGGTTC
The DNA here is from genome assembly GCA_039602395.1 of Deinandra increscens subsp. villosa. Taxonomy (NCBI): domain Eukaryota; kingdom Viridiplantae; phylum Streptophyta; class Magnoliopsida; order Asterales; family Asteraceae; genus Deinandra; species Deinandra increscens. The sequence goes on along the minus strand of JBCNJP010000006.1, from coordinate 22,297,103 downwards.
CGATCTTTGCGTCCATCTCCAGAGTTGCACTGGACAGGTTTTGACATGTCGAAAGCCATTAAAAGAACAATCTGGGAGTCGAAAAATGGATGTTTGATCGAAAAGTGGTTTTCGGTCGGAAGACTTGGTCGAAAAGTACTTTCCGATCGGATAGGGTCTGAGTCGAAAAGCACATTTCTCGATCGAAAAGTATGAGTGGATTGTAAAGTCTTAGAGGGGACTTTCCGATCGAACAGAGAAGCTGATCGAAAAGTCACATGGGGACTTTCCGATCGGATGAAGGCTAATTGAAAAGTCACAAGGGGGACTTTCCGATCGAATGAAGGCTGATCGTAAGGTCTCAGGGGGACTTTTTGATCGAAATGGCTGATCGAGAAGTCACAAAGGGGACTTCTCGATTGAGTGAAGGCAGATCAAAAAGTCTCAAAGGGACTTTCTCGATCGAAACTGTGCGACAGGATGAGCTTTTCGATCAAGAGGACGATCGAAAATCCCTAAACAGGGTCGAAAAGTCACAAAATGACGATCTAAATACCACGAAAGCTTCTGTCTTGAATCGAAACCTGCAAAAATACTTCCGAATTGTGCTAAAAGCTGAAAAACACCAAAAACACTCAAATTGTTAGTTACTAAAGACTTGAATCGGATATCACGAGAGCCTTGAAACTTGTGTTTCTTGGCTCTGATACCAATTTTTAGGATCGATTTAACTCCACAAGCGATATCAAAGTCTACTAATCACCGTGCGGAATCCGATGATTATAGATTATTCACGAATAAACAGTTAGTGCAATAATGAATGTATAGAAAACAATAATGTAACACAAACCGTAATAAGAATGCTTGTAGAATTCGATTGCCAATCACCTTATCAAAAGTCGAAATTCTCAAGAAGAATTTTTATACACTTGAACACCAAAACACAAAGAAGCAACCCTAAACTTGTAGTCTACCTATTCCTAAAATAGGCAAAACCTAACCTTGGAAAACAAGCAATAAAATTTGGCCTACACGGCCCTAATTCGACAGGACCCAAAAACCCATATCAACCCACACACTAATTAGCCCTATTACATTTATAATAGCCCACAAGAATTTCTAATGTAAAAGCCTTACAAAATTACGGTCTCTACATCGTGTAAACAAAACAATCAAACGCAAGGTAAATAAACTCAATCTTTGATTCACTCAAGAACAGAGGTACAAAGACTCATAGCAATACACCTTTGATAACACACAATTAAGCAAAATGTTACAGAATTTATAGCTTAACATTCTATATATAATGCACCCGACCACCCGAACTCGGGATTGTCCGAAATTGCAGTTTGGCTGCCAGTTTGCCTATAGTTCGGATCCGGTTTGGTTAGCTAGGGTTTTTCGTGATTTTCTTGATTTCTTCTAAGTCTTTATCTGATCCAGCATCTTGCCATCTGCATGTATCAACAACGATGATGTAATCCATAAATTTCCTTTCAGGAAATGATGAAAGCAAGAGTTAGTAAAACAGTCAACGTCGGATCAAAAATCATAACGCGTTGAAAAGCTCGTGAGACTTAAGATGAGGAAGATAATTATGTACCTGTTGAAAACCAAGAACCTCCTACATCTGAGCAACTGAGGAAGAGAGTTGAAGATAACAGACTTCAGGGCTTAATAGTTGACGGTATTGTTGGGAAACGACAGTGGTATACAGGTGCCCGGTGATGACAAAAAAATATCTGATTATACTCTAATTTGTTATTATCGACCGAACGTAATTAAATCAGAGTTTTTCGAATTAATGAGTAGTTTGATTAAGCAGCAGAATTAAAACGATTAGATTACCAAAGCACATAAACCCTAAAGTGTCGTTATCGTGTCAAAAAAATCACGATCACCAAATCACTCAAACACCTAAATTGCGTTTAAAATGGAACGCGATCGGAATTAACAATAACATGATCAAAATAAATAAATAAACAAACAAATCTAAAGTGAGTTTAGATATACCTGAGCGGTGTTCTAACACACATTAAAGACACCGAGGAACAACGAGCAAGTCTCTAGGGCTTCACAGAAAAACCAATCCGATCGTTCGGATCCAATCGTTTTGGGGATCATGAAACTACTCTGATCGGTTCATCGTGGTATGCGATGACTCAAGTGAAGGCGGTTAAGACTAGCGCCAGATGGAGACAAGACGTGAACGGCAACACGGCTGGGTGGTGCACAGCAACGGTAGTCCCTGGTAGCGACGGAGACGGGACTGCGACGGCGGCGGTTGCTGCGGCGACTGTTGCTGCTGCGGTGACAGTGGTGGTGGTTGTGGTGGTCTCGATGACTGTCGAATGGAGAGCGGCGATGGTTGCCGGCGGCTAAGGTCGCGACAAGGGAGAGCCGGCCAGAGAGAGAGATCGCGAGGGAGGGGAGGTCGCGATGACAGTGATTTCGAGATCAGGGTTTTCTAATCTCTAATCACCTATTAATTGGCCACTTAACTACGCCTAGGTCCCTCGACAATTTCTTTTACTATTACGAACCACTAATTAGGATAAATTATTAAAACGAGTTTATTAATTTACTAGTCGTAATTCGAGAACTGATGAACTCAATTAACTTTTTTTTATTCTTTAATTTGCCATAAACGTTAACCAGTAACGTTGCGTTCCGCGTATTTATCATTTAAGATAAATATATGTAATTAATTACTAATTTCCATGATATACCGGTTAATCGATTAAGCGGATTTTAAGCTCGTTGCCATCCGTGTAACTCTTATGGGTCTTAAGCGGGTCGGGTTCTTGATGTTCTTGGGTTTGGACATATAATATCCAACAAACTCCCACTTGGACAGATGTCGACAACATTTGAAGAAACAGACAGAGGTGCTCTAGCTACACATGACCTTCCCAACCAGTTACGACGCTTCAAGTCAGACACCAAGGTATTTCTATAAGCTCGCGTTATAGTTTTAGACTTATGGTAATGCTAAGTCATAAGTTCCTTCCTGTATAAGACATCAATCGAACAAGAGACATGGATTTGATTCATTCTCTTTAAAGTTCAATCATTTGTATTTCTCGTGTTTTTAGTTCGAAGCGATCCAATGTAAGGACACATAACGATCTTACTACTGCATGATTCGATCGATACAACGTACACGGATGTAAATAAAGCTTCGTTTGATTGATTTCAATAGAACGAGTACAGAGAGATCTAGAGAGAGAAACACCAGAATTTACACACAATTATGCTAACATGTTCTCACTCTTCTTACTCTAAACTTAAAGACACAAACCTATTTATAGTAAACTGGCCGGCGTACCAATTAACTCAACGTACCATTTGGTACGCTGCGGCGTACCAACTGGTCCGCACCATGATACGCTGGAACCAGAACTTACAAATTACACAATATGAACAACAAACACCTAAACCTAGCATTAGACACCAAAACTTGTTCTAACAAACTCCCCTTGTCTCATGCTAGTCTTCACAAGCTTTTGCTGCAGTCTTCTTCCAAAATCTGCGTTTGTTGTTCCCATAATGAATTCCAAAAGCATAACATACTCATATCACCTTCTAAAATTATAACGCTTGATCTGCATCATCAACATGATATAGATTGTTGTTGTGATAGAGCTTGTCGATGTTAGCTTCAGACAGATTTATCAACCACATCGGATTAAATATCCAAACCACTTTGTTATCTTATTTGATCACAATCACTTCTTCTCAAGTTTTGTTGTCGTAATACCACCACTTCAATGTCTGGATAAAATTTTGTTCGAGCTTCCTAAAAAAGTTGAAATCTGCCTCGTCGTCTTTCCCAAAGAAGTTGAAATTTGCAGAAGTATCATCATCCGTGAAATTACCATATACTTTCGGATCATTCGGATATTCTTCTGCAATCATATCTTCCACTTCAACCTGTTCCTCCTCAAATTCAACATCATCATTTAAATCTGTTTCTTTATATGCCCGATCGATTGCGTAAAGCCCGCGGTAGAAGTGGAACCGGGGAAAGTATACAGAAAAGATTCAGCAATAGGAACGTCATCAACTCTTTAACATTCAAAGCATATATTGTAGCAAGTTGTTCTATTCGTGAAAGCATGGATAAACTCTCCCTCTTCAATCACACTTCGTGAGATTGGAATAACATTATATTCATCGCCCAAAAACTTTCTCCCCCCAAGATGTACCAACAGAACTAGAAGTAGCCGTTCTACCAGCACCATCACCACCTATACCTCCCTCTAGGTCCTCTTCTTCATCATTCAAAATTTCCATACCATCTCCTTTACAAGTTTCTTCAGGATCAGGATTAAACTCCCCCTGAGCAGGTAATGTTTTTAGCAAAAAGCTTAGCTGCTCACCCAGAGATTGAGAAATTTGCATTAAACGACCATTCTCCCGATCCTTGACTTGGTCACTCTCCTTCAATACCTTAACAGTATCCCGTAACTCTTGAATTTCCAAAGATCATTGAAGATCCTTCTCTTGTAAAGCAGTAATTTTTGATGTAAGCAAGGAAAGTTGATGATCAACAGGAATACTTGATGAAGCAGGCTGAGAAGTTGTTATTGGTGTGATTGTCACTGGAATAGAAGATTTTGAACTTGAAACCTTTTGCTTCTTGCTAGGTGTGTTACCAAGATAAGCTCTTCTTGAATCAGCAAGAAATGACCCATGCTTTATCAACATTTTCAGTCTAGACATGGTCTTAGACGTTTTCCAGTCGCTTGCATTGGAGCTGTAGAAGCATATTCTTATGCTACATTGTGTCTCGTGTATTGTATCTGTTTAGAGCTTGTGTGAGTCTAGTTAGGCTGCTGGCCGTACCACATGGTCCGCCGGACCAGTTGGTGCACCCAGCAGCCTAACTAGACTCACACAAGCTCTAAACAGATACAATACACGAGACACAATGTAGCATAAGAATATGCTTCTACAAACTCCCCCTTAACGTGTAGTGTATCATGATAATGCTCACCAAGCTGAATCAAGTACTTTTCAGGAGGATAAGCAAAAGTCTGTGCATCCCAACCACCATGAAACTCTGAAGCAGGTACAGTCATATAATCTCTAATCATTGGATCTTTATCTTCATCGCTACCTTCAGGCATCACAGGGCCTGATGCTTCTGGAATATCAGCTTCAAAATCAAATACAGGTGATTGTGAGGAACCACTGGCACCTGAACCACTCTCTTTATTGCCTGGATCACCCTTATCATCTTTCTTACGGTTTGTCTTGTTTGATTTGTCAGAATTAAGTTGCCTAATCAGCTTATGTAACCC
>JBCNJP010000006.1:22266318-22291318 GCA_039602395.1 Deinandra increscens subsp. villosa | reverse complement strand
GAAATGAAACGTCGGTAGTAGCTTGCTAAACCAAGAAAAGAGCGAATTTCGGTAGGAGTAGTAGGAATACTCCAATTTTTAACGGTTTCGATTTTAGCAGGATCTACATAGATACCCTTGTCATTGACGATGTGTCCCAAATATTGAACTTCCTTAAACCAAAATCACATTTCGAGAATTTGGCGTATAGTTGTTCTTTCTTCAAGAGTTCCAAAATTAGACGTAGGTGCTGCTCGTGATCAGATTTTTATTTGGAGTAGATTAGGATGTCGTCAATGAAAACGATCACAAATTTATCCAAGTAGGGCTTGGAAATGCGATTCATCAGATCCATGAATACTGCAGGTGCATTTGTTAAGCCAAAAGGCATCACTGTGAACTCGAAGTGACCATACCTCGTACGAAAAGCATTCTTCGGAATATCATCATCATGAACACGAAGTTGATGATATCCAGAACGGAGATCTATTTTTTGAGAAACAATTGGCACCTTGAAGTTGATCGAAGAGATCGTCGATTCGAGGTAAGGAATAATGGTTCTTGATGGTGAGCTTGTTGAGTTCACGATAGTCGATGCACATACGAAATGATCCATCCTTCTTCTTCATGAATAAAACGGGTTCTCCCCAAGGTGAGGAACTTGGACGAATAAAGGCTTTTCCGGAAAGCTGTTGGAGTTGATTAGATAATTCTTGCATTTCGGAAGGTGCGAGACGATATGGAGACTTAGCTACAGGATTTGCACCGGGTACTAGATCAATGCAGAAATCAATTTGTCGAATAGGGGGAAGGCCAGATACATCTTCAGGAAAATCCCGAACGATGTGAATGTCTTGTATCTTCTTCTCCTTAGCACCTGTCTCCATAATACGAGCCAAGAATGCCACGTAGTCCTTGCGTAAGTACTTTCGGGATTTGGTGCATGACATAAGCTTAAGTCCTTTGGATGGTTTCTCACCATAAACAACCAAAACTTAACCATCTACGTGAGGAATTTGAATAGCCTTCTCGAAATAGGCGACTTCGGCATGATTATAGGTTAGCCAATCCATGCCCACTATGAAGTCTAAACTACCCAGTTGCATGGGTATGAGGTCGATATCGAGATTGTGCTCATTAAAGTTAAGTGTGCAATTGCGAATAATAGAGTCAATGGTGATGGGTTTTCCATCTGCTACTTCCACCGTGAAAGGTTTCTCTAATGTGGTTCGAGGAGCAGCATGTAAGGGCTCGAATTCAATAGAAACAAAACTCTTATCGGCACCAGTATCAAATAAGATTGAGGCATAACAGTTGTTAACAAGAAATGTACCGTTAACTACTTCGTTGTTGGCTTGAGCTTGATTGGCATTGATGTTGAATGCATGACCACGTGCACCCTGGTTGATCGGGTTGGCTTGAGCGTTGTTCACAATGGTCAACCTTGGGCATGCATTACGAAAATGAGTCGGGTCACCACACTGGAAGCAAGCACGCCCATGAATCATTGGTGGAGCATTGGGTAATGCCATGGGTTGAGCAAAGGGTTGTTGAGCTTGGGCTCGGAAGGGTTGGCGACAAAGGTTGGTATAATGGCCATATCGACCATAGTTTAGGCACTGGCAACATGCAATCGTCGCAGGATGATGGTATTTGCATGTGTTACACTGGGGTAAGATCCCAGTGTATGGCTTCTTGATGTGCTGAGCAGTAGGAGCAAACTGGGTTATGGGTGTGGCTGGTGTGATGATAGCATAGTTACGGTTGTTAGCTTTCTGCCTCTTCTTGTTAGCAGTAGATGACTCAGCCTTAACTTCTTTAGATTGATCGGTCGAGGCTTTCCCAGTTGATTTCTTTTCACCCTTCCTAGTCAAAGTCCCTGCCCTAACATGATTATCAGTCACTGTTTGCAGCCAAATGTTTTACATCCTGTAGAGTCTTGAGCTTACTACCCCCACATGGTGTCTTGAAACAACATGGGCAAACCAATAATGTATCTTTCAATAGCTATAGAGGGAGTCTCGACGAAACGAGGGATCGTTCATCAAATCAATCATTGTGGGCCTGGTTTTCCCCACTAGTTTTCCTGAGAGCCCAGAACTCTTCTTCTAAGTTTCGAAGTTCGCTGCGAGGGCAGAAATTCCGAATCATTAGTTCTTTCACTTCATTCCAAGGTAGGGCTAATGCAGTCTTTGTCCCTCGGGTACGCTTCTCGCCATTCCACCATGAGAGTGCCTTTTCGATGAAGACGCTGGTGGCATGATGAACTTTTAGTTCCTCGGGATAATCACTGTTGATGAAGGTGTTTTCCATGCCTTCGAACCACCGAAGTAGCTTGGTGGTACCTGCGGACCCAGTGAACTTGGGCGGATTGCAGGCATTAAAGTATTTGAAAGTGCATTTGGAAGTATTTGCACCATTTTGGTTTCCCGGATTAGTATTGAGGTTCTGTTGGATTTGAACCATCATTTCCGGGATGACTTTAGCCATTTGCTTGGCTATTTGGGCAGCCATCTTGCGTCCCGAATTTCCTGAACGACGACCGTTGAAATGAATAGACATGCTGAATTGAAGTGAAAGAGAATCTGAGACTAAGGATTCAAAAGGATTGATAGATACTAAACACGTGAGGGATGTATGAAAATTAGGTTGAAAACATTGTAAATCGATCTGTATAAATCACAAGAATAAAGTAGGGCTTGCATTTGGAATGAAATATGAAACAGAAAGTAGATCTCATTGAATTGTGAAATAATCAAAGTATTGAATGGTAATCATTAAACTGATCACCTTGACTTATCAAAGTTATTTTAGTTCGTGTGACGTTTGGTATGACATGCTTTGGCCTAATAGGTAAGACATTATCACCAAGAATTCCTCAGATCGGAATTCGAGTCCAGCGGTCGGCATAGATTTGTACGAAATGCCTTTCTAAAGAGAAAACTTGGTTACTCTTGTCCACCTTTCCAGTTGCTACATGTCCGACACTTACAAATTAAACTTTTAACGAGATTGAAAAATTGAAAAATAAAGTAACGAAATTTCACACGAAGCTTAAAATGATAGTGTAGATGTGTGTGACAAGAAAGAGACTAGGAGCTTGAGTAGAATGAGGTAAGATAAAGTAGCATATATGTATATATATATATATATATATATATATATATAGGGGAAGGATCAAATAAAAACAAGATGTTATTGCGAAAACACGAAAACAAATATTAAAAGCTCTATAACTTCCTCATACGTTAATATTTTTTTTTTAAATTTGCACCAAAAGTCTTAAAATTATGTCACCTTTAAATCTGGAAAAAAAATTAAACATATAAAATTTCGTGATTTTTTTATTATTGCACATGTGCAATAATACGTATTAATTATATTACACATGTGCAATATTAAGAAAAAAAACATTAATTTTTTTTAAATTTTTTCAAGAGTTAAAGATAACAGAATTATAAGATCTATGGTACAATTTTTTATCAAAAATATTAACGTATGAAAAAGTTATAGAGGTTTTAATATTATTGCACATGTGCAATAATAAAAAAAAATTAAAAACGTTGATTTTTTTTTATTTTCTCCAGAATTAAAGATAACAGAATTATAAGATTTATAGTGCAATTTTTTATAAAAAATTTTAACATATGAAAAAGTTATAAAGGTAATTATTGCACCTGTGCAATAATAATTTTTTTTAAAAATTTTGATTTTTTTTAATTTTTTCCAGAACTAAAGATAACATAATTTTAAGGATTTTGGTGCAATTTGTTTTAAAAAATATTAACATATGAAAAAGTTATAGAGGTTTTAATATTTGTTTTCGTGTTTTCGCAATAAAAGTTGTTTTCACATGATCCTTACCCTATATATATATATATATATATATATATATATATATATATATATATATATATATATATATATGGACATACGATAATATGTAATAAACATGCAAGACATAAGATGCTCATGTTTGGACATCTAAAGCCATAGTCTAGGTCACCATTTTTAATAACCTAATTCCCTATAGCCATGGCTCTGATACCAATCTATCACACCCTAACCGACGGTGGAATTTACGTCGGGGCTTGATGACTGTCCAAATGCTCATGACACTAGTTAAAGTTTCAATACTTAATCATTTTCAAATTCCAATTCATACAATAGGTTCAAATACACATAACATAATAAATAGATTAAAGTTTGTTCCAATAAATCTAGGTCCAAAGCATCCTAGATGTGGCATCAATCAAGTATGGCTTAAACTGCATTTCCTGGAACATGTATAAAAATAGAGAGTGTCAACTAAAAAAAGTTGGTGAGTAAACACAAGGTTATAATTACATATAGTATATTGAAAGCGATTCAAATGTCATATGTAGACTCAAGCATGTATGAAAACCAATACTGAATTTGAATGTGCATAACCAAACCTTTGTTGACTAGCGCCCTTAACTCCCAAGTTAAGTTAATGAAATAGGTTTCAATCACCTGAATGCCAAACCGGTCAATTTCAGGTGGGTTGTCAGTCCAATGGATCCATCATTGTTACCATAGGCTTGTATGTTAATGATTACGCTTGAAAATTGAACTTGCATATAAAAACCATAGTTCAACATATAGCATGTATTCACACAGAGACATAGAATGAAATCGCATGATTTGTAAAATGAATAAAGAATTTGATATTTGAATATGTATACATGTTCCATCCCAAAACTTGAAAATGAAAGGGGATATGAGTACTCACCTGAAGTGGTGAGTGAAATATGCAAATAGTCCGAGTGATAAGAAGACAACCTATACATGCCCTAAATCATATAAAGGCACCTAAAGGCTTAATATGAGTCAAGTGTCTAACTCATCTACTTAGACTAACCGAGTCATTTTAAATGAGTTAATCCGTCTAACAAGTTCCATAAATATAAGTGTATTTGAAATTTTAAGTAAACAAGTTCCATAATTACGAGTTATATTTCGAGTGAGTTGGATAACTAATATTTTTGTCTCAGATTGTGCCTTTTATTTAAACAGTAAGGAATATATATTTATTTCAAAAGAAATATATATTTTACTTTTAATAAGTCTAAATCTCGACTTAGTTTATATACAATCCATTTTAGGATTTACACACGAGGTGTTTATTTTTTAAAAGGTAAAAGTTTAGTTAAATATGAGTGTATTAGTTTTCTTTAGAAAAATAAGGTTAACCCGTATGGTTCATAAGCAGGTTATGTGACTAGCTCAAAATAATAGAGCAAAAATAAGAATGAGTGATTACTCACGTAAAGCAAGCAAGGAGAAGAAGTGTAGTAGAAACGTTGAGTCCACTCGTGAATCTTCTAAATCAGAAACAGAAACAGAAACAGGGTTGCTAAGAAATTGATTGCTACTGAGAAGGAATTATCTGAAGCACAACAGAAGATATCAGATATAAAGATCCAAGTGATTGATACAAATCGTTTGCTGAATAATGTCGCTAATTCACAAGCTTTTACAAGTTTCTTGGCGAAAGATGAGAATTTTTGAGAAAATGTTTGACAGGACAGTTCTACACCCTGCCATTATCAAGGAAGCTGTCAATGTTATAAAGAAAAAGTCGAAGCAATTGATTACTCAAAGTTTTTAACTACAAATTCTGAAGAAGAGATGGTTGTGAAGAAAAAGAAGAACAAAAAGAATGGCAAAAAGATTGAGAAGAAATCTGAGGTTCCTAAATTATCACAGTTTGTGTCTGGTTCTTCATCGACTGAAAATCAGAAGTCAGCTATTTAATTTTTCTTTTTTTTTAACTGGGGGATTCGATCTAATACTGATATTGATGAGACGATTTTCTATGCAAAGAAGAATGTTAAAGAAGTCAAAGCTGATTTTTCACGATTGGTAGAGACCGAGCATAACTCATATGCTTCAGAAGAGAATATTTCTGGTAAAAATGATGGTTTAGGTTTCACGCAGAATGTTGCTAAAGTTGATGATTCTATGAATCAAAACCATCAAAATCTAAAGAAGAATAAGTTGAAGCAAGTTCATAAAGATGTTTTCAAGGGTAAAAAAGTTCAACCTGAGAGATATTCTATAAGCTCAAGGGTTCGAAACAAATATTTTCTGATAAAAAATTTCTACTTCATTGCGTGGATGCTGAGAAAATATCTGAAGGTTTTGTGAAAAATGCTGATCAAACTAACAAGAAGAAGCAATCTGCGCAATTGTCTTCTTGAGGATCAGGTTCTACTCCAAATAGCTCCACATCAAAATGCGTTCATGATTACAGGCATCAGGTATTTGATTCTTTCTATGATCATTTTGGAGATAATCATTTCTATGAAGCTATGAAGGTTCCTAAACGGTGGGACAAGAATAGTCGTTTGTGTTACAATTATCGCCAAAAGGAGCATAGAGCACCGGATTGTCTGGTTCCTACTGTTTTTACTCAAAGAAGAGGAAATGCTCCATTTGTTGGTAAAAATGCCAAAAGAAAGTTCATTGATGAACAAGGCAGAGTATTTGATGAAGTTAAAGCTACATTTTACAAAAAGCAAGAAAGATTTATTCCAAAATTTTCAAATGTTCCATTTGTAGGTTGTTCATCACATCCAAATGTGATTGATTCATCAAATACTGATTTACCAAAACAACAATAAAAATAGAAACCGAAAGTGGTTTCGAAGCAAAATCAGGACACTGGTCGACCAAAAGCGATCCGCTTGGGGTCTTTAAAAGCTGATGTGTTTGACCAGTGTGCAAGTACTTCTAAAAGACCTATCGGTGATTGAAAAGTTGCTGATGGAGGAGTACTCTGCTTATCTTAATTTAAATTTCACGATTCATCTTTCTAAACCTGAAATTTTATTGAAAACTAAAACAGATAGGTATCTGTGTCAATTTATCAATTTTCTTTCTTTACTTTCTCGTTTGTCGTTTAGGGGACGAAATTGAAAAAGCCAAAAATAGTGTCTTGTTTTTATAAAATGAAAAATCCAAAACAGAATTTTTCATTTTAAGGGGAGAAAAGACGTGTTATGGGTAGAAATGCATATGGTGAAGGTGAATACATGCAAAATATATAATTTTGAGACATTGATCATTGGGAAATAAAGGTACATTGGCTTACGTATCTGACTCATGAATAGAGTAGATGAAAAAATCCATGAGATCATTGTTTGATATGCTTGGTAGGCTTGGTAAATTAGAAAGTATTCAGATGTGATATACACTAAATACTATGCTTGACCAAGTGGATAACATGTTGAAGCGTATTTTTTTAACAAACACAAAAATGTGTGAAAAATATGAAAAGTCACTGTGTATACATGTGTTCATTTTGCAAAGAATTAAGGTTGTTTGATTTTCTTTATTTTCTCAAACGATCTGACTTTCTCTATGTATCGAAAGATCGACCTGATTGTTGTCCGTTTGAGGTTCTACTTTATTTTCTTTGGTGTAATGTATAATTCATTGGACTTTCTCTACGTATACAAGAGTACCGACCCGATTGATGTTGAATTTACAACTTTAACTTGTTTTATTTTTCTTATTTTGTTAAATATGAGGCCTTATCTGCGTATCGCAAGATCGACTTTTAAGGTAGACGATTTAACGTTCTTATTTCTTTTGCATGGAACACAGTTGACGATATCATGAATACAGAATAGACCAAGAAGGAAGAAATAGAGTTATGTGTGTCAAGACTCAAGCATGGTGAAAGGGGGAGTTTGAAGTATCTTTCACAAGTGGATCTTGAAATATTATTCAAGAGTCATCCAACCATGCAAGCTCTATTGTTGATATGAAATTTCAAGTTGAATATCAGATGCAGCAATGAGGAAGATTAAATACTGAAGTTTAGTTAGCATAGATACGCTACATGTTAAAGGGGAGTTTGTTAGAGCAAATTCCTATGCTACGAAGTGTCTCGTGTATTGTATCTAAGTGAGCGTGTGTTAGTGAGTCTGTGTGTCAATATACTAAGGTGGCCGTACCATCTGGTATGTCGTACCAATTGATACGCCCGTACTAATTGGTCCGCCAATGGTACGTAGGCTTGTATGTGGTCACTATAAATAGACTGTGTTAGAATGAGATCTTAACACTTTTGTCATTCTACACCTTTCTGTGTGTGTGTTCTAGAGAGAGAAACCAGAGCTTACTTCTTGTAATCTTCAAGTGATTAATAAGAACAAAGTTTATTTACCTTTGTGTTTACTAGATCGATTGAAACATGCAGTAGTAAGATCATTCCGTGTACTTACAGATCCTCCAGAAGAAAATTTATCAGATTGCTTCTTTTTGAGCTTTGGATCACCATTCTTCATAAAATATTCTGATATTTTCTGATCATCCACGCAATGAACGGGAATTCTTTGTAAAACCTCTCAGGTTAAACTTTTTCAGCTTTAAAAACTTCTTTCTTCAATTGCTTCAAATTAACCTTCTTCAAAATCTATTGCTTTTTGTAACACCCCAAATTTCACAGGTACATGATAAATACGTGTTTATATTATCACTACGTGAGTTTAATTGATAAATATGGTAAACTATGCATTAGATAGATTGCATGTGTTAGAAATACGTATTCTATAGCTAAAATGATAAAAAATGCATAAACGAATAAGTTAAACGGCAAAGAAAGTAAAATATAAGATGGATATGTGTTGGTACAAATAACATGATGATATATGTGTGAATTGATAGATGTATACATGTGAATACGTGTGTTAGTAGTTAATGGAAAAGTAGAAGGGCTAAAAATGTAATTTATATAAAGTTATCAACGTATATGGATATTATACGTATCTATAACTATTATAAACATTTTAAGGCTTAGAATATAGTAAAAATATATCCTAACATGATCCATAACATGAAATAATAAGTATTGGAAAGTTTGAGGGGCCAGAATGTGTAAATAATGAAAAATATATATAAATATATATAAAAAATATATACGTATGTATACGTATATCATCGAGAGTGTCCCGAGCCTTAGAAACCCTTATAAATATGCCCCATAATGTTTTAGTACATAAAATGATAGAAAGATAAGAGTTCAGGGGCTGAAAATGTAAATAAAAAGTCCAGGGGCCAAAACTGTCATTCTGGCAAAGATGCCAGGCGTATCGCCGGGATCCTCCTCCCCACGGCGCGATACGCGAGCCACCCTGTGACGCAGATTCGTGACAGCTCGCGTTTTTTCGACTTGTTGCTCACGTTTGATCCAAATACTCACCCTTAACGTGTCGTTTTTGCTGCTGAATCACCCTAAACACGTAGCAGACCCTCCTGCGCACCTAACAACTATAAATACTGGATCCAATCGTTCGATTATGAGCACCAATTCACGAAATCATCTCCCTAAAAACCCTAGAACACGTCCGAACGTTCTTCTGCAAAATTGAAGCAATCGGTGAGGAATTAGAAGGCCATCTCCTGCAGTCCTACGTTTTTAGGTATGCTCTACAATAGCCCCATGTTAATTTCAGTTAATATCATGTCTAGAATAGAGATCTAAAACTATGCAAAAATTAGGGTTCTTGGATATAAGTCATCAAATTCGGGTGATCGGGTGGGAATTAGGGTCTGAAATTTTGTAGGTAATCCTAATTTAATGTGTTTTAAGAAAGCCCTAAGTTTATTTCACAATTGGAAAAGGTTTGGTAAAGGTTTTGTTAACGGGTCGAAATTAGGGTTTTCTAGACGTTATTCTGCCCAAATCGAGTAAACGGTTTTGAATTAAGCTTTGATCTTTTAAAGGATATTATAACATGTTATAATGGATAACACCCTAAGTTGGTTTGAATTAAAAATGAGTTTTGATAATAAAACGAGAAATTCATGAAATTAGGGTTTCTAAATATGATTATTTAATATAAACTAATCCGTAGGGTATGGGGACTCGATTTTTGGTTTGGTAATATGTTTATATATATAATAAGCATATATGGGTTTAAAATGGATAAATAATAAAGTATTAAAGATACCGAGTTAATCGGATATTAGAAGTTCGTGCGGACCGGAAGGGTAGACACCTGTACACTGGGGTTTCTGGCAAAAGCGGGGGTGTCGCCATCTCATCTGGGCAATGGCACCCCAACACTGGGCGATCCCGGAGTGAGTGTCTACTTATAGGAATGCGCGTCTTCATATTATCAATAAAAAGGTTATTATGCCTATAAGGGCATTTTGGTCATTTTGACCTTAAAAGAGATAAACCCTAAAAGTATTATTAGGATAATAAGATATAAATAAACGTAGGTATTATTTATAATAACTTTGCATTAATGCAATCCGATACGCGATTAGGTTAATCGTGGACCATAACGGAGGTTCTGTCTGAATAACTGATTAAAGATATCAGGTGAGTTCTATGAGCCCACTTTTAAATGTTTTAAATATTTTAAATGTTTTCGGGCTAGTATACATACAATACTTGTGAACATATATTCAAGATAATTGTGACTTGATATATACGTGTTATATGATGAAATTGTTATTAAATTGTTTATACGTGTTATGCAATTATGTTGATTATAATGTGATGTGTATATACTTGCTTTGAAATTAAGTAGCCAAGTGACTAGGGAATTGTTAGTAAACATTTAGTGAATATGTATGATTATATGAGAACAAGTGATGCATTTGCTTATATTAATATGTGGTGGATACGCCGCTGGTACATCCTATATATATACATAGTAGTATAAGTTACCCGGTATATTGAAAGTGTGGAGGATACGCCGCTGGTACATCCTGTATACATACACTAACGGTAAATTGGGGGATGTCCATTTGTTGCAGTATATGAATGCATTATCACTGTTTAATAACAAACCTAAAGCATCTGGTTATTTAACTAGGGGTGGGTAGTATACGTGATCGGAAATTAAGTCATTAAGACGAGAAAATGACCTAATATAGTTAAGTATAAAGTTGGTGGATAAAGTTGAGGAATCGCTGTTGCTCCAATGGGGGTGCCCTAGAGTACCGTGTACGGACGGCGCTGCTTCTCCAATGGGGGTGCCCTAGAGAATGTAGTGTCAGGTTTTCTCATAGGAAGAGACGGTAACCCAGATGATAAGCCTAGGGTTACTGGTAAGAATGAGGAGTCGCTGCTGCTCCAATGGAGGTGCCCTAGAGTACCGTGTACGGACGGCGCTGCTTCTCCAATGGGGGTGCCCTAGAGAATGCAGTGGCAGGTCTGCTCATAATAAAAGAGTCAGATAAATATAGTGACCTAGAAGTTTAGCCTAGAGTCATGGTTAAGATAATAAGATATATTATCATAATAAATACGTGCTAGAATTTATATGTGATATATATATGTGTGTTGTGAAAAAATCAGGTAAACACCTAAAACGGTCCTTGAACTAAACGGTAGAACTCACCAGCGTAAGCTGACTTTTTAAAAGTATGTATGCTAGGTTCTGACGCACCTATGGGTCAAGCTTTGGTCACGCTCTAGGAGGAGACGGTGAAGACGCTGGTTGCTGGAATATCTTATCTTACGTTTAGTTTACCTTATGTTTAATATATCGTATGTTACGTTTATGCTTCCGCTGTGTAAGAATTATCAGAGTATATAAATAAAAGTTTTAAATTTTTCCCCAGTTTTTGTGATCTCTGATTAAATCACGTGTTGATGAGTAAATCCGACGACGTGGCGCCAGCCCGTAAGGGGCCGGGCGTCACAAGTTGGTATCAGAGCACTGGTTTAAGAGATTTGGATACTTCGGAGAGTATCTAAACTTAAACTAGAATTTTGGGCCTTAGTTAGGAATAGTTAAATGCTAATCGGAGAAAACACTAGGCCATAATAGGAGTAGTCTCACATTTGCTTGTAAGGAGAAATAATTATTGGCAATTAGCTACTGCCCTTAGAAATTTATCCCTCCAAGTAATGTGAAGTTACGTCTATTTTATGGCCAGAATGTGTAAATAGGCTAGAATGCCTATTAAAGCAATGGAGTGCTCATTAGATCGCTAGAGAGCGAGGTCGGGAAATAGATTTGAGTATAATCAGAATGGAGGGTAGTTAGTACATTGAGAATATGGCAAGTCAGTAACTGCACAGAGCTCTGCATCTACTAATTTGTTGTATTATCATGTTCTATCTATAATCCATTTGAGGATACTTATATCTGCGTCTTGATTGAAGGAGCTCAAGATGGCTGGAAGAGGCAGAGGCCGAGGTGGAGCTGGAACCCCGATAGGACAGGCCGGTACGAGGCAGAATACGCGTGCGAATCCAGAGGTTGACAACGGAGCAGGAAATCCCGAGAATGGAGCTCAGAGAGGAGGCCCTATCAATGATCAACTAAGAGCTGCGTTAGCTGAAGAAGTAGCAAGGGCTTTACAAGGTGCGATACCCGCACTTGCTGCTGAGTTTAGACGCAATGGAGCTGATGCTGGCGTTGGTCGTGGAGCTGGCCGTGGAGCAAATCGCGGAACAGATCGTGGAACTGGACGTGGAGCTGGACGTGGAGCTGGCCGTGGAGTTGGTCGTGAACCTGAAGTTGAAGATAATCCTCTTAGGCATGGATGTTCATACAAATCCTTTTGCGGATGCAAGCCTCCATCATTTGACGGGAAGAAAGACGCCATGGCTACATTTCGATGGATACACGAGATGGAAGCTGTAATCAATATCAGTGAGTGTTCTGAAGCTCAGGCGGTGAAGTATGCTGCACACTCGTTCGTTTCTGAAGCGTTATTCTGGTGGGAAATGATTAATCAAACTCTAGGTGAGGAAGAAGTACTGAATATGACCTGGACTGATCTGAAGAGGCACGTAATGGAAAGCTTCTGTCCACAACATGAGTTGGATAGGTTGGAGATGAATTTCTTGAGAATTGAAGCTGGATACATGACGCACGGCGAGTATACTACCAAGTTTAACATGATGGCTCGATTACTACCAAATCTGGTGCTGACTGAAGAAGTTAGAGTTAGGCGTTACACGCAAGGGTTTCCATCTGAGGTACGAAAGTTGGTAAAAGTATTTGCACCTGCAACATATAAGGCGGCAGTGAACCTTAGTGCGACCCTGTATGATGAAATTTACGGAGAAGTAGGAAAGCCGGTGGAGCAGAAGAGGAAATGGATTGAATCCTCGGGAAGTACTCAGGAAGATGCTGGAAAGAAGTCAAAGGGAAATCACGTACCGAGATGCAATACGTGTGGTAAGAACCATCCTGGAGAGTGCCGTTACGGGAAACCCAAGTGTCACAACTGTGGCAGCACTGGACATGCTATCTCTACCTGCCCGGCGAAGGGTGATCTAGGAAGGAAGGGTTGTTTCGAGTGTGGAGAGTTAGGACATTTTAAGAAAAATTGCCCTAAGTTAGTACTAAATCCTACGCCTCTGAGAGCCGTCCCAGGGAACGGTACTGGACCCCGCACCGCTCCTGCAAGGGCATACTGTGTGACGGATGCCAGGGGTGAGGAACCCAAGCTCTTGAAGCCCAACTATCGCCCAGGTAACGTCAATATTAGTTAAACGTAATTACCTGTTAAAAGTTTACCTAAAACGTTTTATGTATATATGGGCCTTTACTTGTTATGCCTTAGAGATTAGAATATGATAATTTGTGATAAATGGGAATAAATCAGGTTTCGAGGACGAAACCTATTTAAGGGGAGAAGAGTTGTAACACCCCAAATTTCACAGGTACATGATAAATACGTGTTTATATTATCACTACGTGAGTTTAATTGATAAATATGGTAAACTATGCATTAGATAGATTGCATGTGTTAGAAATACGTATTCTATAGCTAAAATGATAAAAAATGCATAAACGAATAAGTTAAACGGCAAAGAAAGTAAAATATAAGATGGATATGTGTTGGTACAAATAACATGATGATATATGTGTGAATTGATAGATGTATACATGTGAATACGTGTGTTAGTAGTTAATGGAAAAGTAGAAGGGCTAAAAATGTAATTTATATAAAGTTATCAACGTATATGGATATTATACGTATCTATAACTATTATAAACATTTTAAGGCTTAGAATATAGTAAAAATATATCCTAACATGATCCATAACATGAAATAATAAGTATTGGAAAGTTTGAGGGGCCAGAATGTGTAAATAATAAAAAATATATATAAATATATATAAAAAATATATACGTATGTATACGTATATCATCGAGAGTGTCCCGAGCCTTAGAAACCCTTATAAATATGCCCCATAATGTTTTAGTACATAAAATGATAGAAAGATAAGAGTTCAGGGGCTGAAAATGTAAATAAAAAGTCCAGGGGCCAAAACTGTCATTCTGGCAAAGATGCCAGGCGTATCGCCGGGATCCTCCTCCCCACGGCGCGATACGCGAGCCACCCTGTGACGCAGATTCGTGACAGCTCGCGTTTTTTCGACTTGTTGCTCACGTTTGATCCAAATACTCACCCTTAACGTGTCGTTTTTGCTGCTGAATCACCCTAAACACGTAGCAGACCCTCCTGCGCACCTAACAACTATAAATACTGGATCCAATCGTTCGATTATGAGCACCAATTCACGAAATCATCTCCCTAAAAACCCTAGAACACGTCCGAACGTTCTTCTGCAAAATTGAAGCAATCGGTGAGGAATTAGAAGGCCATCTCCTGCAGTCCTACGTTTTTAGGTATGCTCTACAATAGCCCCATGTTAATTTCAGTTAATATCATGTCTAGAATAGAGATCTAAAACTATGCAAAAATTAGGGTTCTTGGATATAAGTCATCAAATTCGGGTGATCGGGTGGGAATTAGGGTCTGAAATTTTGTAGGTAATCCTAATTTAATGTGTTTTAAGAAAGCCCTAAGTTTATTTCACAATTGGAAAAGGTTTGGTAAAGGTTTTGTTAACGGGTCGAAATTAGGGTTTTCTAGACGTTATTCTGCCCAAATCGAGTAAACGGTTTTGAATTAAGCTTTGATCTTTTAAAGGATATTATAACATGTTATAATGGATAACACCCTAAGTTGGTTTGAATTAAAAATGAGTTTTGATAATAAAACGAGAAATTCATGAAATTAGGGTTTCTAAATATGATTATTTAATATAAACTAATCCGTAGGGTATGGGGACTCGATTTTTGGTTTGGTAATATGTTTATATATATAATAAGCATATATGGGTTTAAAATGGATAAATAATAAAGTATTAAAGATACCGAGTTAATCGGATATTAGAAGTTCGTGCGGACCGGAAGGGTAGACACCTGTACACTGGGGTTTCTGGCAAAAGCGGGGGTGTCGCCATCTCATCTGGGCAATGGCACCCCAA
Organism: Deinandra increscens subsp. villosa; assembly: GCA_039602395.1. Classification (NCBI taxonomy): domain Eukaryota; kingdom Viridiplantae; phylum Streptophyta; class Magnoliopsida; order Asterales; family Asteraceae; genus Deinandra; species Deinandra increscens. The sequence goes on along the minus strand of JBCNJP010000006.1, from coordinate 22,276,053 downwards.
CACTGGGCGATCCCGGAGTGAGTGTCTACTTATAGGAATGCGCGTCTTCATATTATCAATAAAAAGGTTATTATGCCTATAAGGGCATTTTGGTCATTTTGACCTTAAAAGAGATAAACCCTAATAAAGTATTATTAGGATAATAAGATATAAATAAACGTAGGTATTATTTATAATAACTTTGCATTAATGCAATCCGATACGCGATTAGGTTAATCGTGGACCATAACGGAGGTTCTGTCTGAATAACTGATTAAAGATATCAGGTGAGTTCTATGAGCCCACTTTTAAATGTTTTAAATATTTTAAATGTTTTCGGGCTAGTATACATACAATACTTGTGAACATATATTCAAGATAATTGTGACTTGATATATACGTGTTATATGATGAAATTGTTATTAAATTGTTTATACGTGTTATGCAATTATGTTGATTATAATGTGATGTGTATATACTTGCTTTGAAATTAAGTAGCCAAGTGACTAGGGAATTGTTAGTAAACATTTAGTGAATATGTATGATTATATGAGAACAAGTGATGCATTTGCTTATATTAATATGTGGTGGATACGCCGCTGGTACATCCTATATATATACATAGTAGTATAAGTTACCCGGTATATTGAAAGTGTGGAGGATACGCCGCTGGTACATCCTGTATACATACACTAACGGTAAATTGGGGGATGTCCATTTGTTGCAGTATATGAATGCATTATCACTGTTTAATAACAAACCTAAAGCATCTGGTTATTTAACTAGGGGTGGGTAGTATACGTGATCGGAAATTAAGTCATTAAGACGAGAAAATGACCTAATATAGTTAAGTATAAAGTTGGTGGATAAAGTTGAGGAATCGCTGTTGCTCCAATGGGGGTGCCCTAGAGTACCGTGTACGGACGGCGCTGCTTCTCCAATGGGGGTGCCCTAGAGAATGTAGTGTCAGGTTTTCTCATAGGAAGAGACGGTAACCCAGATGATAAGCCTAGGGTTACTGGTAAGAATGAGGAGTCGCTGCTGCTCCAATGGAGGTGCCCTAGAGTACCGTGTACGGACGGCGCTGCTTCTCCAATGGGGGTGCCCTAGAGAATGCAGTGGCAGGTCTGCTCATAATAAAAGAGTCAGATAAATATAGTGACCTAGAAGTTTAGCCTAGAGTCATGGTTAAGATAATAAGATATATTATCATAATAAATACGTGCTAGAATTTATATGTGATATATATATGTGTGTTGTGAAAAAATCAGGTAAACACCTAAAACGGTCCTTGAACTAAACGGTAGAACTCACCAGCGTAAGCTGACTTTTTAAAAGTATGTATGCTAGGTTCTGACGCACCTATGGGTCAAGCTTTGGTCACGCTCTAGGAGGAGACGGTGAAGACGCTGGTTGCTGGAATATCTTATCTTACGTTTAGTTTACCTTATGTTTAATATATCGTATGTTACGTTTATGCTTCCGCTGTGTAAGAATTATCAGAGTATATAAATAAAAGTTTTAAATTTTTCCCCAGTTTTTGTGATCTCTGATTAAATCACGTGTTGATGAGTAAATCCGACGACGTGGCGCCAGCCCGTAAGGGGCCGGGCGTCACACTTTTGAACCTTAGAAGCATCATCTTTAGCAAATTTCTTATTGAAACCCAAACAAACATGTTTTCTTGAAATCTTTTCTTCAGAACCCAGATGATTGATATCCATTCTTCGCAACACGAGTAAACTCAGCTTTGACTTTATTAACATCTTTTGGAGCATAGAAGATTGTTTCATCAATGTCAGTATTGGAACGAATCTTCTCAGTTAAACTAGCTGGTTTCTCTTCTTCAGAAGACGAAGATCCAGACACAAACTTTGATGTTTTATGAATCTCATATTTTTGTTCGGCTTGCTTACCATTCTTGTTGGAAAAACAAATTCAACTTCTGACTGAGGAGAAAGAGGCATTAATCCGAGAGTGTGATGCAGCGAAGGCTGAAGCAATTGATGCAGCGAATGATTTTGAGAATCTTTATCAAAAGAGTTTACCGCTGAAAGAAAAATATGACAAAGCGCAACAGAATGCACTGGAAATTGCAGACAAGATGATTGCATTGCAGAAAGAGATGCATAAAATATCTGAGGAGAACAACAGTTTGAAGCTAGAAGTCGGGTCACTTAAACGAAGCAATATCACAGAATCAGTTGCTCTCATGGCCGATACTTCGAAGGTAGCTTCGTATCCTCAATTATGCAAGTCTTGTGATGAGTTTGCTACCGCTAAGAGTACTCTCTTAGACGAAAAGACAAAATTAAAAGATCTTTTGTCGGTAGCATGTGCGGATAAGAACATTTACAAAGAAAGATGGGAGGGAACCACAAAGGAATTGTTGTCAGTACATGAGCAACTACGATTACAAAAATTTGATTTTGCAAATCAATCTGAGTTGCTTGTGTCTGTACAAAAGGATTTGGCATCGAGTCAAAAACTTGTTGCAGATCTGAAAATTGAAATTTTTGAGTTAAAAACAAAAATTGACACTTTCCAATTTTCATCATCTTTTACAAATTTTGTGTACAATTCTGAGAAACAAAATGGATCTGACAAGTTAAACCAAGTTCCTTCACCAGTAGTTCTTACTAATGGTCTCTCGTCTACTGAAAAGGTGGATGTGTCATCTGAATCGTCTAAGACCAATGTTCCGCAATCAACTAAATCAGAGTCTGATAAAACTTCAACCGGTAAATCTGTTCTGGATTCGTCGGTTGATGAATTGTTTTATAATGTTTCGGACTTTGATAAAGTTGATGATCTTGTGTCTGAAACAGACACTGAAAGTTCCAAAACCACTCGTCCACAAGTTTCTAAGCCAGATCATCATAATTTGATTTTAAATCATGATTTTCCAACGATCAAATCTGAGCTTAAGAAATTGAGTGAGTTTGAACAAAAACAGATTGCTCGAGGCAAGTCTGTTCAGGGAAAACCAGTCAAAAATGGTGGAGTTGGGTTTGAGACCTTGGCAAGTCAAAAAGTTTTTGAAAAAGGTTCTTCTTCTTCAAAGGTTACTAAATCTGAAAATGCCAAGGTTAATAATTCGACTCAGAAAGTCAAAATTGACCATCCAGAAAAGTGGGTGACCTACAAATTGAAAGGTTCGGATAAGATGTATTATGATAAGGATTTTCCTGTAGATATGGTTAATCCTAATCTGATTGACAAAATCTACTCGGGAGGTTATGATCCCAAATATGATCCTAATCAGAAAGCAGTGCCTATTAGGAAAGGAAATAAGGTTTTTACTCCGATGGAGGATTTTGTTGAGTCTGATTGTGAAGGTGGGGTGGCTAACAAAGTGCAAAACCCTGTTCAAAAGAATGTAAACAAGAAACCTTTCAAATCAACTTTTCATGAATCACCAAAAAGTTTTCAAGAAACTCAAAAAGGTTTTTCTCATCAAAAACAATCAAATTTCAGAAACCCAAGTCCATATGTAAAACGGTCACAATTTTATGATGATGCTGGGTTTTATGATGATTTTGGTTATGGGCCAAATCAACCTGTCTTTGGAAGGGGTCCAAAGTGGGTTGATCATGGATATCAACATAATGTTGGTCCACGTTTTGATGGAAGGAGAGATAGACGTCAGAATTATTTTTCTGAAAATTCACGGGCAAGAGATCAATTTGATTACTGTGATGATTTTTCAGAAAATGTCTCTGGTTACACTGAAAACTTTTCAAATCATTCTGTGTCTAATAGAAAGGGGTTTAAATCTAAGTCACAAAAAGTTTTTGTTGAATCTGATATGGATGATGACACGATTGTCCAATCTGTCATGGACAAACGAAAATGTTTTAAATGCAAACTTCGTGGTCATTCATATCGGGTATGTCCATTGAAGAAACCTAAATCTGACAAATCTGATGTTGAGAAATCAGATGCTGGTTCTGAGGGATATCAGACGGAAACCCCTGTTTCCAAGAAGAAAGTTAGATTTGTGGATGACCAGGGAAGAATACATTTTTTTAATGAATTTCAACAAAATAACATTGCAAAGAAATCAGAAAAAGAATCTGAAAATGTCAAATCAATTCTTAAAACTTCTTCATCTGGCTCCAAGGGTTCTTCAAGTGAGTCATGGAAACCTAAGGGTTCTTCCATGGCTGGTGTGGATTTTGTTGAAGATGACGGTCGACCCAAAGCTTCAAGCTTGGGTTCGTCCCGATAACTAATCTTCTGTTTTTAATTTATGCAGGGATCTTCGCGACCACCTATGAGTAACATTTGGGTTGTTGATAGCGGAGCATCTCGGCACATGACTGGTGACATCTCTCTGCTGCATGATGTGAAACCATTTGATGGTGGAAAAGTTACATTTGCTGGCGATAAGGGAGGTCAGGTCACTGGAATTGGGAAATTGTCCAATGGATCAGTCACATTTGAGAATGTTGAGTATGTCAAAGAGTTGGAATACAATCTTCTTAGCGTCTCCCAGATTTGTGATAAGCGATACGTTACTGCTTTCACAGGGAGTGAATGTGTAATTCTGAAGCCTGACTACAAGATTCCTGATGAGTTTGTAGTAATGCGAGCACCTCGATTTTCAAATCTATACGTGCTTGACATGAATTCAGCTACTGCCACTGTTGAAGGTCAATGTTTTTTAACAAAAGCATCAGAAAGGGATTCTATTCTATGGCATCGTCGCATGGGACACATCCATTACCGGAAGATGAATGAATTGGTGCGACGGGATCTTGTCGAAGGGGTTCCGAAGCAGCGATTTATATTTAATGATGTGTGTGTGAGTTGCAAGAAAGGAAAGCAAAAGAGAAAATCTCATCCATTGAAAAAGTATCACTCAATTGATGTACCATTGGAATTACTTCACATGGATTTGTTCGGTCCTGTGAATCGTAAGAGTATTTCTGGAAATTGGTACTGTTTGGTGGTAACAGATGAATATTCAAGATTTTCTTGGGTGGATTTTTTGGTCACTAAAGATGAAACAGCAAAAATCCTTATCAATTTGATTAATACTCTTGAGTCATTATACAAATTGAAAGTCAGAAGGATTCGTAGTGACAATGGCACGGAGTTTAAGAATTCAGCCGTGAGGACGTTCTGTATGGAAAAGGGAATTGTGCACGAGTTTAGTACACCATACACTCCTCAGCAAAACGGCGTGGCAGAAAGAAAGAATCGTACCATTATTGAAACAGCACGAACAATGTTGGCTGATGCTCAGTTGCCGGTTCCTTTTTGGACTGAAGCTGTCAACACTGCTTGTCACGTGCTGAATAGGGTACTAACTGTTAAGAGGCTTGGAAAGACATGTTACGAATTGCTCAAGAATCGCAAACCGACTCTTGATTACTTAGAGCCATTTGGGTGTCCATGTACCGTGTTAACGTCTGCGGGCAAATTTGATAACAAAGTTTTTGAGGGAGTGTTTGTCGGATACTCGAATCAAAAGAAACGGGTATTTAATTTGCAGACGGGAACTGTAGCGGAATACTTACATGTGGATTTTCAACCATATACTTTACCACCCAAAGGTGAAGGACCGGATTGGATGTTTGATTACAAATCATTGTTTGAAAATTTTGATTCAACTCCAGAAATGTCTGACGAGCAACTTGCAAATGTGTACATTGAACTTCAGAATGATGTTCCGGTTCTCAAAATTGTGAATCTGCCAACTCCAGAAGTGCCTGTTGCTGATGATTATATGACCGAGTCTTCTAATGATACAACAGTTGTGGCTGATGTTATGTCTTCTGATGATGAGAACGATTTTCATGAAGCCGTGTCACATCCGAATGAACTTCCTGTTCAACAACCTGATCCACAAGTTGATGCTGTTACAAATGATGTGGTGGCTGATTCAACTGAGAATGTGGTGGTTGAGGAAGATCCTATTCCTGATTTGGCTGAAACGGTTGAGGTTCCTGTTAATCAGACGCTTCGTATAAACACCATTCATCCACAAGAAAATATTATTGGTGATTTGACTGACGGAGTGCGCACAAGACATCAGATTGAGGGTAGTGCGTTACTAACGGTTTTGGAATCTGGTATCCAGGAAGAAGCATTCCATTCTTGTTTTCTATCTCAGATTGAACCTAAAAATGTGAATGAAGCGTTACTTGATGGTTCATGGGTAGAAGCAATGCAAGAAGAGCTGTTACAATTTCAGAAGTTAGGAGTATGGCATCTTGAAGATTTACCAGCAGGAAGTAAGAAACCTTGTGGTACAAGATGGGTGTACAAATGCAAAAGGGATGATCGTGGAGTGATAGTCCGCAATAAAGCTCGTTTGGTTGTGCAAGGGTTTTCTCAGGAAGAAGGGATTGACTTTAATGAGGTGTATGCACCAGTTGCCAGAATTGAAGCAATTCGAATATTCTTGGCATTTGCAGCACATCGTGGTTTTAAGGTCTTTCAGATGGATGTGAAGAGTGCATTTCTTTACGGCAAAGTCAAAGAAGAAGTTTATGTTGATCAACCTCCGGGATTCTACGATCCTGATTATCCGGAGAAGGTTTATAAGCTGGATAAAGCACTTTATGGTCTCCATCAGGCTCCTCGAGCTTGGTATGAGACGCTATCCACTTATTTACTTGACAATGGATTCAAGCGTGGGTTGGTCGATCCTACCTTATTTTGTCGTAAAACGGGGGAGGATTTGCTCTTGGTACAAATTTATGTCGATGACATTATTTTTGGGTGTTCCAATGAACAATTATCAAAGGATTTTGAGAGATTGATGCAAACAAAGTTTGAAATGAGTTCCATGGGAGAAATGTCGTTCTTCTTGGGCTTACAAGTTCAACAATCTGACAAAGGAATCTTCATACATCAGTCAAAGTATGTTAAAGATGTTCTAAGTCGGTTCAAAATTGAAGATGTTCGCATTCCTGGAACTCCAATTCAGCTGTCTCATGGTCTTTGTCCTGACGAAGAGGGTGAACCAGTCGATGTCACTCGGTATAGGGCAATGATAGGATCATTAATGTACTTGACAGCTAGTCGACCTGATATTATGTTTGCTGTCTGTCTTTGTTCCAGGTACCAAGCAGCACCTCGAGTTTCTCATATGGAAGCAGTCAAGAGGATTCTAGCTTATCTGAAGGGTAATTCAGATCTTGGGATCTGGTATCCTCATGATGATAAGTTCGATTTGTCAGCTTATACTGATTCGGATTATGGCGGTTGTAAGATTAATTTCAAGTCAACCACGGCCGGATGTCAGTTCCTAGGTGACAGATTGGTATCTTGGCAATGTAAGAAGCAGACGTCCGTTGCTACATCCACGGCTGAAGCTGAATATATCGCAGCTGCCAGTTGCTGTTCTCAGGTTTTATGGATACAACAGCAAATGCGGGATTACGGTTTGATGTTTCTTACTACGCCAATTTATATAGATAACTCTGCTGCTATCTGCATTACTAAAAACCCCGTCCATCACTCTAAAACAAAACACATCGATATTCGATATCACTTCATTCGTGATTGTTATGAGAAACACTTGATTGATCTGCAAAAGATTCATACCGATTTTCAAAAAGCGGATCTTTTTACAAAAGCATTTGATAAAACCCGCTTCCGTTATCTTTTGCAGATCAACGGCATTCAAAAGTTACCAAGTTGAGTAACTATCGGTTGATCATTTTTCTTTGTTATTTTTCTTTTATTTGTTTCTTTCTCTGTTATTAAAAATCCAAAAATAGAGTCTTTGTATTTTTAGGGGGAGAAATTCAGAAAAGATAAAAAAAAATGGAAAAATGCAAAAAGCATAAAAAAAAATGGAAAATGCAAAAAGCATAAAAAAAATGGAAAAATGAAAATTGAGAAATTGATCCGACCAAGCGAGAAATGATAATACATCGGCATGTGTTATCAACCACGGATAAAGTAAAATTAAAGGCTGTAGGTGCTTGTTTGGTTAGTTGAATGTGTTAGGGTAAATCTGATATATGCTAGTATGATATAAACATAAAGAAATTGCTTGATTATTTGTGAGACACATCATGATGAGTATTGTGTGATCTTGGCATGAAAAATGAAAAAGGCAAAAACAGAATAAGAGATGTTCTGGTGTACGCATGTTTTCATTTTGCAAAGATTTAAACTTGTTTGATTTTCTTTATTTTGTCAAACGATCGGACTTTCTCTGCGTATCGAAAGATCGACCTGATTGTTGTTCGTTTGACGTTCTGCTTTATTTTCTTTGGTGTTTCGTATAACTCATCGGACTTTCTCTGCGTGTGCGGAAGCACCGACCTGATTGTTGTTGGGTTATACAATTTCTGCTTTATTTTTCATTTCTTATTTTCCTAAACAATCGGACTTTCTCTGCGTGCCTACCAGCCGACCTGATTGTTGTTTGTTTAGGGTTCTGCTTTATTTTTGCATGAAACACCAAGAACGTTAAATCTCTGAGGAAATCAAATTCTGTGAAAAATACAAAAATAATAAGAATAAGCCAGATTGCCAATATGTCTGATTGTGTGGGTTTTCATAATATCAATGCTTGCTTAATACATCTTAACATATCAGAAAGCTATAAAAATTGATCTACCCGAGCTGAAATAAACTGAAAAGTTGTATTTGCTGCCAACTTGACTTGCATGCTGATTAAAAATGAAATTGAAGTGTGTCTGATGCATATTTGACCGATATGATCTCGCGTCTGGATCTTTCTCACAAAAATACTTAATTTATTTCAGTTCTAGTTATTTGATTTCATTTCTGTTTTGGTTTGTTTCTTTGAAAAACTGTAAAATCACAAAAAGATTTTAGGTGTGTTTTAGCATAATTTTAGAAAAATTCAAAAAGATGTTTGGTGTGTTTGAAAATTTACAAAATATCAAAAAGATTTTGATTCTGTTTTATTTTCGATCAACCGTTGGTGAAAGATTACAAATTATGCCGGGAACAACCAAAAGGACTTGATTTCAGAAATTTCATCATAAAATTGAACAAGTTTGTATCAAATTGTTTAAATTTTAAAACTTTGGGGTTCAATTTGAAGATTCATCAAACTTAGGGTTAAATTTGAAAAATTTTGGAAATGACCTAACTTGAGGCTCGGAGGTCCGAACTTGGGGTTCGGAGGTCCGAATGCTGAAGCTCGGTGGTCCGAACGAGGAGTTCGGAGGGAGCTCGGAGAGAGTTCGGGGGGTCCGAGGTAGGAGTTCGGACACGTTCGGTGAAATTCTTGGTCCGAACGAGGAGTTCGGAGGGAGCTCGGAGGTCCGAACGGGATGACCTATAAATACTCCGAATCAGGAGTTCGGAGGTCATATTTTCCTGTTGACTCCGAACGTTACCGAACGGCTGCCAAAATTTCTAATTTTCAAAAACCGTGTTGTTTGAGTGTTTTGAGTACAGATTCAGGTAGATAGCTTGTTTCCGAGTATTGGGGTGTGTTTCTTTGTGGTTTTTAATCACTAATTTGTGTGATTTTTGTGCATAATCGTTCAAACTGTTAAATTCAACTCAGATCTGAAATGTAAAACAGGTTTTTAAATGAGAAAAAGTGGCTTCTTTGTGTTTGATATCATAAACCGACCATAGGTGTTTGTTGGTTTTGATTAATTTGGTCGGAATCACTACTTTTCAAATTCAAATTTCTCGGAGATGTTCGAGCTCCGAACGAGAGGTTCGGAGGCTCCGAACGTGTAGTTCGGAGCAGGCTCGGACAAAGCTCCGAACTTGTAGTTCGGAGCAGGCTCGGACAGAGTTCGG
>JBCNJP010000006.1:22201891-22265818 GCA_039602395.1 Deinandra increscens subsp. villosa | reverse complement strand
TAATCTAGCCTCAATAATTTTCAAACCGAATAACTATACTAGTGTTGTTAAATCACTTCAGTTCGGTCCCAAACAATCAATCATAACTTTAGAACTAAACTATTCCAAATCCACAGTTTCAATTACCAGTTTATAACAGAAAATCAAGTCTTCAAACTATCCAGCATGAATACGGGCGTATCATATTCTACTGAGACTATATTCAATAGTTTCTTAATTTTCAGGAATCCCGTGATACGGCCGTATTTACTTTTACCAAATACGGTCGTATTACCTTTGAGATTAGTTTTATGAATCCGTTAACCCGTGATACGGTCGTATTGTCATAACATGGATGCGACCGTATTGCCCTTGAAATCTAAAATCTTAAATCGGTCGACCCCCGATACGGTCGTATGGCCATATACCTAATATGGTCGTATTCATACTAGACCAAAATGTTGATTTGGTAATTTTGACTATTCCTGATCCAATTTTACCCAAATATCTTTGAACCAGAACCTTTCAAATGCTTGATTATGTCTCAGTAACATAAGCAAATGCTCATAATATCAATCTATTGACCATTTCACATGCATGCACTCAAATTGGTAACTTTTACATAAAACGTAAACCTTACCTCTAGTGTAGCTTTCCTTCCAATCTCTGTATCCAGCCACACTCTTAGAAGTCTCCAGCAGTCCTTAACAACACTGCTTACAATGATTTCAGAATAAAAACCCCATTTCACTAACTTTACCCAAATAGTAAATAATCAGGGTTATATGTGCAATCCATTGCATACCTTGATGTTTCCCTTCGATTCTTAGCACCAAGACAACACAATGTCTTCTGATCAGCTCCTGAAACATAATCTATCTCAGAATCAAAACCAACATTCATCAAATTGACTAGAGGATGAAGATTAGAAGCTTACTTTAAGAGTTTTAGCTTCATTCTTTGATTCCCAGGCCTCCAGACCACCCATGCAACTCACTGGGCGGAGACAACAAAGAAAACCAATAGAGGCACTAGTTTACAATGAAACAAATGACCAAATTCGGTCAAATGAAGGTTATATAGCCTGATAAAGATACGACCGTATTGATATACCCAATACGGGCGTATTACGGAGCCCGTGAGTATTCAGATCACGAATCGGCCTGGTCGTATCATATAACTTCTCTGAACTCATGCACCCCACTATACGGGTATATCACTATAATGTGATACGGCCGTATTGGGCCAAACACTTAGCAAATTTCTTGTTTTTCTCATTTTCTCCTCTTTAGCAACCATGCCTCAATCAGGGTTGTTACAACGTAACTATCGGGTATGACCATGATGAATAGAGGATGGTTCGGGTCATGTAATTGAATTCTAATGTGATGACATAAGCTAATAACTTATTTTTAAACTATGTATGATAAAACTATACTTTTTGGCAAATACACTATTTTAATATTCAAACCAAACTTAAACACTTTTTTTATTGAAAAAAAACTAGACCTTTTGACAAATCTAAAGGAAATCCATTTTCGTACGACGATTACTTTTACGAACCTTGTGAACTCGCTCAACTTTCAAGTTGACACAAATCCTTTTGAGTCGAAATAGAAGACCATGAAGTAGATTCGTTTGCGTGTGCATGAAGACAAGCCTAGAAGACTTTAGCCTTCGCCCTAGATTTACATTTTTATTTTCTAGATGTTGTACTATTTTTCCTTAACTAAATCATGTACGCTTAAAATTTTAATAGAAATGTTTTCATTTTATGCATTCAAACAGATACGATCTTGGCCAAGGGCCTGGGTGTGACGTCTGTCAATTCAGCAATTCTTGATTTGTGTATTGTCTAATTCTCTTCCACTTCTACAAGCCTCAGCATTTGATCAAACACCTACAGTGTGATAAGTGCCAAATTCCAGGTTAACGCCGTTAACTTTTTCCGTTAGTTCCGTTAGCAAATCCGCAGTACGTTACCTAAATGTTTATATATTTATTTATATTTAATTTACTAATTAACTTTGGTAATTTATTTCGTGACTTTTTGTGTTGCTTGAAAATTTGCATATCGTGAGAAAATGGGTTTCGTACGTGATTTAAGTTTATGTGCATACACATTTAACTAAACTTTTCCCGACTAATCATTTAGAAATATTTCTAGTAGTTTTAGTTAAAACCCATTTACTTGTGTTTTGGGTGTTATATGCTTAAAATAGAACTTAGAGGGGTTAAAGTTGTAATTTTCATAAACACAAAAATCTGCCTTAAAGACCCCATCCCTCCCCATTTCTCACGCATTCTCTCTTCTCCCTCTCTTCTTCACGGTTCTTCATCCACACACACACACCCTCCTTCAAATTTTCGAAATCAAACATCAAGCAAGCAAGATTTGGAATTCATAAGCTCATTCAAGCTCGAAGGAAGCAAGGGTAAGCTCCAATCTCGTCTCCTATTCTCTCATCCGCCCCTATTTCTTCACTTGTAAGCCTTATAAATTTTATTTCTTGAAATTGGTTGAAAGCATGTAGTAGTCTTGTGATTTTGTGCATTTTGGTGTGTAAATATGTGCTTGAATCATGTTTTATGTTAGGTGAAGTAAGTTTAAGATTTTGGACAGATTTTATATGGTATAATAGCTGTGATTTTCATGGGGTTAAATGGTTAGAAGTGTTCTTGAAGAATTTGGGTATATTAGAACTTGAAATTGGGGAATATGTGCTTATATGCAAGTGACATGCTTGAATTTTGATATGATCATTGTATGATTGTTATGACAAATAGAAATCCATGATAATATGTTACGAAGGTGCTACAATTCTTTCCATGAAGTTTGATGATCAAAAGATTTGCCAAAACCGTTAAAACGCAATTTTTACAATTCCCGTTTTTGGACAAATTCTGTCCAAAATTTGGGTAAACTTGCACAGGTCATAACTTGCTCAATTTTTATCGAAATCAGTTGATTCTTTTTCGTAGTAAATTTCCATGTCTTAGCTTTAATTGGGCTACTGGCACGCATTCTAAAACCTCTGTTTGGTTACCCAAAAGGTTGCTGCAAGTTAGGTGTGCAGGGCTATAATTTTCAGCTAAAAGTAAACTTTGCATTTTGGTTGGACATGAATATTGTGTTTCAATGAAGGGATTATTGAATGAAAATGTTGTTTATATATTAAAAATAAGATCTGGAAGTTTTGGTAATCAACATACATGTTTTGATCAAGTTATGAATTTATTTGCTTTAATTTCACTACTTTGACTTTTTCCAACAAACTGATTTTTAGTCAACTTTAGATGCGCATAACTTCCTCAATTCTTAACCTTTTGAGTAGATTCTTTTTGTAACTCTTCCTAAACATTGAGAAGTATACTCCGGTAAAATTTTAGAACCTAACTCTAAGTGTAGAGCAAATTATGCGTGTCTCCAGATGGTGTATTAAAGACAACAAAGTCTGATCTTTAGCCAACTTCCGACGCGCGTAACATTCTCAATATTTAACTTTTTGAGTTGATTCTTTTTGCAACAAGTCCTAAATGTTGAGAAGTCTATGCCTGTATAATTTGAGGAGCTAACTCCAAGAAATGAGTAAATTAGGTATGCCACTAAATGTATGTTTTATGTTTGACTTTTTAGTTTTGCATTTATGCAATTTGACTTGGAATTGTGCATCTATGTTTTCTGCAAGTTTAGGACTTGTGTTCAAGTTTTAGGACCAATGTGAATGCTTGATGACATATTTGTTTACTGATAAGAAATTCATCCTAGTGACAACCTCTAATTTGGTTAGATCGTACACATTAAAATAGGTCAATCCTAACCAACATATAAAGTCAAATGTTGTGTACCAGTGCAACCTAAGGTGAGTTTCACTACTTCTTTTAGTTATATCCGGTTGAGGATGATAAAACACGACTATTTGTATCCGGTACGGGATGGCAATGCTATGACAAAGGTATTTTGTTCGTTTATATGAATATTCGTTAAATATCACATGATTCTCTGAATTGCATTTTAATTACAAAAAGTCCTTACTTTCTTAGGGCTTTAACATAGAATAGCGAGGTAATATTGAGTAGTACTACTGGAGATTGATAGCCCCACTCAGCGCTGCACAGGATGCACCCTCCCGACTGGCGGTCGGACTGAGACAATATTAGCCAAAAACTATCGTGATCGGGAAAGACAAAGGAAAGGCAAATCGCACAGGCAAAACTTGTGACACATAGTCAGCTTCGGTCGCGAACATTCAGGTGAACATAAGCATAGGCTAGCTACCTAACGATATGGATATTACTTGTATATTTATGAATTGGTCTTTCGTTATTCATATGCATTTTTGGTCTACACAGGTAACTGTAGACTGCTTTTGTGAACTCACCAGCTTTTGCTAACACTTGATTGTTCAATGTTTTTCAGGTTTCTTGGAGGATCATGGAAGGCACGGGCGTTGGCAATAATTGTCTTTTGTAAAACCTTTTGGAAATTGTATTTCAGATACTTTAGTAATTACTTTTACTAAACAACAACCTTGTAAACTTTTAATGCTTCCGCTGAATTGTAAAATGTAAACTCTAATTTATTAAATGTAATACATGACTGGTTTACCCTTTAACTATGGTTCGGTTGTAAGACTTGGATCCTGGTCTGGATCACACCCCACAAGGTTATACTTCGTTAGTGGAAATTGGGGGTGTGACATACAGAAACACACCAAAAACATAATAAAGAGTCAAATAACTCTAATTAGCTAAAAACCACATAAAATGACTCAAATGGACCCAACGCCGACTTGATTACTATGCAAAATACAGGGGAAAATTGGATGTGTTTGCAACACATCAGCGACGAACAGGGGAATATACTCCTTTACTTCGATTTTCTAATAACCATCCTCATCCTTAAGTTTCAACCGCTCTCTCACAACATCTTCACTGATTACCACTTCAATATTGTTCACCATTGTAGAAACATGCTACAACCTCATCGTCTTCGATAACCTTGTCATTCACCCACAATTCTTCCATTATTTCTTCATAAACCACCGCTTCAGTAGTGAGAGCGTGATATAAATGTGATTCCTTCAGAAAATCAATCATTTCGTTGTAGATTTCTGTTTTACTTGGTTTCTCCAAGTATACTATCAGGTTGTTTTCGACTGGAAATTTGGTGTCTTTCCCGTTTTCTTGCCACAAGAACTCGCTTTGGGAGAAATTATTGATGATTTTTTAGAGAAAATGACGAATGTTTGGTTTGGATTTTGGAGATCTTTGGGAGAGTTTGAAGATGAAATGTTTACAGGTTTTGTGAAAGAATGGCGAAAGTTAGGGTATTTCCGTTTGACATAGGTTGACTTAGAGGAGAGAGAAAGAGTGCAACGGTTTAGAGAAGTGACCGATGGGATCCTTAATATCCAGTAGTTTTCATTGCTTCTAGTGTTCGTATGTTACAACACATTTAAGTGACTCCAAAATAAATTACCAAAAACTACCTCGGATAGTTAATGGCAAAGATTTAATGGGTTTTAAATGTGCATCAGCTTTGAAAGTAGCGCCTTCCGGTTAATTGAATGTGCAGCCTTTGGCAAAAGTTCAGCCGGAAGTTCAAGCGGAACCCTTTTGTTCAGATTAAAACCAAAAATTTATTCCGTTTGAAATTCAAGCGGAAAAGTTTTCCACTTGGAAGAATTTATTTTTCCTCAAACCTTTTTACCCTATCAGTGGTTGATTAACAAGACAAGTTTTCCGGTTGATGTTCACCCGAAGATTATAAATTAGTTTTTTCTCACAAGTTAAACCGGAAAGGGAATGTAGATGCACAAAACACGTGAATTTTGAAAATTTCTTGTATCAACCACCATAGTTTGACAGTAGGTTACTAACTATGGTTAAAAAGATGTTTAACTAATACAAAGTGTTGGAACTAAAATCTACGTGACTGACGCCATCAAATTTGTTTACCGAAACATTCGACTGAAGAACCATGTGAAATGATTCAGAGACACGGGTTGTGATGCTCGAGGCTTGCAGATTGGACTGAAGACCGTATTCCGGAAAAGTCAACCGTTCGGGTCAACGGTCAACGTAAAAGTCAACGGAAGATCAGTTCGAGCGAGTCAAGCTTCGGATTAATTAAATCAACTTTGATTTAATTAATATTTATGTTTATTTCATTTACTTGTAATTGTTGCTCATTTGTTATGTTTTTCTGTTGTTAGTCACCCTCACTATATATATAGTGAGGATGTCCCATTCATTAAGAGTCTCCAAAATGGATGGATGATGACTCTTTAGGATGTTGAGTCTTCCATTCTAGAGAGAGAGAGTGAGTCATGGATTTCTAGAGAGAGAGAGTGTTCTTCATGATTTCTTAATCATTCGAGTAATGAAATCATTCGATTATTCATCATCTTTCTTGTCTTTGATTATCTTTGATTCTTCTTCATCTTCATCTTTTTGGGGTTTTCGAATCTGAACCTCGTTCTTGCTCAAGATCAGGATTCTTGTAGTGAAAATCGGCCCTGACAAATGGTATCAGAGCGGGTAACCGATCAGATTTCATCTCACGATGAATCTGGTCACTCGAATCTGGATTTTGAGCTTGAATTGAGTGAAGATGAGAAAACCCATTTTTGAGACTTTTTCATATTTTTTCTTCATTTCTGGATGGATTCTGATGATATAGATGATTGATTCATGTTTGGGAGTTCATTTAAATGTTATTTCATCTTCTGCTTGTTCAAATCTGGTGAGAAAATGAAGATCAGAGCTGATTTTTCGTAATAGTGGAGTTCTTCACGTTCTTGGGTTGTTCTTGAAGATTTCGGGTTTGATTCTGCGTTTTTGGTGTTATTGTTGATGGATTTGGATGAAACGAAGCACTAAACTTGATGGAAAACACGTTCCGGATCCATTGGAAGCATCCGTTTCATCCAAATCTCAACAGTTTTGGCAGATCTGGAAAAACACACACTAGTGCATGTTTCACGGTGTTCTTCGTGTTCTTGAATATTTCCAGAATTTTGGGTTGATTCAATCGAGTTTTGCTGCTGTTTATGATGTGTAAGTGGCCATAGTATATTTCTAAAACATATTTGTGTCAAGAATCGATGGTTTCTACTCGTTTATGAGGTTTTTCAAGGATCAAGGTTGCTGCGTTTTTTCAAGTGTTCTTCAAGTTCTTTGAAGTTTTGAAGATGTTCTTAACGATTTGAGTTCGTCTTGAAGATGTACTTAACGATCTGGGTTCAGCTTAAAGATGGTCTAAACGACCTGCCTTGCTTCTTAACGATCAGGTTGAACGACCTAACCTCAAACGATCAGCTTCTGATCTTAACGATCTGGTCTGAACGACCTGCCTCTAACGATCAGCTTCTGGGTTTTCGTTCAAGTTGTTCTCGGTGGATTCTGATCATTAAGGGTTGTAGAGCTTCGAGCTACGAGTTCGTGGGTGCAAAAATCGCGAATTTTCATCAAGAATTGACGAAGTTATTATGAGTTTACGGTTCTCCAGCGGGTATTCACGTTTTTCCTATCTGATATTAGGGTTTCATGGTGATCGGACGATTGTTTGGAGATGACGCTGACGTGGGAGCTGCTGAAATGGCCAGCGAGGAATGTCTGTCTCTTTCCTCTGTCGGTCTCCTAGTCAACCCTAATGTGGTTGTCGCATTTTTATTGGATGGGTTAAAAGCGTGTGGGCCCAGGCTGGTCAAGGAATCCGTTGAAAGCTTAAGGCTGTCCCTTCCTCATTGGTCGCTGATATGCGTGTGGGACCATAAGTTGAGAAAGAACCGTTGGCTGCTTTTATGTTGTCGATCTGCAAGTGGCTGGAGAATAGGCGCGTGGGTCCCCCTGTCCAAGAGATCCGTTGAAAGCAGCAGGCGCTGTCAGCCTCTCATTGGCTGCTTTCTACCTCACTCGGATTCACATCCCAGCCGTGGATTCTCATTAATTCTCGCCGTTGGATCATTTTAAAGACCAATTCCGATTGGCTCATTATGATGAACGTGGATCATGGTTTTCTCCATGAGATTTAATTCCCAAATTAATATTTTAGCATTATTTCGTCAAATACGGGTATGTTCTTATTAGTTTCTCAACGAGACTTAACGAGACAACGCCCGAACGGAATTGAGAAAATTATTTTTATTGGTCAAGGATTTATTCCATTATATTAGGGTTCTCGTTTATTGATGTCAGACGCACGTTTGCTATCGACCACTAACGGGTTAGCTTTATTATCCGGTTAATTACGAAGCTTTCTCGTTATGTCTCACGGTTTTATTTTTTTGCTGATGCAGCGTGGATGTCAACTAACCGGATTAACTGGAATCTCAGTTAATTATGAAATTTATCCGTTAAATCTCTTGAAAGACCGTCTCTTGATGACAAATTGACGGAATTTTTCTGATCACGCCGTTTTCGCCAGTTTAACTCAGAAATCTTCACAGAATATTATTCCGAGCTCTTTTTTCTTCAACCAAAATTACGAAGACTCCGGTTATGATTATTTTCGCTCGGGATCTCAAAATTTCACAGATTTGACACTTATCTTTATTTTCGCATCCAACCTAGTCACGTGGAACACAAGATTTATTTATAGATCATTCACAACTGTCAGCATCTGATTTCCGGTTTTTCGCGAGATTGTCCGATTTCAAGATTGTTTATCTGGTTTCTCTAGGCAACCGATCGCGACGTTTCGACTCTCCGCATCAGATTATTACGCTTCCGACTTGATGTTTTTGGAGAGATTTAAAGAAATATGAGGAATTATTATGGAACTGTATTATCGGGTCGATTATCTGGAGTTGGAGCATGTTCGATGATTGATTGGTTTATCTGATTCGGTTTGTTGCGGTTTGGACTCCGAGATGTAGCATTTTCTCAGTATTGTACCCGACCGCGTGAACCAAGTGAGCGGAAAACTTGGCTCTCGACTGGAGCAACGAGAACAGAAGAAGCTTATTCAGAGGAGGAATCTTTACGACAGATTGTCTCCGTTTTATCAGTTTTTCATTGAAGATGACGGCAGAGCGGTTCTTCAGCAGTTGAACAGATTTGAAAGCATCAGTCAAGGGGGAATTGTTGGAACTAAAATCTATGTGACTGACGCCATCAAATCTGTTTACCAAAGCATTCGACTGAAGAATCCATGTGAAATGATTCAGAGACACGGGTTGTGATGCTCGAGGCTTGCAGATTGGACTGAAGACCGTTTTCTGGAAAAGTCAACTGTTCGGGTCAACGGTCAACGTAAAAGTCAACAGAAGATCAGTTCGAGCGAGTCAAGCTTCGGATTAATTAAATCAACTTTGATTTAATTAATATTTATGTTTATTTCATTTACTTGTAATTGTTGTTCATTTGTTATGTTTTTCTGTTGTTAGTCACCCTCACTATATATATAGTGAGGGTGCCCCATTTGTTAAGAGTCTCCAAAATGGATGGATGATGACTCTTTAGGATGTTGAGTCTTCCATTCTAGAGAGAGAGTGAGTCATAGATTTCTAGAGAGAAAGTGTTCTTCATGATTTCTTGATTGTAATCATTCGATTAATGAAATCATTTGATTGTTCATCATCTTTCTTGTCTTTGATTATCTTTGATTCTTTTTCATCTTCATCTTCATCTTTTTGGGGTTTTCGAATCTGAACCTCGTTCTTACTCAAGATCAGGATTCTTGTAGTGAAAATCGGTCCTGACACAAAGATTTTCTTTTTTTTCTCCTTTTTTACCAAGAGATGAACTCTTAAGACATGGTTTTATTCTATTAAAGGTATCTGAAAATCTTTGAGTTATAATCAAAGTTCATCATCCTAATTGCTGTGATGAGATAAGAAAATCTAGCCTCATCAAAAGCTTTTCTAAAGAGATCAGCCAATTCGTGATCAGTATGAACTTTGCACAGTTTAATTAAGTTATTTTCAGCACAATCTCTAATAAAATGGTACCTATTAACAATGTGCTTTGTTTTGGAATGCTTCACTAGATTGTTGGTGATAAAATTGGCACAGTTGTTGTCAGCAAAAATAGGAGTCTCCATGAAAGTGACTCCATAGTCCAGCATCTGATTTTGGATCCACAAGACTTACCGAGAACAGTTTGAAGCAACAATATACTCAACTTAAACAGTAGAAATAGAAACACAAGTTTGTTTCTTGCATTGCCATGAGACTAGCCTCTCCCCTAGAAATTGACGTCCACCTGACGTTCATTTCTTATCAAGATTGCAGCCCCCATAATCACTATCTGTGAATGCTTTGAGAGTAAAATCAGAGTTCCTAGGATACCATATACCCAACTTGGGTTGACCTTTAAGATATTTGTAAATTCTCATGACTGCCAACATATGAGATTCCAATGGTGATGCATGTTACATTGTACATAGGTAAACACTGAACATAATGTCATGCCAACTTGCAGTGAGGTACATCAGTGATCCAATCATTGCCCTATACATGTGCTCATCCACTGATTCACCACCACCAAAGTCAGTAGACAATTTGTGGGAAGTGGGGATAGGAGTTTTGGAACTTCAGGCTGACTACATGTCAAATATTTTGAGCATTTCCCGAATATACCTACAGCAGTTTGCTTCACTTGAAGCCCCTAAAAGAAGCTAAGTTCACCCATGGAGCTCATTTCAAACTTTTCCTACATGAGTGTTTCAAACTCCATGCACAATGTAGAATTAGATGAACCAAAGATAATATCATCCACATATATTTGTACAATAGGCATATCATTTCCAACACATTTGTTGAAGAGTGTTTTTTCAATAGCACCTCTTTTATAGCTATTTTCTAGGAGATAGGTTAAGAGAGTCTCATACCAAGTCCTTTGTGCTTGCTTTTGACCATATAATGCTTTAATAAGGTGGCACGCCTTGTTAGGATAGTCTGGGTCCTAAAACCCAGGAGGTTGACATACATACTGATACCGATTGGTATCTTGGGCCGGGCCCGGTGGAACGAAGGCCCATCGACGGGAACATATCTGATGGGTTAAGTGGCTAAGAGCAAGTTGTGGTAACAAGATCCCATCCAACCAAAATTAAAGGAGAAGTATTTGCAATACTATTTTCATTAAAATTCGTATTCCTTTTAAATTGTATTTCTTTATCCTTAAGTTTGGATATTTAAGTTTAACGTGTTTGCATTTTGTCTTGTTCGGTTGGCCGAGAAGAATCTCCGACGACCGGGAACTTGGTTGGCCAAGGATGATACGGATCCAGATGATCCGTATACGAATCCAATTTGTGGCCCAGGGAATCCGAACCCCGTTGGGTTTCTTGATTCCTAATCTATCTTTTATGTGGATAATATTTTATTAGTTATTAGTTTCCTAGATTAATTAGGTTTCCTTTTTTTTTATTTTTCTATTTAAAGACCTCTTTGTAATCGTATTAAGGGAGTTGATTATTGAATAAAGAGTCTTTTCTTGTTGAACAAGTTTTTTTCATTGATTGTTCCGGTTGACCGGATATCACACCGTCGTCGGCGACTTGGTTGGCCAAGCGTCTTCGCCGCTAGGTTTTAGCCTAGGTTATCTCCACCCGCTTATACGAATCCGCATCATGTACACTTCTTTATTTAACAACCCATGGAGATAGGAACTCTTCACATTCATTTGAAATACTTGATTATTTTTAAAACTGCATAGGCTAAAAAGATTCTGATTGCTTCCAACCTAGTAACTGGTGCAAAAACTTCATGATAGTCAATGCCTTCCTCTTGAGCATATCCCTGAACTACCAGTCTTGCCTTGTTCTTCACCACTATACCCCTATCATCTTTCTTGTTTCTAAATACCCATTTGGTGCCAATTGGTGGAGGCACCCCATGAGGTAGATCTACAAGCTCGCAAACCTTCTATATGTTGATTTGAAATAATTCATATTGCATATTTTCTACCCAGCTATTGTCTTTTATTGCTTCAGACACCTTTGTTGGCACAGTTGGAGACAGAAAGGCAGCATGCAAGCAAATATTTGCATCAATAGATTTACTCATTGTTAACACAGGTGCTGACAAATCTCTAATAACATTCTTAATTGGATGATCTTTTCTAATTCTTCAATCTTGGAACACGGAAAATTCATGGCTTCTTTCGTTGGTAGGAATATTGAGTTGAGGGAGTTCAATATTCAACTCAATATCAGTAATTTGTGAGATGGGATCTGGTGTTTCATGCAACTCTTGAGAAACCTGAATCAGTGTTCTCGGCAAAATCTGAAAAGAATTTTGGGCATATAACTACAAAAGAGTTCATATAAGCATTTCATCGAACACCTTGTAGGCACATAATTGTAGGTTCATGCTTTTCACCCATTAGCAATTCCAACCTACCAATTTCAACATCAATTAGGTGGAATCCCTTCCAACCCATCTGTTAGAGCATATTCCTATGCTACCATTGTGACTCGTGTATTATATCTAGACTAGAGCATCTTTGTGAGTCATATAGTCATCATACCAAGATGCCCGTACCATGTGGTCCTCCGTACAAGTTGGTACGGGCGTACCAACTGGTCCACAAGGTGGTACGCCAGCTAGTATGTAAGTGACTATAAATAGTTCATGTTAGAGATAGTCTAGAGGTTCTGTCATTCTCATCTTCTAAACTGAGTGTGTTTCTCTTTCTAACTTGTAACTCTTAGTGAATCAATAAAGCAAAGCTTTATTTGCATCATTTTTTTTCTTGATTGACTGAATCATGCAGTAGTAAGATCCGTTTCCGTGGTTTTACAAGTGGTATCAGAGCAATCCAGATTGCTCTATTGCTTTGATTTGGTCCATTTCAAATTTTTAGAGAGAGAAAGTTTGGGTTTGAGTCATTTTTGATCAATTTTTCTCAATTCTAAGTGATTCTGAGGTCAAAGATGATTTCTAAGTGTTCCTAGAGTGTTTTCGCACCTCACTGATCTAATTTCGAGTTTCAAAAGTCTAAAATTCGAAAAATCAGTCGATCTCAGTTAGGTACACCAATGGTATGCTCGAAGAACAGTTTAGTACGTTTCTAGTACGGAAGGCAATATTCATAGCTTTCTGGTACGCTGAAGTTTGGTACGCAAGGCAATCTTCAGAGTTGGTACGTGACGGTTACTTTTTGGTACGCTGGCAGTTACGCCGTACCACTTTAGTACGTTGCTCAAGTTGGTACGCTGAGGTTGGTGGTACGCTGATATTTCTGGTCTGGGTTTGATACACTGACTTGTTTGGTCCGCTGGTGATACGTTGAATCTCATTGGTACGGAAGTCGACGGCTTGGTACGCTGGCAGAAAAGTAGTCTTCACTAAAACTGACGTAACTTGAGAACCGTTAAGAGTTACGGGAGCTAATACCAGCCAAAACGTTCGTCTCGACGAGATCTATACTTTTACTACCCAACGGCTAGTACCCTCCGGTTTGACCCCCAAAATCCACTTGGAAGACCTTCGTTTTTTAGTTCGAATTTTTTACATTCGATTTTTAACTTCAAGATGAGTGATTTTCAAGCGTTTTCAGCTATGCAAACCTCGATGCAAGCCATGATGAACTATGATAATGAAATCGGATCAACTCAGAAAGTTCTTAATTTACTTCGATTGGAAGATTATCATAACTGGAAGAAAAGATTTGAGTCTTACATGTACTCACAAGATGTTGATTGTTGGATTCCGATTGAAAAACAATATGAGTATCTGTTAATTGCTAATACTTTACCCAAATTGATAAGTGATTTTGAGCCTGAAGAAAAGAAGGTATTTGCAAGAGAAAAGAAAACTCATAGTTTTCTCACAGTGGCATTACCCAAAGATTTGATGCATCGGTTTAAGAATTTTCCAACTTCTAAACAATTATGGGATGCTATTAAGGAAAGATGTGATGGTAATGATCAGTACAAGAATACTCAAAAGAAAGTTTTAAAGAAAGAGTTTGATAATTTCGGGCTTTGTGAGAATGAGAAGATCACAGATTTGATTGCAAGGTTTTTACATTTGATCAACGAACTTGACATTGTAGGTGTTAAGAAAGAAAATGATGAATTAAAGGAGAAATTTCTGGAAGCTCTACCCGAAAAGTGGGAGAATTTTGTGATGATGTTAACTAATGATCCAAACTACTCAAGTTGGACATTTAATCAGTGATAAGCAAATTGCAAGCTCGGGAAATGGAATTACTTGTGAAAAAGTCAGCAACTCCATCTGTTCAAAATCCTGAAGTATATTTTGGATAGAACTCTGCTACTGTGCATGCTAAAACAAAATCACATTCTATTTCAAGCAGTAATCCACCGTTAACAGCATTTCTTGCTAGAAAGTCTGAGATTACTGGTTATTCTTCGAGTTGCAGTTTTACTATTCCTGATAGGTCATCGAGCAAATCTACTTCTAATCAAACAACCGAAGATCTAGATGCTTTGTTATCTACTTTCATATTATCTTCGTCTGGATCAATATTTAGTCAAACTGGTAATTCTGGTTTGATTCCGGAGGATCTAAATCAAATGGATGATGATCAGCTGCATAAATTAGATCTGGAATGATAGTTTGCTATGGTAGTGGAGAGAGGAAGGAGATTCATGAAGAAACATGGCCAGTCATCTATTTTTCAGGGAGGAAAACTTGGTCTGGATAAGTCGGAGCTTAAATGTTTCAAATGTTCCAAGTTTGGACATTTTGCTCGAGAATGCAAGCAATCTTCTTCTAAACCAAGTACTTTGGATAATCATGACCATAATAAAGATTCTAAAGCACTGGCGTCCGAGGAAGGACATGATTGGGCTAAGGATTTTCCAGTTGAATCTGCATTATTAGTTCATTCTCCAGAAAATTATGCATTAATGGCTACTATGCAAGATGAATCAAGTGAGTCTGAATCGCAAACAAGTGCATCTGAAAAATGTGAGTCTGAAGTTAGTGGGTATGAGTCAACATGTGAATTTTGTGCTCAAAAAGAAAGAAAGATTCGAGAATTGATTTCTGAAAACGAAGGGTTGATTGTTGAACATGAGAAGAAGGAAGCAGAGATAGAAGGATACAAGAGAAAGTGTGAAGTTTCTGATGAGATTTTCAAAGCTAATGCAATGTTGGAACAAGAAAAGAAGGTGTTGATAGAAGAGGTTTTAGAGCTAAAAGCAAGATTGGATGAGATGGTTAGTGTCAATAAAGAACATATTTTGAAGTTACAAAATGAAAATGCTGAGTTAGTTACAAAGGTTGAAAAATGGGAGTTCGAAGCAAAGGATGCTATTGGAGATTTTGATGTTTTGTATAAGAAATCGAAAGCAAGAGTGGAATCACTTCTGATTACAAATTTTGAACTTCAGAAAGGTTATGATGAACTCATGGTTTCGAACAATGATTATAAAGTTCTTCAGTCACAATTACAAGATGAAGTCACCGATCAGACAAAAGAAAACAAATTGTTGACAAGAAATATAGGAATTTATCAAGGAAAGCTGGAAAAAGTTACACAAGAGATGTTTGATGCTCATGATAAAGTGAGAAGAGAAAAGTCTTTGTCTAACAGAGTTTCAGAAAAACTGATAGAATAAGAAAAGGCTTTGGGTGGAGCATAGAAAAAGATATCAGATTTAGACGTTCAAGTTCTGGATTTGAATCGTCAGCTAAATAATTTGAAGAATTCACACTCTTTCACCAGTTATTTGTGCAACGAAGAGGATTTCAAAAGAGTGTTTGGCGGAGAAGACTTCAATCAGTTACCACCTCCATTGGTTGAAACTGATCCTTTGGCTGATGTCAAATCGTCTGACATAATTGGTGATTATTCTGAATTTGTTCCAACATAATTTGGGAAAAAGACATCAATGGTTTCAAACAAGAAAGTAAAAAAGGAAGAAAGTGTGATTGACAAATCTACTTCTACGTTTGTGTCTAGTGGGTTTATATCTGATGAGGGAGTCATTTCTACTGACAAGGTGGCTGAGGAAAATGAGGGTTTGTTGAGTGAATCACAAGCTGCTGCTAACTTGGTAGAAGCTAACAAATTGAAGGATATTAAAGCAGCATTCAATCAAGCTACTAAAGCTGGTCCTTCTGGTTCTCAAATTGATTTATCCAAGCTACCAGGTTATAAATGTTCAGGTTTGGGAAGTGTGGGTAAGAAGTTTGAAAAGAATGTCAAGAAGAATATGTCCAAGAAAGCTCCAAAAGAAAAGAAAGACACAAGCTTGGAACAAATCTATCATTTGGCTCAGGTGTTTATGTCTATAATAGAAAAAGGGTTCGGCAGTAAGATTCAGAAGAAAGCTTCATCAGAAAGTTATTCTCGGGATGCTCAAAAAGTTAAGGATTATTCGTCATCTGGATCTAATTCCACACCTCGAAGTCCTACATCGAAATGGGTACAATCTAACCGATTTCAAATTTTTGATGATATGTCTGATGAATCTGAGTTCATTGATAGATGTTCTTCAGTTCAGGATAAATCCCAATCTACACTTTTCAAATCAAAATCTAAAACGAAACAATTTTTCAAATTTGATTCAAGTGTTGGTGGTTCATCACATAATGATGACTCGGTTACAAATGAAAAAGCAAAGATGCAGTGGCGACCTAAAGTGGTCAGCAATGCTGCAACTGATTTTGTAGAAGACACTGATCGACCAGAAGCTTTGTGCTTCGGGTCATTTGAATACTAATCATTTAAAAACCACTGTGTAGGTTTCTTCAAGAAAACCTGTTAGTGATTGTGAAGTTCAATTTCAAGAAGTCACTGATAGTGGAGTCTCCTGCTTAACTTAAATTGAATGCTTCATCTTACAAAAATTTGAAAGTTTTCTGAAAGTTTAAACTAAAAGGTATTAGTATCAATTGGTCAATTTTCTTTATTTTACATTTCGTATGTAGCTTAGGGGGAGAAATTGAAAAACCAAAAATAGTGTCTTTATGTTTTTGTTAAAATGAAAATCCAAAAATAGCGTTTTCATTTTAAGGGTGAGAAAAAGGGAAAATACAAAAACATTGAAAAACAGAAAATACAAAAACATTGAAAAATGAGAAATTGTATCTGACATATTTGGGAAATGATGGTAGATTGGCTTACGTGTCTGACTTGTAGATAAAATAGATGAAAAAGCCACAAGATCATTGTTTGATGTGCTTGGTGGCTCGACATTAAATCAGAAAGTATTCAAATGTGATAAACACATGGATTAAATATAAATGCTTGACCAAGTGGACAACATCTTGATGCGTATCTCATGATGTCAAGAAAAAGATATGTGGAAAAAGAAAAACGAGAAGTCACTGTGTAAACATGTGTTCATTTTGCAAAGATTTAAACTTGTTTGATTTTCTTTATTTTGTCAAATGATTGGACTTTCTCTGCGTGTCCACAAGACCGACCTGATTGTTGTTCGTTTGACGTTCTGCTTTATTTTCTTTGGTGTTTCGTATAACTCATTAGACTTTCTCAGCGTGCACGGTTGTACCGACCTGATTGTTGTTGGGTTATACAATTTCAACTTGTTTTATTTTCTTATTTTGTTAAACCCGAGGCCTTATCTGCGTATCGAAAGATCGACCTTAATGTAGACGATTTAACGTTCTTATTTCTTTTTGCATGGAACACAGTTGACGATATCATGAATACAATCATTATGTGATTAAATCACAAATGAAATCACAAAGTGTGATAAGAAAATGCATATCTGAGCATGTCTGATAGTGTGGGTTACACTAGTCAAAGCAAATCTAATCAATACAATAACATATCCAGATGTTATGAGTATGATTATACCTGAGTTTAAGTTGGACAAATTATACAAGCAATCGACATGACTTGTGTGCTGAGGTAATTGAAATTGAAGTGTAGTTCGACATGTCATGATCAATATGATCCCAAGTTGTGATCTTTCTCACAAAAAGACAAAAATAGTGTCTGATTCTGTATTGCATTTATGTTTCATGTCTGAAAATTCAAAAAGATTATAGGTATGTTTTAGCATAAACTTAGAAAAAGAAAGTCGCGTTTCTATCTTCTGAAATTGCAGGTTTCTGTGTGACAAGACTCAAGCATGGTGAAAGGGGAGTATGTAATATCTTTCACAACTGGATCTTGAAGTTCAAAGATTGTTCAAGATTGATCTAGCCATGCAAGCTCTATTTCTGACAAGATTTCAAGTTGAAGATCAGACGCAGTGATGCTAAAGATTGAAGACTGAAGTTTTAGTTGGATAGATAGATAGCTAGATACACTACACTTTAAGGGGGAGTTAGGAGCATATTCTTATGCTACCATTGTGTCTCGTGTATTGTATCTAGACTAGAGCATCTTTGTGAGTCATATAGCCATCATACCTAGATGGGCGTACCATATGGTCCGCCGTACAAGTTGGTACGGGCGTACCAACTGGTCCACAAGGTGGTACGCCAGCTAGTATGTAAGTGACTATAAATAGTTCGTGTTAGAGAGAGTCTAGAGGTTCTGTCATTCTCATCTTCTTAACTGTGTGTGGCTGAGTGTGTTTCTCTCTCTTACTTGTAACTCTTAGTGAGTCAATAAAGCAAAGCTTTATTTACATCGTGTTTGTTCTCGATTGACTGAATCATGCAGTAGTAAGATCTGTTTTCGTGGTTTTACACCATCATCATTTCATCATATTACATCATTTTCATGGTAGAAATCAATTGATAGAACCAATTTTACAAGTCTCATAAGTGGTCATCTAGCATGGATGTTCAAGTAAGAGAATTTAGTGACTACTTCACCAATTGCTAATCAAACTAGAAATTTATGCAACAAATAATGTTCCTAACATCATAAGATTCATAATAAATCAACAAATTTGTAGATTTAGGTCCTAATTTTCGTGACCTTGTTACAACATAATCCTATGCTGCAGTGTGTCTCATGTATTGTATCTAGATCAGAGCATATGTGTGAGTCTTAGAGTCTGCGTACCATGGTTCGTACCATTTGGTATGAAGCCAACGTATCAATGGTACGTTAGATGGTACGCTGGGCTAGCTGGTTACTATAAATAGATCGTGTTAGAGAGAGTTCAAGACTTCTAGTTATGTCACTTCTATCTTCTTAACTGTGTGTAAACTGAGTCTGTTTCTCTCTCTAGATCTTGTAATCTCATCTTAGTGAAATCAATAAAGCAAAGCTTTATTTACCTTCGTGTTCATTGCGTTTGATCAAATCATGCAGTAGTAAGATCCATCCGTGTACTGACAAGTGGTATTAGAGCAATCCAGGTTGCTCTACTGCTGTGTTTTGATCAAATTTGAAATTCTAGTGAGAGAAAGTTGGGTTTTTGATCATTTTCATTAGTTTTTCTCAAATATGAGTGTTTCTGATGTCAAAATCGATTACAAAACATTCCTAGTGTATTTTCGTTGCTTACTGTTACAAATTCCAGTCCAAATTGTCAAAAATCTAAAAAATCAATCGAGTTTACTTTGGTACGCCACTGGTACGCCGGATGAACAAAATGGTACGCTAGATGATCCATTGGTACGTAGGAATATCTTCATAGAGTGTTTGGTATGTTGTTCATTGGTACGGAAGAGAATCTTCAACAGTGGTACGCGACGGTTATTAATTCCTCCGTAAGTAGTTACATCGTACCAAGGTGGTACGCTACTGTTCATTGGTATGCTGATTTGATTTGGTCAGGTTCTTGGTACGCTGAGTTCACTGGTACGCTGTTGATAACTGGTGCGTGGTTGGCCCAGTGAGGGTTATTGGTACAAAGATTGATATTTTGGTACGCTGACAGATTAGTAGTGTTCACTAAAACTGACGTAACTTGAGAACCGTTAAGATAACGGGAGCTAATATTAGCCAAAATGACCATCTCGATGAGATCAACACTTTTACTGGCCTAATGGCCAGTGCCCTTCGTTTCGACCTCCAAAATCCGTCTCTAAGACCTTCGTTTTTTAGTTTGAAATTTTGACGTTTGATTGTTCAACTTTAAAAAGAGTGGTTATCAAGCATTTACAGCTGCTCAGACATCAATGCAACTCATGATGAGTCATGATAATGAAATAGGAACAATTCAGAAAGTTCCCAAGTTGCTAAGATTGGAAGATTACCATAATTGGAAGAAACGATTTGAATCATACAAATTTTCTCATGATGTTGATTGTTGGATTCCGAATGAAAAGGAGTATGAGTATCCAATGCTAAGTGCTAAAAAGCCAAAGATGATAAGTGATTTTGATTCTGAAGAAAGGAAACTTTTTGCAAGAGAGAAGAAAACTTATAGTTTTCTTACACTGGCTTTACCTAAAGATTTGATGCATTAGTTTAAGAATTATACAACTTCTAAGGAATTGTGGGATGCTATTGCAGAAAGATGTGAGGGTAATGGGCAATACAAAAAGACTCGAAAGAATGTTTTGAAGAAATAATTTGATAATTTTGGGCATTGTGAGAATGAGAAAATGTCAGACTTGATTGCAAGATTTTCACATTTAATAAACGAATTTGAAGTTGTGGAAGTTACAAAAGAGAATGATGAATTGAAAGAGAAATTTCTGGAAGCTTTACCTAACAAATGGGAAAATTATGTTATGATGTTAAAACATGATCCAAATTATTCAAGCTGGTAATTCAATCAATTGACAAGCAAATTACAAGCTCGTGAAATGGAAATGATTGTGAAAAAGTCAGCACATCCTTCCATTCAGAATTCTGAATTATATTTTGGTGAAAATTCTGCTACCGTGAATGCTAAAGCTAAGTCAAATTCTAGTTCAATCTTAAATCCTGCTCCAACGGCTCTTCTTGCTAGAAAATATGAAAATTCTGGTTACTCTTCAGGTTGTAGTTTTACAACTCCTGATAAATCAACAAACAATTCTATTCTTGCTCAAATAATTGGAGATTTGGCTGCATTGAAATCTACTTTCATATCATCTTCTTCTGGATCAATATTTGGTAAAATTAGTGAAGCTAGTTTGTTTGGAGACGACTTAGAGCAGTTGGATGATGATTAATTAAATGAATTAGATTTCAATTGGCAATTTGCTATGACAACTGAAAAGGTAGAAGATTCATGAAGAAACATGGAAAGAAACCTTTTATTCCAGGAGGGAAACTTGGATTGGATAAGTCAAAGATTAAATGTTTCAAATCCTCCAAATTTGGACACTTTGCTCGAGAATGAAATTCATCATCATTTGAGAAGTCTAATTCAGATAATCATGTTCACAAATCTACTACATCTAAGGGTACAGAAGTGTAAAACCGAGATACGATCTTACTACTGCATGCTTTGATCAATGTAATGAACACGAGACGTAAATAAGAGAATTCGCATTGAATCACTTGAGATTACAATGAAGACTCTCTGGTTTCTCTCTCTAGAACACGCACAGTAAAGGTGTAGAAATGACAGAAGTGTTAAGCTATCATTCTAACACAAACTATTTATAGTGTCAACATAAAAGCCTGCGTACCAATTGGTGGACCATTTGGTATGCCCGTACCAACGGTACGGCGGGCCAGTTGGTACGGCCCATGGTATATTGACCCTATGACTCACACTAAGACATGCTCACATAGATACAATACACGATACACATTGTAGCATAGAAATATGATCTAACAAACTCCCTCTTAACGTGTAGTGTATCTATTCTCTAACTAAACTTCAGTCTTCAATCTTCAACATTGCGGCATCCGATCTTTGACTTGAAATCTTTTCAGAAATAGAGCTTGCATGGCTGGATCACTCTTGAATAATCTTTGATCTTCAAGATCCACTTGTGAAAGATATAACAAACTCCCCCTTTCACCATGCTTGAGTCTTGACACACATAACCTGCAATTTCAGAAGACAGAAACACGGTTTCCTTTTCTTTTTGAAAATTAATTTAATCTTGGTGCAAAACTTCTCTTCGAGAATCCAAGATATAGATTTGAAATTTGATTACGTATCACATGTCGATCGGTCGAAAACAAATGAGAAACAAAATCTTTTGGCTTTTTGAAACTTTATATCAAAATACACTTAAAATCTTTTTGATTTTTCCAGATATGAAATATAAATGCAATACAGAATCAGACACTATTTTTGCCTTTTGCGAGAAAGATCACAACTTGGGATCATATTGAACATAACATGCTGAACTAAACTTCAATTTCAATTACTTCAGCGCCTAAGTCCAGTCGATTACTGGTATAATTTGTCCATCTTAAACTCAGGCACAATCATACTCATAACATCTGGATATGTTATTGTATTGATTAGATTTGCTTTGATCAGTGTACCCCACAGTATCAGACATACTCAGATATGCATTTGCTTATCACACTTTGTGATTTAATTTGTGATTTAATCACATAATGGTTATATTTATGATATTATCAACTGTGTTCCATGCAAAAAGAAATAAGAACGTTAAATCATCTACCTTAAGGTCGATCTTTCAATACGCAAATAAGGCCTCGGATTTAACAAAATAAGAAAATAAAACAAGTTGAAATTGTATAACCCAACAACAATCAGGTCGGTACTTCCGTACACACAGAGAAATCTGATGAGTTATACGAAACACCAAAGAAAATAAAGCAGAACGTCAAACGAACAACAATCAGGTCGGTCTTGTGGACACGCAGAGAAAGTCCGATCGTTTGATAAAATAAAGAAAATCAAACAAATTTAAATCTTTGCAAAATGAACACATGTATACACAATGACTTTTCATTTTTCTTTTTCACATATCTTTTTCTTGATATATCATGAGATATGCATCAAAGTCTGTGTGAGAGAGAGGAGGTTCTGTCCAAACCTCCTCCAGAGCTTAATTGATGTATACTCTCTCGGTATTGTAATCATTTGACTATAATTGAATGACAAACTTCCGTCTCTATCATTCTATGATCTGGAAACGATCCATATACGGTTTTACAACTGGTATCAGAGCCGTTGGTTCAATTTCCAGATCTTGTTCTTGAGTTTTTGAAGTTTTTGAGACGTTAAATGGCTGATTAGGTGTGATTCAGTGTCGTTTTGCTTGATTTTTGTTCAAACGAACCTTCCTGAATCATTTTCGCACCTAACAGTGGTGTTT
Source organism: Deinandra increscens subsp. villosa (assembly GCA_039602395.1). Taxonomy (NCBI): domain Eukaryota; kingdom Viridiplantae; phylum Streptophyta; class Magnoliopsida; order Asterales; family Asteraceae; genus Deinandra; species Deinandra increscens. The sequence goes on along the minus strand of JBCNJP010000006.1, from coordinate 22,242,797 downwards.
GATTGAAGAAATTCGACAACATTTTGAATCTGGAGTGAAATTTCAAAATTTCACGTTTTTGAGGTCTGATCCGCTGCTGGTCCGCAGCTCATCCGCCAGGCAATCTTCAACCGCCGGATCAATTGATTCATCCGCCGGATCAGATGGTCAGGAAGACAATCTTCAACGTGGTCCGGAGCAGTTTCAGCGTATCACATCTGGTCCGCCGTACCACATCTGGTCCGCCGTACCAAATCTGATCCGCCGTACCATATCTGGTCCGCACCTGGTCCGCCGGTACGAGTCTGATCCGCTGGTAAAGTTGGTCTGGATTTTGGTCCGCTGATAATGATTTGGTCCGCTGAAGCTTCTGATCCGCCGCAGATTTTCGGATGAATTTTTAGTGAAGCTTCTGGTCCGCCGGTACGAGCCAGGGGCTCTGCCCCTTGGACCCCGCCAGGGGCTGCCGCCCCTTGGACCCCGCTTCTCGGGGGCGCTGCCCCCGAACCCCCGTTAATCAGTAATCAACATCTGGGGGTTGTTTTCGGGAATGGGGAGAGGTCGTGGGAATTTCATTGATTTAAATCAGTTATCGAGTTTACCCTTGATTCGATAGCTGTGGGTTATTATAATTGAAGATTTACCAGATTCTTATGCTTATCATGAATTAGTCGTCGAATTTCAAGATTGTGTTGTTTGTTGGTAGTCATTGTTTTTGAGGATGGACAGAGATCCAAAAACACGTGTTTTCTGATGATGGACAGAGATTCAGAGACATGGATATGATTACACAAACGGAAAAATATGGAAGAATTGAATATGTCACTTGTTTAGGGGGAAATTGAGACCCTTGAAAATTTCAAAGTTTCACAATTGAAAAAGTGAATATTCAAAAGCAATCAATTTGGGGATGATGGTGATTTTTGATCTTCATGGAAAGGTGGTGTATTCTGATGTTCGTGCAAACCGATATGTCAAAGTTTTCGATGATGGTTTGGAACTCTCTAATCAAATGCCCGATACATTGTTAAGTCATGAAGTTGACGTTATAGCCTTTGATTGTTGATATATTGGGATGGATTTCATTCTGAGGGGGAATTTCTATGATTGAAGATGCTGATCGTGTCTGTTTTCATCAAGATCAGAATGTATTACAATTCGGTGAAGATTGAAGATTTCTGTCAAAATGTAGTGATGTTTAAGAGATCTTAAACAATTGCCGAGAACGACTAATGAAGTGAACCGTTATCTTTTGCCTGATGTGGAAGTGTTTGAAGCAAGGGGGAACTTTATTAGTTGTGGTGATTGTACAAGATTCTGAACTGTGTCCTGCATACCTGAAGTTTCGGTCAAGGGGAGTTTGCTGAAGATAGAGGCGTCTGCAGCAGACTGACTGAAGATTTCTTGAAGTTAAAGATTTACATTCGACAGTAACGTCCAAGGGGGAATTTGTTAGGACAAGTTTCTGTGTGTGGCCGTTACTGTACGAATAGAATAGATTGAATGTATAGGGTTTATTGTATATGGTGATGTCAACATATCAACCAGCGTACCAGTTGGTACGCCGGACCAACTGGTCCGGCGGACCATATGGTACGCCAGCTGGTTTCCTATAAATAGGACTGGTATGTTGATCATCTCCAAGTTTGTTCATTTCATTCTGTGTGGTCTGTGTGAGAGAGAGGAGGTTCTGTCCAAACCTCCTCCAGAGCTTAATTGATGTATACTCTCTCGGTATTGTAATCATTTGACTATAATTGAATGACAAACTTCCGTCTCTATCATTCTATGATCTGGAAACGATCCATATACGGTTTTACAGTCCACTCGGTCAAGCATTAGTATTTAGTATGTTTATCACATCTGAATACTTTCTTATTTAATGTCGAGCCTACCAAGCACATCGAGCAATGATCTTATGGCTTTTTCATCTATTTTAACCATAAGGCAGACACGTAAGCCAATGTCATATCATTTTCCAATTATGTTGGATCAATTTCTCATTTTTCAATGTTTTTGTATTTTTTTCATTTTCAATGTTAAATCAATTTTTTTCATTTTCTCCCCATTAAAATGAAAACTCTATTTTTGGATTTTTTATTTTAACAAAAACACAAAGACACTATTTTTGGTATTTTCAATTTTCTCCCCCTAACCTACAAACAAAATGCATTAACAAAAGAAAATTGACCTTTCGACATGGATACCTTTGAGTTTTAGCTTTCAGAAAATTTCAGTTTTTGAAATTTGATATCACTTGAAATTTAACTTAAATCAGCATAATACTTCTCTATTAGCAACTTTTCAATCACCGATAAGTCTTCTAGAAGTACCTGCACACTGGTCAAACACATCAGTTTATAAATTACCCGAAGCGAATCGCTTTAGGTCAACCAGTGTTCTGGTTTTCTTTTCAAACCACTTTAGGTTTCCAAGTTTGATGTTATGGTAAATCAGTATCTGATGAACCCGTCACAGTAGATTGTGACGAACAACCGATAGATGAATCATTTTGAAATTTAGGTAAAAACCTTCTTGGATGTTTAAAATATGTCGGTTGAAATTCATCAAATACTCTGCCATATTCATCGAAAAATCTGTATTTGGCAGATTTACCAACATAAGGAACCTGTCTTTTCCTTGAACTAGAAGCAGCACCGACATGACAATAATGTGCCATATACCCTTTTTATCGGCAATTGTAACACAAACGATTGTTTATATTTTCCCTCTCTGGTCTCTGCAAAGCTTCACAACATATAACTTCTCCAAAATTATTAAAAAAATTATCGAATACCTAAAAATGATGATCATTTACCCATTTTGATGTCGGACTTTTTGGAGCAGAATTTGATCCTCCAGAAGAATATGTGACAACTTATGGCTTCTTGCTCTTCAGATCAACATTCTTGACAAAAACTTCGGCAATTTTCTGAGCATCCACACAATGGAGTGGGAATTCATTATCAGAAAATATTTTTTCCGAACCCTTGAGTTTGTAAACCTCTCGGGTTGAACCTTATCAGCTTTAAAAACATCTTTCTTGACTTGTTTCAGCTTGACTTGCTTCAAATTTTGTTGTTCTGAACCTTGAGACCCATCAACTTTAACATTCTTGGTCTTGAAACCTAATCCAACATGTTTTCCCGAAATCTTTTCTTTAGAATCCAAAATATAGATTTGAAATTTGATTTCGTATCACATGTCGATCGGTTTAGGGTTCTAATCTTGGTGCAAAACTTCTCTTCGAGAATCCAAGATATAGATTTGAAATTTGATTTCGTATCACATGTCGATCGGTCGAAAACAAATGAGAAACAAAATCTTTTGGCTTTTTGAAACTTTATATCAAAATACACTTAAAATCTTTTTGATTTTTCCAGATATGAAATATAAATGCAATACAGAATCAGACACTATTTTTGCCTTTTGCGAGAAAGATCACAACTTGGGATCATATTGAACATAACATGCTGAACTACACTTCAATTTCAATTACTTCAGCGCCTAAGTCCAGTCGATTACTGGTATAATTTGTCCATCTTAAACTCAGGCACAATCATACTCATAACATCTGGATATGTTATTGTATTGATTAGATTTGCTTTGACCAGTGTACCCCACACTATCAGACATACTCAGATATGCATTTGCTTATCACACTTTGTGATTTCATTTGTGATTTAATCACATAATGGTTATATTTATGATATTGTCAACTGTGTTCCATGCAAAAAGAAATAAGAACGTTAAATCATCAACCTTAAGGTCGATCTTTCAATACGCAAATAAGGCCTCGGATTTAACAAAATAAGAAAATAAAACAAGTTGAAATTGTATAACCCAACAACAATCAGGTCAGTACTTCCGTACACACAGAGAAATCTGATGAGTTATACAAAACACCAAAGAAAATAAAGCAGAACGTCAAACGAACAACAATCAGGTCGGTCTTGTGGACACGCAGAGAAAGTCCGATCGTTTGATAAAATAAAGAAAATCAAACAAATTTAAATCTTTGCAAAATGAACACATGTATACACAATGACTTTTCATTTTTCTTTTTCACATATCTTTTTCTTGATATATCATGAGATATGCATCAAAATGTTATCCACTCGGTCAAGCATTAGTATTTAGTATGTTTATCACATCTGAATACTTTCTTATTTAATGTCGAGCCTACCAAGCACATCGAGCAATGATCTTATGGCTTTTTCATCTATTTTAACCATAAGCCAGACACGTAAGCCAATGTCATATCATTTTCCAATTATGTTGGATCAATTTCTCATTTTTCAATGTTTTTGTATTTTTTTCCATTTTCAATGTTAAATCAATTTTTTTCATTTTCTCCCCATTAAAATGAAAACTCTATTTTTGGATTTTTTATTTTAACAAAAACACAAAGACACTATTTTTGGTATTTTCAATTTTCTCCCCCTAACCTACAAACAAAATGCATTAACAAAAGAAAATTGACCTTTCGACATGGATACCTTTGAGTTTTAGCTTTCAGAAAATTTCAGTTTTTGAAATTTGATATCACTTGAAATTTAACTTAAATCAGCATAATACTTCTCCATTAGCAACTTTTCAATCACCGATAAGTCTTCTAGAAGTACCTGCACACTGGTCAAACACATCAGTTTATAAATGACCCGAAGCGAATCGCTTTAGGCCAACCAGTGTTCTGGTTTTCTTTTGAAACCACTTTAGGTTTCCAAGTTTGATGTTTTGGTAAATCAGTATCTGATGAACCCGTCACAGTAGATTGTGATGAACAACCGATAGATGAATCATTTTGAAATTTAGGTAAAAACCTTCTTGGATGTTTAAAATATGTCGGTTGAAATTCATCAAATACTCTGCCATATTCATCGAAAAATCTGTATTTGGCAGATTTACCAACATAAGGAACCTGTCTTTTCCTTGAACTAGAAGCAGCACCGACATGACAATAATGTGCCATATACCCTTTTTATCGGCAATTGTAACACAAACGATTGTTTATATTTTCCCTCTCTGGTCTCTGCAAAGCTTCACAACATATAACTTCTCCAAAATTATTAAAAAAATTATCGAATACCTGAAAATGATGATCATTTACCCATTTTGATGTCGGACTTTTTGGAGCAGAATTTGATCCTCCAGAAGAATATGTGACAACTTATGGCTTCTTGCTCTTCAGATCAACATTCTTGACAAAAACTTCGGCAATTTTCTGAGCATCCACACAATGGAGTGGGAATTCATTATCAGAAAATATTTTTTCCGAACCCTTGAGTTTGTAAACCTCTCGGGTTGAACCTTATCAGCTTTAAAAACATCTTTCTTGACTTGTTTCAGCTTGACTTGCTTCAAATTTTGTTGTTTTGAACCTTGAGACCCATCAACTTTAACATTCTTGGTCTTGAAACCTAATCCAACATGTTTTCCCGAAATCTTTTCTTTAGAATCCAAGATATAGATTTGAAATTTGATTTCGTATCACATGTCGATCGGTCGAAAACAAATGAGAAACAAAATCTTTTGGCTTTTTGAAACTTTATATCAAAATACACTTAAAATCTTTTTGATTTTTCCAGATATGAAATATAAATGCAATACAGAATCAGACACTATTTTTGCCTTTTGCGAGAAAGATCACAACTTGGGATCATATTGAACATAACATGCTGAACTACACTTCAATTTCAATTACTTCAGCGCCTAAGTCCAGTCGATTACTGGTATAATTTGTCCATCTTAAACTCAGGCACAATCATACTCATAACATCTGGATATGTTATTGTATTGATTAGATTTGCTTTGACCAGTGTACCCCACACTATCAGACATACTCAGATATGCATTTGCTTATCACACTTTGTGATTTCATTTGTGATTTAATCACATAATGGTTATATTTATGATATTGTCAACTGTGTTCCATGCAAAAAGAAATAAGAACGTTAAATCATCAACCTTAAGGTCGATCTTTCAATATGCAAATAAGGCCTCGGATTTAACAAAATAAGAAAATAAAACAAGTTGAAATTGTATAACCCAACAACAATCAGGTCGGTACTTCCGTACACACAGAGAAATCTGATGAGTTATACAAAACACCAAAGAAAATAAAGCAGAACGTCAAACGAACAACAATCAGGTCGGTCTTGTGGACACGCAGAGAAAGTCCGATCGTTTGATAAAATAAAGAAAATCAAACAAATTTAAATCTTTGCAAAATGAACACATGTATACACAATGACTTTTCATTTTTCTTTTTCACATATCTTTTTCTTGATATATCATGAGATATGCATCAAAATGTTATCCACTCGGTCAAGCATTAGTATTTAGTATGTTTATCACATCTGAATACTTTCTTATTTAATGTCGAGCCTACCAAGCACATCGAGCAATGATCTTATGGCTTTTTCATCTATTTTAACCATAAGCCAGACACGTAAGCCAATGTCATATCATTTTCCAATTATGTTGGATCAATTTCTCATTTTTCAATGTTTTTGTATTTTTTTCCATTTTCAATGTTAAATCAATTTTTTTCATTTTCTCCCCATTAAAATGAAAACTCTATTTTTGGATTTTTTATTTTAACAAAAACACAAAGACACTATTTTTGGTATTTTCAATTTTCTCCCCCTAACCTACAAACAAAATGCATTAACAAAAGAAAATTGACCTTTCGACATGGATACCTTTGAGTTTTAGCTTTCAGAAAATTTCAGTTTTTGAAATTTGATATCACTTGAAATTTAACTTAAATCAGCATAATACTTCTCCATTAGCAACTTTTCAATCACCGATAAGTCTTCTAGAAGTACCTGCACACTGGTCAAACACATCAGTTTATAAATGACCCGAAGCGAATCGCTTTAGGCCAACCAGTGTTCTGGTTTTCTTTTGAAACCACTTTAGGTTTCCAAGTTTGATGTTTTGGTAAATCAGTATCTGATGAACCCGTCACAGTAGATTGTGATGAACAACCGATAGATGAATCATTTTGAAATTTAGGTAAAAACCTTCTTGGATGTTTAAAATATGTCGGTTGAAATTCATCAAATACTCTGCCATATTCATCGAAAAATCTGTATTTGGCAGATTTACCAACATAAGGAACCTGTCTTTTCCTTGAACTAGAAGCAGCACCGACATGACAATAATGTGCCATATACCCTTTTTATCGGCAATTGTAACACAAACGATTGTTTATATTTTCCCTCTCTGGTCTCTGCAAAGCTTCACAACATATAACTTCTCCAAAATTATTAAAAAAATTATCGAATACCTGAAAATGATGATCATTTACCCATTTTGATGTCGGACTTTTTGGAGCAGAATTTGATCCTCCAGAAGAATATGTGACAACTTATGGCTTCTTGTTCTTCAGATCAACATTCTTGACAAAAACTTCGGCAATTTTCTGAGCATCCACACAATGGAGTGGGAATTCATTATCAGAAAATATTTTTTCCGAACCCTTGAGTTTGTAAACCTCTCGGGTTGAACCTTATCAGCTTTAAAAACATCTTTCTTGACTTGTTTCAGCTTGACTTGCTTCAAATTTTGTTGTTTTGAACCTTGAGACCCATCAACTTTAACATTCTTGGTCTTGAAACCTAATCCAACATGTTTTCCCGAAATCTTTTCTTTAGAATCCAAGATATAGATTTGAAATTTGATTTCGTATCACATGTCGATCGGTCGAAAACAAATGAGAAACAAAATCTTTTGGCTTTTTGAAACTTTATATCAAAATACACTTAAAATCTTTTTGATTTTTCCAGATATGAAATATAAATGCAATACAGAATCAGACACTATTTTTGCCTTTTGCGAGAAAGATCACAACTTGGGATCATATTGAACATAACATGCTGAACTACACTTCAATTTCAATTACTTCAGCGCCTAAGTCCAGTCGATTACTGGTATAATTTGTCCATCTTAAACTCAGGCACAATCATACTCATAACATCTGGATATGTTATTGTATTGATTAGATTTGCTTTGACCAGTGTACCCCACACTATCAGACATACTCAGATATGCATTTGCTTATCACACTTTGTGATTTCATTTGTGATTTAATCACATAATGGTTATATTTATGATATTGTCAACTGTGTTCCATGCAAAAAGAAATAAGAACGTTAAATCATCAACCTTAAGGTCGATCTTTCAATATGCAAATAAGGCCTCGGATTTAACAAAATAAGAAAATAAAACAAGTTGAAATTGTATAACCCAACAACAATCAGGTCGGTACTTCCGTACACACAGAGAAATCTGATGAGTTATACAAAACACCAAAGAAAATAAAGCAGAACGTCAAACGAACAACAATCAGGTCGGTCTTGTGGACACGCAGAGAAAGTCCGATCGTTTGATAAAATAAAGAAAATCAAACAAATTTAAATCTTTGCAAAATGAACACATGTATACACAATGACTTTTCATTTTTCTTTTTCACATATCTTTTTCTTGATATATCATGAGATATGCATCAAAATGTTATCCACTCGGTCAAGCATTAGTATTTAGTATGTTTATCACATCTGAATACTTTCTTATTTAATGTCGAGCCTACCAAGCACATCGAGCAATGATCTTATGGCTTTTTCATCTATTTTAACCATAAGCCAGACACGTAAGCCAATGTCATATCATTTTCCAATTATGTTGGATCAATTTCTCATTTTTCAATGTTTTTGTATTTTTTTCCATTTTCAATGTTAAATCAATTTTTTTCATTTTCTCCCCATTAAAATGAAAACTCTATTTTTGGATTTTTTATTTTAACAAAAACACAAAGACACTATTTTTGGTATTTTCAATTTTCTCCCCCTAACCTACAAACAAAATGCATTAACAAAAGAAAATTGACCTTTCGACATGGATACCTTTGAGTTTTAGCTTTCAGAAAATTTCAGTTTTTGAAATTTGATATCACTTGAAATTTAACTTAAATCAGCATAATACTTCTCCATTAGCAACTTTTCAATCACCGATAAGTCTTCTAGAAGTACCTGCACACTGGTCAAACACATCAGTTTATAAATGACCCGAAGCGAATCGCTTTAGGCCAACCAGTGTTCTGGTTTTCTTTTGAAACCACTTTAGTTTTCCAAGTTTGATGTTTTGGTAAATCAGTATCTGATGAACCCGTCACAGTAGATTGTGATGAACAACCGATAGATGAATCATTTTGAAATTTAGGTAAAAACCTTCTTGGATGTTTAAAATATGTCGGTTGAAATTCATCAAATACTCTGCCATATTCATCGAAAAATCTGTATTTGGCAGATTTACCAACATAAGGAACCTGTCTTTTCCTTGAACTAGAAGCAGCACCGACATGACAATAATGTGCCATATACCCTTTTTATCGGCAATTGTAACACAAACGATTGTTTATATTTTCCCTCTCTGGTCTCTGCAAAGCTTCACAACATATAACTTCTCCAAAATTATTAAAAAAATTATCGAATACCTGAAAATGATGATCATTTACCCATTTTGATGTCGGACTTTTTGGAGCAGAATTTGATCCTCCAGAAGAATATGTGACAACTTATGGCTTCTTGCTCTTCAGATCAACATTCTTGACAAAAACTTCGGCAATTTTCTGAGCATCCACACAATGGAGTGGGAATTCATTATCAGAAAATATTTTTTCCGAACCCTTGAGTTTGTAAACCTCTCGGGTTGAACCTTATCAGCTTTAAAAACATCTTTCTTGACTTGTTTCAGCTTGACTTGCTTCAAATTTTGTTGTTTTGAACCTTGAGACCCATCAACTTTAACATTCTTGGTCTTGAAACCTAATCCAACATGTTTTCCCGAAATCTTTTCTTTAGAATCCAAGATATAGATTTGAAATTTGATTTCGTATCACATGTCGATCGGTTTAGGGTTCTAATCTTGGTGCAAAACTTCTCTTCGAGAATCCAAGATATAGATTTGAAATTTGATTTCGTATCACATGTCGATCGGTCGAAAACAAATGAGAAACAAAATCTTTTGGCTTTTTGAAACTTTATATCAAAATACACTTAAAATCTTTTTGATTTTTCCAGATATGAAATATAAATGCAATACAGAATCAGACACTATTTTTGCCTTTTGCGAGAAAGATCACAACTTGGGATCATATTGAACATAACATGCTGAACTACACTTCAATTTCAATTACTTCAGCGCCTAAGTCCAGTCGATTACTTGTATAATTTGTCCATCTTAAACTCAGGCACAATCATACTCATAACATCTGGATATGTTATTGTATTGATTAGATTTGCTTTGACCAGTGTACCCCACACTATCAGACATACTCAGATATGCATTTGCTTATCACACTTTGTGATTTCATTTGTGATTTAATCACATAATGGTTATATTTATGATATTGTCAACTGTGTTCCATGCAAAAAGAAATAAGAACGTTAAATCATCAACCTTAAGGTCGATCTTTCAATATGCAAATAAGGCCTCGGATTTAACAAAATAAGAAAATAAAACAAGTTGAAATTGTATAACCCAACAACAATCAGGTCGGTACTTCCGTACACACAGAGAAATCTGATGAGTTATACAAAACACCAAAGAAAATAAAGCAGAACGTCAAACGAACAACAATCAGGTCGGTCTTGTGGACATGCAGAGAAAGTCCGATCGTTTGATAAAATAAAGAAAATCAAACAAATTTAAATCTTTGCAAAATGAACACATGTATACACAATGACTTTTCATTTTTCTTTTTCACATATCTTTTTCTTGATATATCATGAGATATGCATCAAAATGTTATCCACTCGGTCAAGCATTAGTATTTAGTATGTTTATCACGTCTGAATACTTTCTTATTTAATGTCGAGCCTACCAAGCACATCGAGCAATGATCTTATGGCTTTTTCATCTATTTTAACCATAAGCCAGACACGTAAGCCAATGTCATATCATTTTCCAATTATGTTGGATCAATTTCTCATTTTTCAATGTTTTTGTATTTTTTTCCATTTTCAATGTTAAATCAATTTTTTTCATTTTCTCCCCATTAAAATGAAAACTCTATTTTTGTATTTTTTATTTTAACAAAAACACAAAGACACTATTTTTGGTATTTTCAATTTTCTCCCCCTAACCTACAAACAAAATGCATTAACAAAAGAAAATTGACCTTTCGACATGGATACCTTTGAGTTTTAGCTTTCAGAAAATTTCAGTTTTTGAAATTTGATATCACTTGAAATTTAACTTAAATCAGCATAATACTTCTCCATTAGCAACTTTTCAATCACCGATAAGTCTTCTAGAAGTACCTGCACACTGGTCAAACACATCAGTTTATAAATGACCCGAAGCGAATCGCTTTAGGCCAACCAGTGTTCTGGTTTTCTTTTGAAACCACTTTAGGTTTCCAAGTTTGATGTTTTGGTAAATCAGTATCTGATGAACCCGTCACAGTAGATTGTGATGAACAACCGATAGATGAATCATTTTGAAATTTAGGTAAAAACCTTCTTGGATGTTTAAAATATGTCGGATGAAATTCATCAAATACTCTGCCATATTCATCGAAAAATCTGTATTTGGCAGATTTACCAACATAAGGAACCTGTCTTTTCCTTGAACTAGAAGCAGCACCGACATGACAATAATGTGCCATATACCCTTTTTATCGGCAATTGTAACACAAACGATTGTTTATATTTTCCCTCTCTGGTGTCTGCAAAGCTTCACAACATATAACTTCTCCAAAATTATTAAAAAAATTATCGAATACCTGAAAATGATGATCATTTACCCATTTTGATGTCGGACTTTTTGGAGCAGAATTTGATCCTCCAGAAGAATATGTGACAACTTATGGCTTCTTGCTCTTCAGATCAACATTCTTGACAAAAACTTCGGCAATTTTCTGAGCATCCACACAATGGAGTGGGAATTCATTATCAGAAAATATTTTTTCCGAACCCTTGAGTTTGTAAACCTCTCGGGTTGAACCTTATCAGCTTTAAAAACATCTTTCTTGACTTGTTTCAGCTTGACTTGCTTCAAATTTTGTTGTTTTGAACCTTGAGACCCATCAACTTTAACATTCTTGGTCTTGAAACCTAATCCAACATGTTTTCCCGAAATCTTTTCTTTAGAATCCAAGATATAGATTTGAAATTTGATTTCGTATCACATGTCGATCGGTTTAGGGTTCTAATCTTGGTGCAAAACTTCTCTTCGAGAATCCAAGATATAGATTTGAAATTTGATTTCGTATCACATGTCGATCGGTCGAAAACAAATGAGAAACAAAATCTTTTGGCTTTTTGAAACTTTTATCAAAATACACTTAAAATCTTTTTGATTTTTCCAGATATGAAATATAAATGCAATACAGAATCAGACACTATTTTTGCCTTTTGCGAGAAATATCACAACTTGGGATCATATTGAACATAACATGTTGAACTACACTTCAATTTCAATTACTTCAGCGCCTAAGTCCAGTCGATTACTGGTATAATTTGTCCATCTTAAACTCAGGCACAATCATACTCATAACATCTGGATATGTTATTGTATTGATTAGATTTGCTTTGACCAGTGTACCCCACACTATCAGACATACTCAGATATGCATTTGCTTATCACACTTTGTGATTTCATTTGTGATTTAATCACATAATGGTTATATTTATGATATTGTCAACTGTGTTCCATGCAAAAAGAAATAAGAACGTTAAATCATCAACCTTAAGGTCGATCTTTCAATATGTAAATAAGGCCTCGGATTTAACAAAATAAGAAAATAAAACAAGTTGAAATTGTATAACCCAACAACAATCAGGTCGGTACTTCCGTACACACAGAGAAATCTGATGAGTTATACAAAACACCAAAGAAAATAAAGCAGAACGTCAAACGAACAACAATCAGGTCGGTCTTGTGGACACGCAGAGAAAGTCCGATCGTTTGATAAAATAAAGAAAATCAAACAAATTTAAATCTTTGCAAAATGAACACATGTATACACAATGACTTTTCATTTTTCTTTTTCACATATCTTTTTCTTGATATATCATGAGATATGCATCAAAATGTTATCCACTCGGTCAAGCATTAGTATTTAGTATGTTTATCACATCTGAATACTTTCTTATTTAATGTCGAGCCTACCAAGCACATCGAGCAATGATCTTATGGCTTTTTCATCTATTTTAACCATAAGCCAGACACGTAAGCCAATGTCATATCATTTTCCAATTATGTTCGATCAATTTCTCATTTTTCAATGTTTTTGTATTTTTTTCCATTTTCAATGTTAAATCAATTTTTTTCATTTTCTCCCCATTAAAATGAAAACTCTATTTTTGGATTTTTTATTTTAACAAAAACACAAAGACACTATTTTTGGTATTTTGAATTTTCTCCCCCTAACCTACAAACAAAATGCATTAACAAAAGAAAATTGACCTTTCTACATGGATACCTTTGAGTTTTAGCTTTCAGAAAATTTCAGTTTTTGAAATTTGATATCACTTGAAATTTAACTTAAATCAGCATAATACTTCTCCATTAGCAACTTTTCAATCACCGATAAGTCTTCTAGAAGTACCTGCACACTGGTCAAACACATCAGTTTATAAATGACCCGAAGCGAATCGCTTTAGGCCAACCAGTGTTCTGGTTTTCTTTTGAAACCACTTTAGGTTTCCAAGCTTGATGTTTTGGTAAATCAGTATCTGATGAACCCGTCACAGTAGATTGTGATGAACAACCGATAGATGAATCATTTTGAAATTTAGGTAAAAACCTTCTTGGATGTTTAAAATATGTCGGTTGAAATTCATCAAATACTCTGCCATATTCATCGAAAAATCTGTATTTGGCAGATTTACCAACATAAGGAACCTGTCTTTTCCTTGAACTAGAAGCAGCACCGACATGACAATAATGTGCCATATACCCTTTTTATCGGCAATTGTAACACAAACGATTGTTTATATTTTCCCTCTCTGGTCTCTGCAAAGCTTCTTGTAAAACACGTACTTGATCTTGCTAGTGCATTATTACAATCGGATTCGGACACACAAGGTAAATAATCTTCTTTATATTGATCACAGCTTGTAAAACAGAGAGTACATAGAGTATTCAGGTTACACTATGTAAAACACACACTTAAGAAAGCTCAGACCTCACTCACCCCCTCTGAATCAAACTGAAACCTATATATAGAGACTGATCCGGTGGACCAACTTACTAGCGTATCAGGTGGTCCGGCGTACCACCTGATCCGCCACTGATCCGCTGAATCTATAAAACACAAACTTATAAATTTACATATTCAAAATACTAAGACCTAGCACTAGACAACACAAAATGCTCTAACAAACTCCCCCTTGTCTTGTGCTAGTCTTCAGAATCTTTTGACTCTGTCTTCTTCCAATCCCGTCTTCTGTTATTTCCAGCATGAATCCCACCACCAAAACAAACATTTATCACCTTCTGAAATTGCATTGCTTGATCATAACATTCAGGTTTGTAGAGAATCTTGTTAGAATGCAGCTTTTCAATATCATTCTTTGATAGATTTATCAATGACATCGGGTCATAGATTCTCACAACCTTGTTGTCTTCTTTGATCACAATTACAGCTTCTCCAGACACCTCATCATAATACCACCACCTCAAAGTCTTGATGACATCTTGTTCAAGTCTTTTTAGAGGTATCTTCTTGAGCTGAATCGGCTTCTTATATTTCAGAAACACTACTGGTCTGCCTGTGATAGGATGAATATCTGTTGGATGCTCAGAGTAAGTTGGCCTTTGAGGAGTCAAAAACCTGAATCTTCCTTGACATTCTTCAATTAACTTCTCTTTAAACACAGCAGCCAAAATATTTCCTCCAGGATTCAAAAATGGACTTCTAGCCAAGTCCCTCACATCACAAACAGGTAATGTGTTGAACCTTGTAGCATTCTTCAGATATACAATCCCGAACTCCTTCTTGATAGCATAGCATTTGAGTTCAGAATCATACATCCAGCTGATAATCTTTCCAGAAGCTTGTCTTCCTTTTCTATCAAAAAAACCTTTTCTGATCAACAGGTTTTGAAGACTTTTCAACTTGGACTGGAACTGGAAGTTTCTTATCCCTTTGATCTTTTAACCAAGCTTCAAACAACAGCTTCTTTTCCTCTTCTTCAGACATATTAACAGATTCAGATGCTTCAGGTTGTTCTGATGGTTTCTCTGTTTCAACCTTATCCTCACTGTCTTTTCCAAAGAAATTAAAACCTTCAGAATAGTCGTTATCAGAAAAATTCCCATACATCATCGGATCATTGGGATATTCTTCTGCCGTCATATCTTCCACTTCCACATGTTCATCTTCAAACACCACTTCTTCTTCTGAATCATCTTCCTGATATGGCTCAGCAACTGGCACATTCTCAACATCGTCCACATTTAGAGCAAATATGGCTGCCAGTTGCTCTTTAGTGAAAAGATTAACCAACTCTCCCTCTTTCATCTCAACCCTTGACATCGGAGTCACATCATATATCTCTTTGTCTGTAGACTCCCCCTGAGATTTCGTGGCTGTACCAGCAGCAGCAGATGATGTTCCTGCTGTATCAGTACCAGTACCAGCACCACTAGCACCACCTTCAGGATTATCAGGATCATCGTTTAAAAACTTCATCACATCCTCTTCTTCTCTGCAAGTTTCTTCAGTATTTGGCCTTTTCTCCCCCTGAACAGCTAAAGCTGTAAGCACGTGCTTAAGCTGCTCACCCATAGACAGAGACAATTGCTTTAACTGAGCAATTTCCCGATCTTTTGCCTCATCCTGAGCTTTTAATCGAGCAAGTTCCTTTGTATGAGATTGATCTCTGGCAACCAATTCTTTACACAAATTCCTCAGCCTAGAAATCTGTTCAGCCTGCACCTTATTTGTATGTTCTACTCTTTCAAATCGAGCTTGAAACAATGCGAGCTTTAAATCAGTAGAAGAAATTGTGGAAGTAGTTGAAGACGTGGAAGCAGAACCAGTAGTAGACGGTCTTTTGATAGTCAACTTTCTGATCGAAGGTTGTTGTGAACTTTGAACATCAGCTGTTTTGGTGGTTGGTTGACTTGGAATTGAAGATGACGTTGTCACTTTCTGCTTCTTGCTAGGAGGACTTTGCCCAGATTTTCTGGCATCAGCAAGAAATGAACCAGGCTTTACTCCTTTATATCCAACAGCCACACTCTTCAAACGTTTGCCAGAAGCAACTGCAGGAGCTTTGCCTTTATCTATGGACTTTGACTTTGCAACAGGCTCCTCCATCATAGGAGTATAAGATGGATCATTTTCAGTATCTTCACCCTGTTTGGTTCTAGATTCAAAGACAGAAGTATCTTGATTCTGAGATTTCAAATACTCAATGTGAGCCTTAGAACCTTTCTTTACTGGAATTTCTCTTGTATTATGTAGAATGAGAACATATTCACCAGAATCAGAATCAGTTTCAGACGAACTACCAAAAACATCATCTCCCTTAGCACTGAATCTATGAATTTATACTAGCGGACCAGAATATTCAACCCGCGGATCACCAGCGGATCAGAACCAAAATGCATAATTTCCATAATTTCTGACTTTTAATGCTTGAATTCGATGTACAACTCAGCGAAAATGAACTAGAAACAATCTGAATGAAGAAAACATACTGAATTGACGAAGAACTAAAAAGAATCGATCAAAATCTTACCAAAACCGAAGTTTTTATCTCCAAAAACCCAAAACCGAACTGTAACTCGCAGCAACTGAGCAAACCTGCTCTGATACCACTTGTAAAACACGTACTTGATCTTGCTAGTGCATTATTACAATCGGATTCGGACAAACAAGGTAAATAATCTTCTTTATATTGATCACAGCTTGTAAAACAGAGAGTACAGAGAGTATTCAGGTTACACTATGTAAAACACACACTTAAGAAAGCTCAGACCTCACTCACCCCCTATGAATCAAACTGAAACCTATATATAGAGACTGATCCGGCGGACCAACTTACTAGCGTATCAGGTGGTCCGGCGTACCACCTGATCCGCCACTGATCCGCTGGATCTATAAAACACAAACTTATAAATTTACATATTCAAAATACTAAGACCTAGCACTAGACAACACAAAATGCTCTAAAACTTCACAACATATAACTTCTCCAAAATTATCAAAAAAATTATCGAATACCTGAAAATGATGATCATTTACCCATTTTGATGTCGGACTTTTTGGAGCAGAAATTGATCCTCCAGAAGAATATGTGACAACTTGTGGCTTCTTGCTCTTCAGATCAACATTCTTGACAAAAACTTCGGCAATTTTCTGAGCATCCACACAATGGAGTGGGAATTCATTATCAGAAAATATTTTTTCCGAACCCTTGAGTTTGTAAAACCTCTCGGGTTGAACCTTATCAGCTTTAAAAACATCTTTCTTGACTTGTTTCAGCTTGACTTGCTTCAAATTTTGTTGTTTTGAACCTTGAGACCCATCAACTTTAACATTCTTGGTCTTGAAGCCTAATCCAACATGTTTTCCCGAAACCTTTTCTTTAGAATCCAAGATATAGATTTGAAATTTGATTTCGTATCACATGTCGATCGGTTTAGGGTTCTAATCTTGGTGCAAAACTTCTCTTCGAGAATCCAAGATATAGATTTGAAATTTGATTTCGTATCACATGTCGATCGGTCGAAAACAAATGAGAAACAAAATCTTTTGGCTTTTTGAAACTTTATATCAAAATACACTTAAAATCTTTTTGATTTTTCCAGATATGAAATATAAATGCAATACAGAATCAGACACTATTTTTGCCTTTTGCGAGAAAGATCACAACTTGGGATCATATTAAACATAACATGCTGAACTACACTTCAATTTCAGTTACTTCAGCGCCTAAGTCCAGTCGATTACTGGTATATTTTGTCCATCTTAAACTCAGGCACAATCATACTCATAACATCTGGATATGTTATTGTATTGATTAGATTTGCTTTGACCAGTGTACCCCACACTATCAGACATACTCAGATATGCATTTGCTTATCACACTTTGTGATTTCATTTGTGATTTAATCACATAATGGTTATATTTATGATATTGTCAACTGTGTTCCATGCAAAAAGAAATAAGAACGTTAAATCATCTACCTTAAGGTCGATCTTTCAATACGCAAATAAGGCCTCGGATTTAACAAAATAAGAAAATAAAACAAGTTGAAATTGTATAACCCAACAACAATCAGGTCGGTACTTCCGTACACACAGAGAAATCTGATGGGTTATACGAAACACCAAAGAAAATAAAGCAGAACGTCAAACGAACAACAATCAGGTCGGTCTTGTGGACACGCAGAGAAAGTCCGATCGTTTGATAAATTAAAGAAAATCAAACAAATTCAAATCTTTGCAAAATTAACACACGTATACACAATGACTTTTCATTTTTCTTTTTCACATATCTTTTTCTTGATATATCATGAGATATGCATCAAAATA
Organism: Deinandra increscens subsp. villosa; assembly: GCA_039602395.1. Lineage (NCBI taxonomy): Eukaryota > Viridiplantae > Streptophyta > Magnoliopsida > Asterales > Asteraceae > Deinandra > Deinandra increscens. Next base: position 22,224,259 of record JBCNJP010000006.1, on the reverse strand, counting down.
TTGTCCAATCGGTCAAGCATTAGTATTTAGTATGTTTATCACATCTGAATACTTTCTTATTTAATGCCGAGCCTACCAAGCACATCGAGCAATGATCTTATGGCTTTTTCATCTATTTTAACCATAAGCCAGACACGTAAGCCAATGTACTCTCATTTTCCAATTATGCTGGATCAATTTCTCATTTTTCAATGTTTTTGTATTTTTTTCATTTTCAATGTTAAATCGATTTTTTTTATTTTCTCCCCTTAAAATGAAAACTCTATTTTTGGATTTTTTATTTTAACAAAAACACAAAGACACTATTTTTGGTATTTTCAATTTTCTCCCCCCTAACCTACAAACAAAATGCATTAACGAAAGAAAATTGACCTTTCGACATTGATACCTTTGAGTTTTAGCTTTCAGAAAATTTCAGTTTTTGAAATTTGATATCACTTGAAATTTAACTTAAATCAGTATAATACTTCTCCATTAGCAACTTTTCAATCACCGATAAGTCTTCTAGAAGTACCTGCACACTGGTCAAACACATCAGTTTATAAATGACCCGAAGCGAATCACTTTAGGTCAACCAGTGTTCTGGTTTTCTTTTGAAACCACTTTAGGTTTCCAAGTTTGATGTTTTGGTAAATCAGTATCTGATGAACCCGTCACAGTAGATTGTGACGAACAACCGATAGATGAATCATTTTGAAATTTAGATAAAAACCTTCTTGGATGTTTAAAATATGTCGGTTGAAATTCATCAAATACTCTGCCATGCATATTCATCGAAAAATCTGTATTTGGCAGATTTACCAACATAAGGAACCTGTCTTTTCCTTGAACTAGAAGCAGCACCGACATGACAATAATGTGCCATATGCCCTTTTTATCGGCAATTGTAACACAAACGATTGTTTATATTTTCCCTCTCTGGTCTCTGCAAAGCTTCACAACATATAACTTCTCCAAAATTATCAAAAAAATTATCGAATACCTGAAAATGATGATCATTTATCCATTTTGATGTCGGAATTTTTGAAGCAGAATTTGATCCTCCAGAAGAATATGTGGCAACTTGTGGCTTCTTGCTCTTCAGATCAACATTCTTGACAAAAACTTCGGCAATTTTCTGAGCATCCACACAATGGAGTGGGAATTCATTATCAGAAAATATTTTTTCCGAACCCTTGAGTTTGTAAAACCTCTCGGGTTGAACCTTATCAGCTTTAAAAACATCTTTCTTGACTTGTTTCAGCTTGACTTGCTTCAAATTTTGTTGTTTTGAACCTTGAGACCCATCAACTTTAACATTCTTGGTCTTGAAACCTAATCCAACATGTTTTCCCGAAACCCTTTCTTCAGAATCCAAGATATAGATTTGAAATTTGATTTCCTCTCACATGTCGATCGGTTTAGGGTTCTAATCTTGGTGCAAAACTTCTCTTTGAGAATCCAAGATATAGATTTGAAATTTGATTTCGTATCACATGTCGATCGGTCGAAAACAAATGAGAAACAAAATCTTTTGGCTTTTTGAAACTTTATATCAAAATACACTTAAAATCTTTTTGATTTTTCCAGATATGAAATATAAATGCAATACAGAATCAGACACTATTTTTGCCTTTTGCGAGAAAGATCACAACTTGGGATCATATTGAACATAACATGCCGAACTACACTTGAGTTTCAATTACTTCAGCGCCTAAGTCTAGTCGATTAGTGGTATAATTTGTCCATCTTAAACTCAAGCACAATCATACTCATAACATCTGGATATGTTATTGTATTGATTAGATTTGCTTTGACCAGTGTACCCCACACTATCAGACATACTCAGATATGCATTTGCTTATCACACCTTGTGATTTCATTTGTGATTTAATCACATAATGGTTATATTTATGATATTGTCAACTGTGTTCCATGCAAAAAGAAATAAGAACGTTAAATCATTTACCTTAAGGTCGATCTTTCAATACGCAAATAAGGCATCGGATTTAACAAAATAAGAAAATAAAACAAGTTGAAATTGTATAACCCAACAACAATCAGGTCGGTACTTCCGTACACACAGAGAAATCTGATGAGTTATACGAAACACCAAAGAAAATAAAGCAGAACGTCAAACGAACAACAATCAGGTCGGTCTTGTGGACACGCAGAGAAAGTCCGATCGTTTGATAAAATAAAGAAAATCAAACAAATTTAAATCTTTGCAAAATGAACACATGTATACACAATGACTTTTCATTTTTCTTTTTCACATATCTTTTTCTTGATATATCATGAGATATGCATCAAAATGTTGTCCACTCGGTCAAGCATTAGTATTTAGTATGTTTATCACATCTAAATACTTTCTTATTTAATGCCGAGCCTACCAAGCACATCGAGCAATGATCTTATGGCTTTTTCATCTATTTTAACAATAAGCCAGACATGTAAGCCAATGTACTATCATTTTCCAATTATGTTAGATCAATTTCTCATTTTTCAATGTTTTTGTATTTTTTTCATTTTAAATGTTAAATCGATTTTTTTTCATTTTCTCCCCTTTAAAATGAAAACTCTATCTTTTGGATTTTTTATTTTAACAAAAACTCAAAGACACTATTTTTGGTATTTTCAATTTTCCCCCCCTAACCTACAAACAAAATGCATTAACGAAAGAAAATTGACCTTTCGACATGGATACCTTTGAGTTTTAGCTTTCAGAAAATTTCAGTTTTTGAAATTTGATATCACTTGAAATTTAACTTAAATCAGCATAATACTTCTCCATTAGCAACTTTTCAATCACCGATAAGTCTTCTAGAAGTACCTGCACACTGGTCAAACACATCAGTTTATAAATGACCCGAAGCGAATCGCTTTAGGTCAACCAGTGTTCTGGGTTTCTTTTGAAACCACTTTAGGTTTCCAAGTTTGATGTTTTGGTAAATCAGTATCTGATGAACCCGTCACAGTAGATTGCGACGAACAACCGATAGATGAATCATTTTGAAATTTAGGTAAAAACCTTCTTGGATGTTTAAAATATGTCGGTTGAAATTCATTAAATACTCTGCCATATTCATCGAAAAATCTGTATTTGGTTGATTTACCAACATAAGGAACCTGTCTTTTCCTTGAACTAGAAGCAACACCGACATGACAATAATGTGCCATATGCCCTTTTTATCGGCAATTGTAACACAAACGATTGTTTATATTTTCCCTCTCTGGTCTCTGCAAAGCTTCACAACATATAACTTCTCCAAAATTATCAAAAAAATTATCGAATACCTGAAAATGATGATCATTTACTCATTTTGATGTCGGACTTTTTGGAGCAGAATTTGATCCTCCAGAAGAATATGTGGCAACTTGTGGCTTCTTGCTCTTCAGATCAACATTCTTGACAAAAACTTCGGCAATTTTCTGAGCATCCACACAATGGAGTGGGAATTCATTATCAGAAAATATTTTTTCCGAACCCTTGAGTTTGTAAAACCTCTCGGGTTGAACCTTATCAGCTTTAAAAACATCTTTCTTGACTTGTTTCAGCTTGACTTGCTTCAAATTTTGTTGTTTTGAACTTTGAGACCCATCAATTTTAACATTCTTGGTCTTGAAACCTAATCCAACATTGTTTCCCGAAACCTTTTCTTCAGAACCCAAGATATAGATTTGAAATTTGATTTCGTATCACATGTCGATCGGTTTAGGGTTCTAATCTTGGTGCAAAACTTCCCTTCGAGAATCCAAGATATAGATTTGAAATTTGATTTCGTATCACATGTCGATCGGTCGAAAACAAATGAGAAACAAAATCTTTTGGCTTTTTGAAACTTTATATCAAAATACACTTAAAATCTTTTTAATTTTTCCAGATATGAAATACAAATGCAATACAGAATCAGACACTATTTTTGCCTTTTGCGAGAAAGATCACAACTTGGGATCATATTAAACATAACATGCTGAACTACACTTCAATTTCAATTACTTCAGCGCCTATGTCCAGTCGATTACTGGTATAATTTGTCCATCTTAAACTCAGGCACAATCATACTCATAACATCTGGATATGTTATTGTATTGATTAGATTTGCTTTGACCAGTGTACCCCACACTATCAGACATACTCAGATATGCATTTGCTTATCACACTTTGTGATTTCATTTGTGATTTAATCACATAATGGTTATATTTATAATATTGTCAACTGTGTTCCATGCAAAAAGAAATAAGAACGTTCAATCATTTACCTTAAGGTCGATCTTTCAATACGCAAATAAGGCCTCGGATTTAACAAAATAAGAAAATAAAACAAGTTGAAATTGTATAACCCAACAACAATCAGGTCGGTACTTCCGTACACACAGAGAAATCTGATGAGTTATACGAAACGACAAAGAAAATAAAGCAGAACGTCAAACGAACAACAATCAGGTCGGTCTTGTGGACACGCAGAGAAAGTCCGATCGTTTGATAAAATAAAGAAAATCAAACAAATTTAAATCTTTGCAAAATGAACACATGTATACACAATGACTTTTCATTTTTCTTTTTTCACATATCTTTTTCTTGATATATCATGAGATATGCATCAAAATGTTGTCCACTCGGTCAAGCATTAGTATTTAGTATGTTTATCACATCTGAATACTTTCTTATTTAATGCCGAGCCTACCAAGCACATCGAGCAATGATCTTATGGCTTTTTCATCTATTTTAACCATAAGCCAGACATGTAAGCCAATGTACTATCATTGTCCAATTATGTTAGATCAATTTCTCATTTTTCAATGTTTTTGTATTTTTTTCATTTTAAATGTTAAATCGATTTTTTTTCATTTTCTCCCCTTTAAAATGAAAACTCTATCTTTTGGATTTTTTATTTTAACAAAAACACAAAGACACTATTTTTGGTATTTTCAATTTTCTCCCCCTAACCTACAAACAAAATGCATTAACGAAAGAAAATTGACCTTTCGACATGGATACCTTTGAGTTTTAGCTTTCAGAAAATTTCAGTTTTTGAAATTTGATATCACTTGAAATTTAACTAAAATCAGCATAATACTTCTCCATTAGCAACTTTTCAATCACCGATAAGTCTTCTAGAAGTACCTGCACACTGGTCAAACACATTAGTTTATAAATGACCCGAAGCGAATCGCTTTAGGTCAACCAGTGTTCTGGGTTTCTTTTGAAACCACTTTAGGTTTCCAAGTTTGATGTTTTGGTAAATCAGTATCTGATGAACCCGTCACAGTAGATTGTGACGAACAACCGATAGATGAATCATTTTGAAATTTAGGTAAAAACCTTCTTGGATGTTTAAAATATGTCGGTTGAAATTCATTAAATACTCTGCCATATTCATCGAAAAATATGTATTTGGCAGATTTACCAACATAAGGAACCTATCTTTTCCTTGAACTAGAAGCAGCACCAACATTACAATAATGTGCCATATGCCCTTTTTATCGGCAATTGCAACACAAACGATTGTTTATATTTTCCCTCTCTGGTCTCTACAAAGCTTCACAACATATAACTTCTCCAAAATTATCAAAAAAATTATCGAATACCTGAAAATGATGATCATTTACTCATTTTGATGTCGGACTTTTTGGAGCAGAATTTGATCCTCCAGAAGAATATGTTGCAACTTTTGGCTTCTTGCTCTTCAGATCAACATTCTTGACAAAAACTTCGGCAATTTTCTGAGCATCCACACAATGGAGTGGGAATTCATTATCAGAAAATATTTTTTCCGAACCCTTGAGTTTGTAAAACCTCTTGGGTTGAACCTTATCAGCTTTAAAAACATCTTTCTTGACTTGTTTCAGCTTGACTTGCTTCAAATTTTGTTGTTTTGAACCTTGAGACCCATCAACTTTAACATTCTTGGTCTTGAAACCTAATCCAACATTGTTTCCCGAAACCTTTTCTTCAGAATCCAAGATATAGATTTGAAATTTGATTTCGTATCACATGTCGATCGGTCGAAAACAAATGAGAACCAAAATCTTTTGGCTTTTTGAAACTTTATATCAAAATACACTTAAAATCTTTTTGATTTTTCCAGATATGAAATATAAATGCAATACAGAATCAGACACTATTTTTGCCTTTTGCGAGAAAGATCACAACTTGGGATCATATTAAACATAACATGCTGAACTACACTTCAATTTCAATTACTTCAGCGCCTAAGTCCAGTCGATTACTGGTATAATTTGTCCATCTTAAACTCAGGCACAATCATACTCATAACATCTGGATATGTTATTGTATTGATTAGATTTGCTTTGACCAGTGTACCCCACACTATCAGACATACTCAGATATGCATTTGCTTATCACACTTTGTGATTTCATTTGTGATTTAATCACATAATGGTTATATTTATGATATTGTCAACTGTGTTCCATGCAAAAAGAAATAAGAACGTTAAATCATCTACCTTAAGGTCGATCTTTCAATACGCAAATAAGGCCTCGGATTTAACAAAATAAGAAAAGAAAACAAGTTGAAATTGTATAACCCAACAACAATCAGGTCGGTACTTCCGTACACACAGAGAAATCTGATGAGTTATACGAAACGCCAAAGAAAATAAAGCAGAACGTCAAACGAACAACAATCAGGTCGGTCTTGTGGACACGCAGAGAAAGTCCGATCGTTTGATAAAATAAAGAAAATCAAACAAATTTAAATCTTTGCAAAATGAACACATGTATACACAATGACTTTTCATTTTTCTTTTTCACATATCTTTTTCTTGATATATCATGAGATATGCATCAAAATGTTGTCCACTCGGTCAAGCATTAGTATTTAGTATGTTTATCACATCTGAATACTTTCTTATTTAATGCCGAGCCTACCAAGCACATCGAGCAATGATCTTATGGCTTTTTCATCTATTTTAACCATCAGCCAGACATGTAAGCCAATGTACTATCATTTTCCAATTATGTTAGATCAATTTCTCATTTTTCAATGTTTTTGTATTTTTTTCATTTTAAATGTTAAATCGATTTTTTTTCATTTTCTCCCCTTTAAAATGAAAACTCTATTTTTGGATTTTTTATTTTAACAAAAACACAAAGACACTATTTTTGGTATTTTCAATTTTCTCCCCCTAACCTACAAACAAAATGCATTAACGAAAAAAAATTGACCTTTCGACATGGATACCTTTGAGTTTTAGCTTTCAGAAAATTTCAGTTTTTGAAATTTGATATCACTTGAAATTTAACTTAAATCAGCATAATACTTCTCCATTAGCAACTTTTCAATCACCGATAAGTCTTCTAGAAGTACCTGCACACTGGTCAAACACATCAGTTTATAAATGACCCGAAGCGAATCGCTTTAGGTCAACCAGTGTTCTGGGTTTCTTTTGAAACCACTTTAGGTTTCCAAGTTTGATGTTTTGGTAAATCAGTATCTGATGAACTCGTCACAGTAGATTGTGACGAACAACCGATAGATGAATCATTTTGAAATTTAGGTAAAAACCTTCTTGGATGTTTAAAATATGTCGGTTGAAATTCATCAAATACTCTGCCATATTCATCGAAAAATCTTGAGCTCCAATTGCTTTAAGGTGCCTTAGATTAAGTTCGAGGGTGGTTAGGGTAATTGAATTGGGAAGGACTCAAAAAGTGAACCATTTGTTCGAGCGCTAGAGTTATCAATTAGGAAGAACTCAAAAGGTGAACTAATCAAGCCGGTAAGCGTATTCCAGTCTTTAGGTATTCTATCAGTAACATCCGAAGAGTGATTCGGGGGTTCGTAGAGTTTCTATAGGTTGGTTATTAAGATCCCGGTTCCATCAGAGTTGTCATAGCCGAGTGAGGTCATTAATATTAATTAGGATTCTAGGTCTAGGTGGTGCCTGTCTCATATCTGGTTTTCTCCTAAGTTTCTCAGTTTCGGTTGCTAGTTAGTTAAAGTAGATAAATTAGTTAATTAGTTCTTAAAAACTAAAATCAAATTCTCAAATTTCCATTCTTAGGTCCTAGGTTGTGTCTAGCTACAGAGTGTCCTTAGGTTCGATATCCGGTCTTCCGAAAGCTATTCTGCATCCGATAGGTACACTTGCCTTAGGGTTCGGTCCAGTTTTAGGATTTTTGGTAAAATTTAGGTGTGTCTAGGTCTAGGTTTAGGTCTAGGTTTTAGTAGCATTTTTAGATACGTTCCGAACACATCAAAGTGTTGTGACCCATACCTTTGTTTTTGAAACTGAGCCTACCGAGCACATCACCTTGGATCATGTCTTTCACTTTTGCCTTACCCGTGTCAGTCATTCTGAGAACGGAAATATTTCATTTCCCACCTTCTCAAGCAAACAAACAAAAGATTAAAAATTAAAAAGCACAATAATTTGCAAATGAGGGGTCAATTTTTTTTCACATTTCTATTCTTCCCCTTGCTTTTTGATTTTTAACTAACCACATTTTTTTATGAACATGCTAACACTAAATAACTACTAAAACTGGCCAAGCTAACCTTCAAAGTTTATCTTTTTGAAAATTTTCCAGAACTGGGTTTTGTTTCATGCACAACCATACTTCAAATCAAATTAGCCAAGAAACAAACAATTCAGACAATGTTACCTTTTCTGCTGATCTTTTCAGATTTACCTCTCACATAGAGACATACCCTCCATTGAAATCTTAATGTCATGTAGTAGAGAGATGCCTCCTATCCTGTGCGTGGAACAATCACTATCACAAACAAACAAGTTAATGGAAGTCCTCCTTGACTGTTCCTGCACAAGGTGAGAAATCAGTTACCCATAAGTACCCAGGCCATTGTGGTTCTGGGTATTCCTGAAGCATCAATAAATAAAACTTCTTTTAAAAACATTCCCTTTGTGATATCAGGGATTGGGGGTGTGGCTGCCTTTGATTTTAGTTTCCAAATTCCAGGTGATTTGAAAGTTGTTTTAGTCACCTTTGAAGTAGTGACTTTAGGTATTTCAACCTTTTTCTTTTTAAAATCATTTTTCAAAACTGTTTTAGTTTCCTTTGGATTGACAACTTTATATTTTTCAACCTTTTGAGGTTTTGATCCGTTCACCTTTTTATGAAAATTGTCATAATTTGGAAAAACCTGCTTTTGATTTAAGAGTTTTTTGTGCTCTTTGGCAGCTCCCCAATTTCCATCAGAAGGTTTAACCTTAGGATTAACAGTTTTCATTGCCTTTGGTGGTTGCACATTCATCGGCTTAGACTTTATTGAAACCTGAGATGAAACCTTATGACTCAGCGGGTAATAGGGTTCAAAGGGACGATGCAAGCAGTTTCTAGCAATGAGACCAGGAACTCCATAGTTATAACAGGTCTGCTTCTTCAGGTAGAAATCAGACGTGTAGCCATTAGAGCTGTATGGCTTTGATGGAGAGGCATTGAGATTCGGTTGCATGTTCGGAAAGACTCCAGGTCTCCAGTTATCAGATCTTTCTGACCTTGATGAATTTCCATTGAATCTCTTATGATTCGTTGAAAACTAGGCAGAGCAGGGCATTTGAACTTTTGGGCCCTCTGAATTCTTAGAGAAAGTAGTGTTGCCACTGCATGAGCCCACTGATGAGATTGGAGACTTGATTGCAGTTTTAGGCCTTTCAATCTTGATAGGAACTGAAGTTAGAGGCTTGATGGTGATCTTGGGCCTTATACTCTTAATGTCAGATGATAAACCACCATCATGACCCAAGCCTTTGAACTTAGTGGTGAATGAGGGTCTCTCTTCTCCTTCAATTGGAATGAACATAGACCCTGTTGTCATGAATATCTTACCGTTGGGCCTTGTAGTCATCACCACTCGTTCCCGCTTTACCTCATTCACAACTTTGGAATAAGGAGTCTCAATCTTTGGATAAGCAACCAACTTTTCTTCATCAGCACTCTTCACCTCACTGGAGCTTGAGCTTGCACACTCAGTAGTTTAATTAGACTGAGTTGCTTTAGTGGCTGTCTTTTCATTTTTATGTGCTGGTTGAGGCCCATATACCATGGTTGCTTCATTAAGGGACTCTTTCAACACTTCCTCTGCAGTTTGAGGCAGTTTGATGTACTCATGTTGTAGTGGGGGAGGAAAGTTTGCATCCCCGAGACCAGATGTTTCTTGCACATTCTTGAGTCGATCTTCTGATTTAAATAAAGCATGGTGAGAGTCCATCATTTTCTTTTGTATAACTTGATGCTTCACCAATGCAATCTCAGTAGAATTAAACTTTGCCTTCAGTTCAGTGAGTTCTTGTGTCAATTCTACCACCTTGCTTTCAGCCACTCTTAAAAGGGTGCTTTTATCACTCTTATCTTGTTGACACTTAACTAGGTCCTGTTTAACCGCTTCAAACTTTTCTCTATAAAGCCTTGCAATATCTTTATAGTTGTTGATTTCCCAAGTGGTTTGTGAATGATTCTTACATTCGTTTGTAAACTTACTCTCCCATTCTTTAATCAAAGCACAACATGTGGGATTTGAGCATTCCTCGCCATTACAAACCCATGATCCATCAGCATGATTGATCTTCCGCTTTTTCCTCCTTTTCTTTGGCAATTTTTTCGCGGAATGTTCGAAAAAGATACTTCTGATGACTGAGTTCTTCATCTACAGCCTCTAACTTCTTTTTGTTGGGTTCAACTTGTTTTAGATGATTCTCTAGTCTGCACTCTGCATTAATACGGTCTCTTTGTTCAATTCGAAACAGTTGCTTATATTGTTCGATTGATTCTGAGCATGCCGAGTTCGAACATATCCGAGTTTGATCACTCACAAGAGGAGAAGCAACTTGAGTACTTGTCATTGTCTTCTTTGGATGAACTTCTAGAGAAAATTCGAACTGAAAGACTTAAACGGATAGAAAAGGCTTTTTGATCGGAAAGGAGTTTACGATCGAAGGAACGGATCGAAAAGTATGAGGAACCGATCGGAGAGTATCCGTATCGAAAAGCCAAGGATCGATCGAAAAGAGTCTTTTCGGTCGGGCAGAGGTTCGGCTCGATCGAAAAGGTCAGTGAATCGAAAAGCTACTTTTCGATCAGGCTTCTCGGGACGAGGCCACGTGCTGATCGAAAAGTATGGATCGAGAAGTGACCACTGGATCGAGAAGTCGATCAGAAAGTCACAAACACGATCGGAAAGCTTATGAATCCGGTTGAAAGTCGGTCGAGGCCACAAATTCAACCGGTAAGCTTGAGAATTTGAACTGTCTTGCTTCTATACCACGAACGAAACCTGTAAAACGATGCACACGAAGCTCACAAAATCGTTAGTAACACCTTGAAACACTTGGACCAAATAATTTGAAAATAAAAAAAAATTACTCCACAAGGTGTAGAAAAATTCAACAATCAAAACCCCGCCAAAATAAATTTGCACCAACTTGAAATGAGTGGCCATTTATAGCTTCAAAAACCGAATGTCAAGGACCACTCGTTTTAATTAATTCAAATGGCACAATCGTAATATTTGAAGTTTAATTTTACGTAACACAATTAAGTGACACAAATGTTGACCAAAAACCACTTAGAGCGGACACCAGTGATTAATATTCACGTGTGAGTCAGCTTGCTTGCAATTCCCATATGGCGGCTAACACATAGTTCCCAAAGTCCGATTAATTTTGCATAGCCAATAATTCAGTTGATTACAAATTCTCAACATGAATGTCCACCGACTTCCAATCACGGGACTTAATTAAGCTAAGCAAGAGAATAATTCGCAGGAAAGTAAATATCTCAAAATAAATGCAACAATTTTTTTTATTTGATACCTTGACTAAAATGCGAGATTTTGAATGATATTAGATCACAATTGCAATCAGTTAAAAAAAGATAAACACACGATCGAAACACTTTGAGATTCTAACTGATCAAATATGTTTTAATCAACCACCAACTCAACTAAGAACCCTAATTATTTTTCAACCGCAGTCAACAATGAACTAGCCACAAACGACCAAAAAAACATAATAAAATCTTGAATCGGATATCGTGAGAGCCTCGAAACGAAGTTTCTTGGCTCTGATACCAATTGTAAGTCCCAAAAACGGTTCTTAACACGATATCAGTACTCGATTGAGTGTGCGGAATCCAGTCAATCGAGTGATTCAAGATGCAAGAAATAGAAATCGAAGAACACAATAATTTGACAATAAAACCTGGAACAAAGTGCACACGATTCACTAAAGAACTCGTCTGGTACACCCGAAAAGCCCCCTTGTGTCTCTCTCAACTGACTAAAAAAAATATGAGTATCAGGATTTGTTTATATAGATAAACAAATCCTAAACCTAATTTTCGGATTGTACTAAACAGGCCCATTAAACTCCCCTTAAACTCTATCTAATTGGGCCCAAACATGTCTAAAATGGCCCACTGACCCAATACAATGAAAACCCAACTATTTTACACCTAATCTATCACATAGTGCTTCAAAATTGTCCGCCAGGTGATGATTTAATACACAAGCCACACATTATTCCCTTACACGTTTTGAATCAATGACTTCAATCTTTAGTTCAGAAATCTTTTGTTGAGCTTCAGCCAATTATTTTTCCGTTGCAATTAACTTCTTTGCCACTTTATGAGTTTCATGCTTTTGCAACCTCAACTCATCTAATCCAACCCACAATTCCTTCAGCAACTTATCTTCATTGCGTTTTTGAATATCCAAATTTGCATTTTGCAATTTGTTCACCCTTGGCCAATTCTCGTTTCTCATCTAACAACTTCTCCATATCAAGCTCAGATGCTTCAATTTTAGCAACTGAGTCATCAGAAGCCTTGTTAAGTAAATCAAGTTTAATTTTGGACTTTTCAAACAAATTATTAAAATCATTTGCAGCATCCTCAGCTTCTGCCTTCCATTTCTCAACTTCCTTGACTAAGTCAACATTTTCTTCAGATAATTTTGTAATTTGTTGTTCAGCTCTTTCAAGACTTTGAAATTTCAATTCTTTCTCAACAACCTCTGCCTGAAAAACTGAAAAACTTCGCTTTTTGAGAGGATAATTCTTGAATTAGATCTCCCAACTTTTTCTGTTCACCTCTCAACTCTTCTATCATTCTTTTATTTTCAGCAACCAACAACTCATTTTATTTTATGAATCCTTGAATCTTCTTGTCTTTCTGAGAACAAAACTCACAAACTCATTCATAGCCATTTTTTTCAGAACCACTTATTTCAGATTCAGAATCAGTTACTTCTTCTTCATCATCACTATGTACAGTTTGAGCAATCATTGCAGATGGGGCAGTCCATGCAGACTCATCATTGCAGTCGACAGCCCAATCATAACCATCTTTCGAACTAATAGCTGTTAAAGCAATTGGATGTGAATCATCAGAAGTTCTCCCCCAGTTATATTGTTTATCAACTTGAGAAACTAAAGCTGTTGGAGACTTTGATGAAGAAGCAGTTGATTTTGAACATTCACGAGCAAAATGTACAAATTTAGAACATTTGAAACATTTTGCCTTCGATTTATCTATGCCAACCTTGCCATCCAGATTTAAACTTTGAAATCCGGTCTTCTTCTTGAATCTTTTGACTCGTTGAGCTAGCATTGCAAGTTGCCAATTAATATCCATTTGTCAAGATTATCCGGATCGATCTGATCAAAATCTTCTTCAATCAGATTAGATGTTGTCAAACCACCATTCAGCAATCCATAATATGAAGATAATAAAGCCGAAATCAATGCTAAATGTTCATTAGGTGTTTTTGCAGAAAACGAAATTTGACTCGAATTATTTAGAACAGTGAAATTACACCGTCTTGATGAATTTTCAGAATTTCCTAATCCATGACCAGCAACAAACGCTGTTTGAGGTGGATTTGATGAACCAAAACTAGATGATTTAGACTTTGCATTGATACTTGCAAAATTTTGACCATGATACAATTCAGGATTCTGCAGCTGAGCAGTTGATTTATTTGATGTCTTCATTTCCATTTCTCTAGCCTGAAGCTTTCCAGTTAAATCATGAAATGATAATGCAGAATATTCTTTGTCATGAATAAGCAACAACACATAAGTTTCCCACTTTTCTGGTAATGCTTCCATCAATTTCTCTTGTAATTCCTCCTCAGTCTTTTTAATGTTAACCACTTTCATCTCACTAATCAAATGTGAAAACCTTGAGACAAGGGCTGAAATATTTTCTTTTTCATACTGTTGAAAATTTTCAAATTCCTTGTTCAACACTTTTCGTCTACTCTTCTTATATTGGTCATTTCCTTCACATCGAGCAGATAGAGCATCCCACAACTGTTTAGCTTTCTTGCATATGCTGAATTGATGCAACAACTCGGTAGGTAAAGCCATGGTAAGATAACCATAAACCTTTTGTTCACGTTCATAACTTTTTCTTTCATCACCATCAAAATCTTGAAGTTCCTTATACTCTCCATTTTCAGTTGGACGTACATATAACTTTCGAATCGGAATCCATAAATCAATATCATTTGTGTTGATGTATGCAGATCGTTGCTTCCAATTTTGATAATCTTCCAACTTTAACAGCTTAGGAACTTTCTGACTTGTTCCTATTTCATTATCAAAATTGAGCATAGCTTGTACCGTGCTTTGCATAGCCGTAAATGCTTGAAAATCAGACATTTTTCCACCGAAAATGAGACTTAAAAAAAACTTTGAACTCAAAACCGAAGACGAATGAATCTGATTTTGAAGATCAACTTTGAACGAACAATGTAGAGCTCGTCGAGACGATCGATTTGAGTACTTATGGCTCTCGTAGCGATTTATGATGCAAAAGTTATGACATTTTTAAGAAACTGCCGCACCAAATGAACCTCGGACCAGTAGCGGACCAGAATTGGTACAGCGGACCAAAATGGTATGGAGAATCTACCTACGGACCAAAAAATAAATGCCACAGACCAAACTTGAAGATTGCCTAGCGGACCAGATTCAGCGGACCAGAATCTCGATGAAGATTGCCTTGCGGATCAGCAGCGGAGCAACGGCGTACCAGATTTTCTTGAAGCGGACCAGATGATCTTGAGGCGGACCAGAAGCGTACCATGCTGAATTCGACAGATTTTCGCGAATTTTGACTATTTGGACTGGAATTTGCTTCAGAGAGGTGCGAAAACTCACTAGGAACACTCAGAAATCATTTTTTTTACCTCGGAAACACTCGGAATTGGAAGAATTTGATGAAAAACATAAGAAACCCAAACATTCTCTCTCTAAATATCCGAAAATTTTGACAAAAAACACAGCATTAGAGCAACCAAATGCTCTGATACCACTTGTAAATCGAGATACGATCTTACTATTGCATGATATGATCAATGTAATGAACACGAGATGTAAATAAGAGAATTCGTATTGAATCACCTGAGATTACAATGAAGACTCTCTGGTTTCTCTCTTTAGAACACACACAGTAAATGTGTAGAAATGACATAAGTGTTAAGCTATCATTCTAACATGAACTATTTATACTGTCAACATAAAAGCCTGCGTACCAACTGGTGGACCATTTGGTGGCCCCGTACCAATAGTACGGCAGACCAGTTGGTATGGCCCATGGTATATTGACCCTATGACTCACACTAAGACATGCTCACATAGATACAATACACGAGACGCATTATAGCATAGAAATATGCTCTAACAAGAAGCAAAAGCTATGATATCTCAAACTCAAGAAGGTTTTGATTGGGATCGACACTTTGCGGAAAAATTTCCAGATTTAGCTGTTTTTGTGTGTCACTCTCAAGAAAACGATGCTTGAATAGAAACTATTTCTGAACCTAGTTTCACTGGTGATTCACATATCACGTTGGTGGCAAATGTGCAAGTTATATCAAGTTATTCTGAGTCTGAAGGTGGTTATGAATCTACTATTGAATTTTGTTCACAAAAGGAAAAAAGATTCGGTAATTGGTTAAAGAAAATGAAGTTTTGGTTGTTAAATGCTTCGGTAAACAGATTTGATGGCGTCAGTAACATAGATTTTAGTTCCAACATATTCCCCCTTGACTGATGCTTTCAAATCTGTTTAACTGCTGAAGAACCGCTATGTCATACATCTTCAATGGATAACTGAAAAACATGAAGCAATTTGTCGTAGAAATTCCCCCTATGAATAAGCTTTTTCTTTTCTTGTTTCTCCAGTTGAGAGCCAAGTGCTGCAGTTCACTCGGTTCATGCGGTCGGGTACAATACTGAGTAAATGCTGAACATCGGAGTCAGAACCGCAACAAACCGAATCAGACAAACCAATCTAAACTGAAAATGCTCCAACTTCTGATAATCGACCCGATAATCCATTTCCATAATAATTTCTCCTTTTTCTCTAGATCCCTCTGAAAAACATTCGATGCAAAAGCGAAAAATCAGATGTAGAGAGTCGAACCGTCGCGATCGGTTGGCTAGAGAAACCGGTGTAAAAATCCTGAAATCGGACAATCTTGTGAAAAAACCGGAAGTCAGATGCTGACAGTTGTGAATGATCCGCGTGACTGAGGTTGGATGCGAAAATAAAGATAATAGTCAAATCTGAGAAAAATTGAGATCCCGAGCGTAAAATAATCATAACCGGAGTCTTCGTACTTTTGGGCGAAGAAAAACGAGCTCGGAATAATATTCCGTGAAGATTTATGAGTTAACTGGCGAAAACGGCGCGAACTGAAAAATTCCGTCAATTTTCATCAAGTAACGGCTCCTCGAGAGATTTAATCGGAAAAATTCCAATAATTTAACTGAGATTCGAGTTAATCCGGTTATCTGACATCAGCGCTACATCAGCTAAAAATAAATCCGTGAGATATAACGGAGAAAGCTACATAATTAACCGGATAATAAAGCTAACCCGTCAGTGGTCGATAGCTAAAGTGCGCGTGACGTCAATAAACGAGAACCCCAATAAATAAAATGGAATAAATCCATGACTAATATAATTTTCAAATTTTCGTTGCGGCATTATCTCGGTATTCTCGTTGAAAAACTGATAAGAAAAAGCCCGCGATTAATGAAAAATACTGAAAAATTAATAAGTGGTAAAAAATCTCTCAAGAAGAAGCACAATCCATGTGCTCTCCCATTAACCAATCAGATTTGAGATTCCATTTAAATCCACGGTTGGAATTAAAGGGATCCAAGGGCTGGAACTTAATGATCCGCGTGATGGAGGATCAGCCAATTAGAAAGAAATACAAAAGACATCCAATGGTCCACTTAAATTAGATCTAACAACTGGTGAAGGGTGATCCATGTGAGGAAGGGTGTAGCCAATCATAGCGCTCCAACTCACAGCCCTTCAACGGCTGTTTCCATCTCTGGGACCCACGCCCTTGTTCTCTCCACCAATAATGGATCGACAGCCAGCAACATTCAACGGATCTTTAGAGTGGCTGGGACCCACTGCTTTCCTTTCTAGCCACTCACAATTCGACAAAAGAAAAGAGATGTTCGGTTGATGACAAAATTGGAGAGAGAACACTCTCCCTTTAGCCCAATCGAATGCTGCCACGTCACCAGGTGTCATCTCCAACCTTAGAAACCCTAAATCTGTCGGAGAAGTATAACTAGTCACCGGAAAATCGCATGCATCACCGGAAAAGCGTATTCTGAATTTATGACCATAACTCCACGAATACTCAACGAAAAGTCGCGAAATTTATATGGTTGAACTCGTAAGATCATCCACTACATCCCTATACGAACAGAATTCATCGAAATGATCTCGAACAAAAACCCAGTTGACAAGTCCGCTAACCAAACAAGTCCGCTAAAGCTTACAGGAAGTTCGCTAAGCATGAAACAAGTCTGCTAAAGCAAACAAGTCCACTAAGCAAACCTCAAGTCTGCTAACACGACAACAAGTTCTCTAAGAATCAGTGGAAGTTCGCTAAGGAGAGGAGAAGTTCGCTAAGAACTCAACAAGTTCGCTAAAGCCATCTTCATACCTTCAAGAACTAAGAACAAATCTGGAAAATGATGAACAAGGAAACCCTTACTTGGTGAACTTGAATCTGCCCAAAAACGATTGGAAAACCCGTTATGATGCACGACATGTGAAGCTAAACCATCCACGACAATGTTGTGGCCACCAACACTCCATAAACAGTAGCAAATCGGATCAAATCAGCCCCAAAATTCTGGAAATCCTCAAGAACACGAAGAACACCATGAAACACACACTAGTGTGTGTTTTTCCAGATCTACCCAAACTGTGAAGATTTAGCTGAAACCGATGCTTCCAATGGATCCGGAATGCGATTTCCACTAAGATTCATATTTCATTTCATCCAAATCCATGAAGAAAAGCCAGAAAACTCAGAATCAAGCTCAAAAATCTTCAAAAACCCCCAAAACGTGAAAACTCTAACAGTTACGAATTTTCTGCTCGGATCTTCATTTCTTCAACTGATTTGTGTTGATGTATGCAGAAAATCGTTGCTTCCAATTTTGATAATCTTCCAACTTTAACAGCTTAGGAACTTTCTGACTTGTTCCTATTTCATTATCAAAATTGAGCATAGCTTGTACCGTGCTTTGCATAGCCGTAAATGCTTGAAAATCAGACATTTTTCCACCGAAAATGAGACATAAAAAAACTTTGAACTCAAAACCGAAGACGAATGAATCTGATTTTGAAGATCAACTTTGAACGAACAATGTAGAGCTCGTAGAGACGATCGATTTGAGTACTTATGGCTCTCGTAGCGATTTATGATGCAAAAGTTATGACATTTTTAAGAAACTGCCAGCGGACCAAATGAACCTGCGAACCAGCAGCGGACCAGAATTGGTACAGCGGACCAAAATGGTATGGAGAAACTACCTACGGACCAAAAAATAAATGCCACAGACCAGACTTGAAGATTGCCTAGCGGACCAGATTTAGTGGACCAGAATCTCGATGAAGATTGCCTTGCGGATCAGCAGCGGACCAACGGCATACCAGATTTTCTTGAAGCGGACCAGATTATCTTGAGGCGGACCAGAAGCGTACCACGTTGAATTCGATAGATTTTCACGAATTTTGACTATTTGGACTGGAATTTGCTTCAGAGAGGTGCGAAAACTCACTGGGAACACTCAGAAATCATTTTTTTTTACCTCGGAAACACTCGGAATTGGAAGAATTTGATGAAAAACATAAGAAACCCAAACATTCTCTCTCTAAATATCCGAAAATTTTGACAAAAAACACAACAGTAGAGCAACCAAATGCTCTGATACCACTTGTAAATCCGAGATACGATCTTACTATTGCATGATTTGATCAATGTAATGAACATGAGATGTAAATAAGAGAATTCGTATTGAATCACCTGAGATTACAATGAAGACTCTCTGGTTTCTCTCTTTAGAACACACACAGTAAAGGTGTAGAAATGACATAAGTGTTAAGCTATCATTCTAACATGAACTATTTATACTGTCAATATAAAAGCATGTGTACCAACTGGTGGACCATTTGGTGGCCCCGTACCAATAGTACGGCGGACCAGTTGGTACGGCCCATGGTATATTGACCCTATGACTCACACTACGACATGCTCACATAGATACAATACACGAGACGCATTATAGCATAGAAACATGCTCTAACAAGAAGCAAAAGCTATGATATCTCAAGCTCAAGAAGGTTTTGATTGGGATCGACACTTTGCGGAAAATTTTCCAGATTTAGCTGTTTTTGTGTGTCACTCTCAAGTAAACGATGCTTGAATAGAAACTATTTCTGAACCTAGTTTCATTGGTGATTCACATATCACGTTGGTGGCAAATGTGCAAGTTACATCAAGTTATTCTGAGTCTGAAGTAAGTGGTTATGAATCTACTATTGAATTTTGTTCACAAAAGGAAAAAAGATTCGGTAATTGGTTAAAGAAAATGAAGTTTTGGTTGTTGAATGCTTCGGTAAACAGATTTGATGGCGTCAGTAACATAGATTTTAGTTCCAACATATTCCCCCTTGAATGATGCTTTCAAATCTGTTTAACTGCTGAAGAACCGCTATGTCATACATCTTCAATGGATAACTGAAAAACATGAAGCAATTTGTCGTAGAAATTCCCCCTATGAATAAGCTTTTTCTTTTCTTGTTTCTCCAGTTGAGAGCCAAGTGCTGCAGTTCACTCGGTTCATGCGGTCGGGTACAATACTGAGTAAATGCTGAACATCGGAGTCAGAACCGCAACAAACCGAATCAGACAAACCAATCTAAACTGAAAATGCTCCAACTTCTGATAATCGACCCGATAATCCATTTCCATAATAATTTCTCCTTTTTCTCTAGATCCCTCTGAAAAACATTCGATGCAAAAGCGAAAAATCAGATGCAGAGAGTCGAACCGTCGCGATCGGTTGGCTAGAGAAACCGGTGTAAAAATCCTGAAATCGGACAATCTCGTGAAAAAACCGGAAGTCAGATGCTGACAGTTGTGAATGATCCGCGTGACTGAGGTTGGATGCGAAAATAAAGATAATTGTCAAATCTAAGAAAAATTGAGATCCCGAGCGTAAAATAATCAAAACCGGAGTCTTCGTACTTTTGGGCAAAGAAAAACGAGCTCGGAATAATATTCTGTGAAGATTTATGAGTTAACTGGCGAAAACGGCGCGAACTGAAAAATTCCGTCAATTTTCATCAAGTAACGGCTCCTCGAGAGATTTAATCGGAAAAATTCCAATAATTTAACTGAGATTCGAGTTAATCCGGTTATCTGACATCAGCGCTACATCAGCTAAAAATAAATCCGTGAGATATAACGGAGAAAGTGACATAATATATTAACCGGATAATAAAGCTAACCCGTCAGTGGTCGATAGCTAAAGTGCGCGTGACGTCAATAAACGAGAACCCCAATAAATAAAATGGAATAAATCCATGACTAATATAATTTTCAAATTTTCGTTGCGGCATTATCTCGGTATTCTCGTTGAAAAACTGATAAGAAAAAGCCCGCGATTAATGAAAAATACTGAAAAATTAATAAGTGGTAAAAAATCTCTCAAGAAGAAGCACAATCCATGTGCTCTCCCATTAACCAATCAGATTTGAGATTCCATTTAAATCCACGGTTGGAATTAAAGGGATCCAAGGGCTGGAACTTAATGATCCGCGTGATGGAGGATTAGCCAATTAGAAAGAAACACAAAAGACATCCAACGATCCACTTAAATCAGATCTAACGACTGGTGAGGGGTGATCCAAGTGAGGAAGGGTGTAGCCAATCACAGCGTTGCAACTCACAGCCCTTCAACGGCTGTTTCCATCTCTGGGACCCACGCCCTTGTTCTCTCCACCAATAATGGATCGACAGCCAGCAACATTCAACGGATCTTTAAAGTGGCTGGGACCCACTGCTTTCCTCTCTAGCCACTCACAATTCGACAACAGAAAAGAGATGTTCGGTTGATGACAAAATAGGAGAGAGAACATTCTCCCTTTAGCCCAATCGAATGCTGCCACGTCACCAGGTGTCATCTCCAACCTTAGAAACCCTAAATCTGTCGGAGAAGTATAACTAGTCACCGGAAAATCGCATGCATCACCGGAAAAGCGTATTCTGAATTTATGACCATAACTCCACGAATACTCAACGAAAAGTCGCGAAATTTATATGGTTGAACTCGTAAGATCATCCACTACATCCCTATACGAACAGAATTCATCGAAATGATCTCGAACAAAAACCCAGTTGACAAGTCCGCTAAACAAACAAGTCTGCTAAAGCTTACAGGAACTTCGCTAAGCATGAAACAAGTCCGCTAAAGCAAACAAGTCCGCTAAAGCAAACCTCAAGTCTGCTAACACGACAACAAGTTCGCTAAGAATCAGTGGAAGTTCGCTAAGGAGATGAGAAGTTCGCTAAGAACTCAACAAGTTCGCTAAAGCCATCTTCATACCTTCAAGAACTAAGAACAAATCTGGAAAATGATGAACAAGGAAACCCTTACTTGGTGAACTTGAATCTGCAAAAAAAAAAAACGATTGGAAAACCCGTTATGATGCACGATATGTGAAGCTAAACCATCCACGACAATGTTGTGGCCACCAACACTCCATAAACAGTAGCAAATCGGATCAAATCAGCCCCAAAATTCTGGAAATCCTCAAGAACACGAAGAACACCATGAAACACACACTAGTGTGTGTTTTTCCAGATCTGCCCAAACTGTGAGGATTTAGCTGAAACCGATACTTCCAATGGATCCGGAATGCGATTTCCACTATGTTTCATATTGCATTTCATCCAAATCCATGAAGAAAAGCCAGAAAACTCGAAATCAAGCTCAAAAATCTTCAAAAACCCCAAAAACGTGAAAACTCTAACAATTACGAATTTTCTGCTCGGATCTTCATTTCTTCAA
>JBCNJP010000006.1:22160268-22201391 GCA_039602395.1 Deinandra increscens subsp. villosa | reverse complement strand
GTATTGAATCACCTGAGATTACAATGAAGACTCTCTGGTTTCTCTCTTTAGAACACACACAGTAAAGGTGTAGAAATGACATAAGTGTTAAGCTATCATTCTAACATGAACTATTTATACTGTCAATATAAAAGCATGTGTACCAACTGGTGGACCATTTGGTGGCGCCCGTACCAATAGTACGGCGGACCAGTTGGTACGGCCCATGGTATATTGACCCTATGACTCACACTACGACATGCTCACATAGATACAATACACGAGACGCATTATAGCATAGAAACATGCTCTAACAAGAAGCAAAAGCTATGATATCTCAAGCTCAAGAAGGTTTTGATTGGGATCGACACTTTGCGGAAAATTTTCCAGATTTAGCTGTTTTTGTGTGTCACTCTCAAGAAAACGATGCTTGAATAGAAACTATTTCTGAACCTAGTTTCATTGGTGATTCACATATCACGTTGGTGGCAAATGTGCAAGTTACATCAAGTTATTCTGAGTCTGAAGTAAGTGGTTATGAATCTACTATTGAATTTTGTTCACAAAAGGAAAAAAGATTCGGTAATTGGTTAAAGAAAATGAAGTTTTGGTTATTGAATGCTTCGGTAAACAGATTTGATGGCGTCAGTAACATAGATTTTAGTTCCAACATATTCCCCCTTGACTGATGCTTTCAAATCTGTTTAACTGCTGAAGAACCGCTATGTCATACATCTTCAATGGATAACTGAAAAACATGAAGCAATTTGTCGTAGAAATTCCCCCTATGTATAAGCTTTTTCTTTTCTTGTTGCTCCAGTTGAGAGCCAAGTGCTGCAGTTCACTCGGTTCACGCGGTCGGGTACAATACTGAGTAAATGCTGAACATCGGAGTCAGAACCGCAACAAACCGAATCAGACAAACCAATCTAAACTGAAAATGCTCCAACTTCTGATAATCGACCCGATAATCCATTTCCATAATAATTTCTCCTTTTTCTCTAGATCCCTCTGAAAAACATTCGATGCAAAAGCGAAAAATCAGATGCAGAGAGTCGAACCGTCGCGATCGGTTGGCTAGAGAAACCGGTGTAAAAATCCTGAAATCGGACAATCTCGTGAAAAAACCGGATGTCGGATGCTGACAGTTGTGAATGATCCGCGTGACTGAGGTTGGATGCGAAAATAAAGATAATTGGCAAATCTGAGAAAAATTGAGATCCCGAGCGTAAAATAATCATAACCGGAGTCTTCGTACTTTTGGGCGAAGAAAAACGAGCTCGGAATAATATTCCGTGAAGATTTATGAGTTAACTGGCGAAAACGGCGCGAACTGAAAAATTCCGTCAATTTTCATCAAGTAACGGCTCCTCGAGAGATTTAATCGGAAAAATTCCAATAATTTAACTGAGATTCGAGTTAATCCGGTTATCTGACATCAGCGCTACATCAGCTAAAAATAAATCCGTGAGATATAACGGAGAAAGCTGACATAATATATTAACCGGATAATAAAGCTAACCCGTCAGTGGTCGATAGCTAAAGTGCGCGTGACGTCAATAAACGAGAACCCCAATAAATAAAATGGAATAAATCCATGACTAATATAATTTTCAAATTTTCGTTGCGGCATTATCTCGGTATTCTCGTTGAAAAACTGATAAGAAAAAGCCACGCGATTAATGAAAAATACTGAAAAATTAATAAGTGGTAAAAAATCTCTCAAGAAGAAGCACAATCCATGTGCTCTCCCATTAACCAATCAGATTTGAGATTCCATTTAAATCCACGGTTGTAATTAAAGGGATCCAAGGGCTGGAACTTAATGATCCGCGTGATGGAGGATCAGCCAATTAGAAAGAAACACAAAAGACATCCAACGAGTCCACTTAAATCAGATCTAACGGCTGGTGAGGGGTGATTCATGTGAGGAAGGGTGTAGCCAATCACAGCGTTGCAACTCACAGCCCTTCAACGGCTGTTTCCATCTCTGGGACCCACGCCCTTGTTCTCTCCACCGATAATGGATCGACAACCAGCAACATTCAACGGATCTTTAAAGTGGCTGGGACCCACTGCTTTCCTCTCTAGCCACTCACAATTCGACAACAGAAAAGAGATGTTCGGTTGATAACAAAATAGGAGAGAGAACATTCTCCCTTTAGCCCAATCGAATGCTGCCACGTCACCAGGTGTCATCTCCAACCTTAGAAACCCTAAATCTGTCGGAGAAGTATAACTAGTCACCGGAAAATCGCATGCATCACCGGAAAAGCGTATTCTGAATTTATGACCATAACTCCACGAATACTCAACGAAAAGTCGCGAAATTTATATGGTTGAACTCGTAAGATCATCCACTACATCCCTATACGAACAGAATTCATCGAAATGATCTCGAACAAAAACCCAGTTGACAAGTCCGCTAACCAAACAAGTCCGCTAAAGCTTACAGGAAGTTTGCTAAGCATGAAACAAGTCCGCTAAAGCAAACAAGTCCGCTAAAGCAAACCTCAAGTCTGCTAACACAACAACAAGTTCGCTAAGAATCAGTGGAAGTTCGCTAAGGAGAGGAGAAGTTCGCTAAGAACTCAACAAGTTCGCTAAAGCCATCTTCATACCTTCAAGAACTAAGAACAAATCTGGAAAATGATGAACAAGGAAACCCTTACTTGGTGAACTTGAATCTGCCCAAAAAAAAACGATTGGAAACCCCGTTATGATGCACGATATGTGAAGCTAAACCATCCACGACAATGTTGTGGCCACCAACACTCCATAAACAGTAGCAAATCGGATCAAATCAGCCCCAAAATTCTGGAAATCCTTAAGAACACGAAGAACACCATGAAACACACACTAGTGTGTGTTTTTCCAGATCTGCCCAAACTGTGAAGATTTAGCTGAAACCGATGCTTCCAATGGATCCGGAATGCGATTTCCACTAAGATTCATATTTCATTTCATCCAAATCCATGAAGAAAAGCCAGAAAACTCAGAATCAAGCTCAAAAATCTTCAAAAACCCCAAAAACGTGAAAACTCTAACAGTTACGAATTTTCTGCTCGGATCTTCATTTCTTCAACTGATTTGAACCTTTGGAGCATGAAATCACATCTAGACGAACCCAACAACACGAATCTATCATCAGTTTCATCCAGAAATCATCCAAAAGCTCCAAAAAATAAGAAAAAAGTAGAAAAAAAATCTCCAAAGTGGGTTTTCATCATCTTCACCCAATTCAAGCTAAAAATCAAGATTCGAGTGACCAGATTCATCGTGAGATGAAATCTGATCGGTACCTTGGCTCTGATACCATTTGTCAGGATCGATTTTCACTACAAGAATCTTGATCCTGAGCGAGAATGAAGATCGAATGAGAAAACCCGAGACGATGATTGATGATGATGATGATGAATCTAGGAAATCATAAACAAGAAGAAAGATGATGAATAAAGTCGAATGATTACAACAAGAAATCATGACAACACTCTCTCTCTAGAAATCCATGACTCTCTCACTCTCTCTAGAAGATCATCATCTCCACTTTCAAAGACTCCTTTTTACTTGTAATAGGCACCCTCACTATATATAGTGAGGGTGACTAACAACAGAAAACAGAAAAAAGAACAAAATACAAATAAACTAAAATAAACATAAATATTAATTAAATCAAAGTTGATTTAATTAATCCGAAGCTTAACTCGCTCGAACCGATCTTCCGTTGACTTTTACGTTGACCGTTGACCCGAACGGTGACTTTTCCAGAAAACGGTCTTCGGTCCGATCTCGCAAGCTTCGATCATCACAACCTAGTCTCTGAATCAGTTCACGATGGATTCTTCAACCGAATGCTTTGGTAAACAGATTTGATGGCGTCGGTCACATAGATTTTAGTTCCAACATATTCCCCGTTGACTGATTCTTTCAAATCTGTTCAACTGCTGAAGAATCGCTCTGTCATACATCTTCAATGAGAAACTGATAAACCCGAAGCAATTTATCGTAAAAATTCCCCTTCTGAATATAGCTTTTTCTGTTCCTGTTTCTCCAGTTGAGATCCAAGTGCTGCAGTTCACTCGGTTCACACGGTCGGGTATAATACTAAGAATGCCGAACATAGAAGTCAAAACTGCAACAAACTGAATTAGATAAACCAATCAATCATCGAACATGCTCCAACTTCAGGTAATCGACTCGGTAATCCAGTTCCATAATAATTCATCCTATTTCTCTAAATCTCTCCAAAAACATCCAGTCGGAAGCGTAAATCAGATGCGGAGAGTGGAACCGTCGCGATCGGTTGCCTAGAGAAACCAGATAAAAAAAATTCTTGAAATCAGACAATCTCGCGAAAAACCGAAAGTCGGATGCTGACAGTTGTGAATAATCCGCTCGACTGAGGTTAGATGCAAAAATAAACTGTCAAATCTGAGAAAAACTGAGATCTCGAGCGTAAAATAATCATGACCGGAGTCTTCGTAATTTTGGTTGAAGAAAAACGAGCTTGGAAAAATATTCCATGAAGATTTCTTTTGACTTAACCGGTGCTATTTGGAATAAATCTGAGCAAAACCATCAATTTTTATCAAGTTACGGCCTCTCGAGAGATTTAACGGATAAATTCGAATATTTAACTGAGATTTAAGTTAATCCGGTTAGCTGACATCATCGCTGCATCAGCTAAAAATAAAACCGTGAGACATAACGAGAAAAGCTGACTAATTAACCGGAAAACAAAGCTAACATGTCAGTGGTCAATAGCAAATGTACGCGTGATGCCAATAAACGAGAATCCCAATCAAAATAAATAAAATAAATCATTGACCAATAAAAATTTTCGCAATTTCGTTGGGGCGTTATCTCCGTTAATCTTGTAAAAGACTGATAGAAAAAAGCCCACATTTAACGAAATAATGCTTGAAAATTAATTAATGGTGAAAATCTCTTGAGAAAACACAATCCATGTGCTTTAAATTTCAGCCAATCAGGTTCAAGAAAAAAAACTGATCTAACTTTGCCAGAGTAAGTCTGATCCACGGCTCAGGTTGGTGATCCTTGTGCTAGGGGGCACAGCCAATCAGGTTGCAGCAGAAGAAACACACTCTATGATCCAAAGGCTGATAAAGAATGAAATACAGCGGCTTAGAAACGACAATCCGTGTGAAATGAACGTAGACCAATCAGATGGCGGCAACGCATTACTTTTTCAATGGATTCTATAAGCAGTTGGGGCCCACAAGAGTTCTTGCAGCTAATCAACATACGCAAGCCAACATGCTCTCAACGATTCTCTCCAGGTGGGGGCCACGCGTTTTCTGTTTCAGCCAATCACATGGCAACAACAATAAAGCCATGTCTGGCGTTGACTGACAAAGAGAGAGGAAAACACTCTCATGCAGCCATTCGTAGGTCGACACGTCATCAGCTATCATACAAGGCTTCTTCAACCTCCGAAACCCTAGTCTGGTCGGATTCACCACCTGAAAATCGCAAGGCTCACCGGAAAAGCGTAATTTAGCCATAACTCGATGAAAACTAGACCAAAGTTCTCGATTTTTAGCTCGTTGGACTCGTATGATCATCCTCTACAACCCTGGACGTTCAAAATCCACCGAAACGACCTCAAACGAAGACCCAGAAACAAGTCCGCTAACCTCGAATCAAGTCCACTAGCAACCACAAGTTCGCTAAACATACAGAGAAGTCCGCTAAGCTTATTTCAAGTTCACTAGAGGGCCTGGGAAGTTCGCTAAGGAGCTGAGAAGTCCGCTAGAGACTCAACTTCGCTAAAGCAAAAAACAAGTTCGCTAAAACTCATCAAGTTCGGTAAGCAGACCATGAAGTCCGCTAAGACCAGTTAAGTCCGCTAAGAGCAGCAGAAGTCCGCTAGGACAATCTTCAAACCTTCAAAAGTTGTTAAATTTCTGGAAAAACTCGATGAACAGTGAAGAACATGAAGAACATGAAGAACACAAACCTGTACAGCCCTCTTTGATGCTCTTAAATCCACCCAAAAACATAAGGAAAACACGGATTGATGATGGAATCATGTAGACATACCATCCACGAAGATATTTTGGCCACACACACCTTCCGAACAGCAGCCATGACCATGGAATCTGACCCGAAAAACCCTCATTTCTTGAAAACTTGAAGAACACCAAGAAACACGCACTAAGTGTGTGTTTTTCCATGTTTGTCCAAGCGGTTGAGATTCGGACGAAATGGATGCTTCCAATGGATCCGAAATGCGTTTTCCACTGAAAATCATACCTCATTTCATCCAAATCCATGAAGAAAAACCCAGAAAACTCAGAATCAAAGCTTAAAATCTTCAAAAACCCTAAAAATGGGAAAAACTCAACAGTTACAAATTTTCTGCTCGGATCTTCATTTCTTCAACTGATTTGAAAAAGTAGAAGATGAAATAACATATAGATGAACTCCATAACATGAATCAATCATCCATATCATCAGAATCCATCCAGAATCATCAAAAAAGAAGAAAAATAGAAGAAAATATCTCCAAAATGAACTTTTAAATCTTCACCATATTCAAGCTCAAAATCTAGATTCGAATGACCAGATTCATCGTGAGATAAAATTTGATTGGTACCCGCTCTGATACCATTTGTCAGGACCGATTTCACTACAAGAATCCTGATCTTGAGCAAGAACCTAGGTTCGGATTCGAAAACCCATAGAGACAATGATCGATGAAGATGAATCTAGGATAAAACACAAGAAAGATGATGATCAAAGTCGAATGATTTCATTAGTCGAATGATTACAACATAAGAAATCATGACAACAACAATCTCTCTCTAGGAATCCATGACTCACTCTCTCTCTCTCTCATAATGGAAATCTCACACTCTACAAGAAAATCATCATCTCCACATTCAGAGACTCCTTTACATGTAATGGGCACCCTTACTATATATAGTGATGGTGTCTAACTACAGAAAACATAGAAATAATTGAACAAAATTACAAGAAAGGTCAAATAACATAAATTGTTAATTAAATCAAAGTTGATTTAATTAATCCGAGGCTTGACTCGCTCGAACCAATCTTTCGTTGACTTTTTCAATTGACCGTTAACCCGAACGGTTGACTTTTCTAGAAAACGGTCTTCGGTCTAATCTCGCAAGCCTCAATCATCACAACCCAGTCTTCGAATCAATTCACGATGGATTTTTCAGACGAATGCTTCAGTTGAACAGATTTGATTAATATTTATGTTTATTTCAGTTTATTTGTATTCTGTTGTCAGTCACCCTCACTATATATAGTGAGGGTGCCCATTACAAGTAAAAAAGTCTCTGAGTGTGGAGATGAAAATTTTCTTGTAGAGTGTGTGAGATTTCCATTCTAGAGAGAGAGAGTGAGTCATGGATTTCTAGAGAGAGATTGAGTGTTTGTCATGATTTCTTGTGTTGTAATCATTCGACTAATGAAATCATTTGACTAGTTCATCATCTTTCTTGTTATGGTTTCCTAGATTCATCTTCATCTTCTCGATCATCGTCTCTCGGGGTATTCGAATCCAATCTACGTTCTCGCTCAAAGTCAAGATTCTTGATGTGAAATCGGTCCTGACAATATACATTAAAAACTAACGCTTGACCAAGTGGACAAAATCTTGATGCATATTTCATGATATCAAGATAAAGATGTGTGAAAAAGAAAATGAGAAGTCACTGTCTATACATGTGTTCATTTTGAAAAGATTTAAACTTGTTTGATTTTCTTTATTTTCTTAAATGATCGGACTATCTCTACATATCCACAAGATCGACCTGATAGTTTTCTACTTAGGGTTCTGCTTTATTTTCTTTGGCGTTTCGTATAATTCATCGGACTTTCTCTGCGTGTCCACAAGATCGACCTGATTGTTGTTGAATTATATAATTTTAACTTGTTTTTATTTTATTTTTTTGTTAAATCTGAGACCTTATCAGCGTATCTAAAGATCGACCTGAAGGTAGACGATTTAACGTTCGTATTTCTTTTTGCATGGAACACAAGTGACTATATCATGAATACAATCACTATGTGTTAAATCACCAGTGAAGTCACAAAGTGTGATAAGCAAATCATATCTGAGTATGTCTGATAGTGTGGGGTACACTGGTCTAAGCAAACTTAATCAATACAGTAACATATCCAAATGTTATGAGTGTGATTGTGCATGAGTTTAAGATGGACAAATTATACCAGTAATCGACATGACTTCTGTGCTGAAGTAATTAAAATTGAAGTGTAGTTCAACATTTTATGTTCATTACGATCCCAAGTTGTCATCTTTTTCGCAAAAGACAAAAATTATGTCTGATTCTGAAAACACGAATTGTCCCGATCTAGTGAATTTGTACACCGAAAATGAGATCGAAAGTTCACCGAAACAAAGAACACAAAAGTGTAAATTAATCTCTGTTTATAGCTCGAATCGGATCAACGATTACATGAATAGACTCGTTTACTGCAGCTAATCATGATCCTAACATCAATTCTCTCTGAAATTGAAGATCTAAACTTCTCCTCTAGAAGATAGAACTCACAGAAACGGTTATTGGAGGTGATCTCCTCTCCGAACTCCAAACACACAATATATATACGACCAGCTTGTGAGTGCCGAACACAAGGTTCGGTGGCAGATAGTAATTTCCGAACACAAGGTTCGGCTGCTTCTCAGTTTGAAGATCTGCTAGCCTCCGTCCACTTTATGAATAATTGGTTGGTTTTATAAACCAACCCTCAACTATTGGATAATGACAATAACTACCCAATAGAAGAATTAACAATTCTAACAAACAACTAACTGTACAATTGAAAACTCGAATAATCTCGATCTAGTGAATTTGTACACCAAAAATGAGATCAAAAGTTCACCGAAACAAAGAACACAAAAGTGTAAATTAATCTCTGTTTATAGCTCGAATCGGATAAACGATTACATGAATAGACTCGTTTACTGTAGCTAATCATGATCCTAACATCAATTCTCTCTGAAATTGAAGATCGAACTTCTCCTCTAGAAGATAGAACTCACAGAAACGGTTATTGGAGGTGATCTCCTCTCCGAACTCCAAACACACAATATATATATGACCAGCTTGTGAATAATTTGTTAGTTTTATAAACCAACCCTCAACTATTGGATAATGACAATAACTACCCAATACAAGAATTAACAATTCTAACAAACAACTAACTGTACGAACTGAAATACACACACGTCACACATATATTGCACTAACAAATTCATTATTGCATTTATGTTTTATATAAGATAAAATCCAAAAAGATTTAAGGTGTGTTTTAGCATAAACTTAGAAAAATCAAAAATATTTTCGGTGTGTTTTGGTTTAAAGTTTCATAAAGCCAATCGACCGATCAATATAAGATACAAAATTATTTTTCAAAAGAAAAGAAAGCGGCGTTTCAATCTTTTGAAATTGCAGGTTCTGAGTGACAAGATTCAAGCATAGTGAAAGGGGGAGTTTGAAGTATCTTTCACAAATGAATCTTGAAGTTCAGAGATTATTCAAGTTCTGATCTAGCCATGCAAGCTCTATTGCTGAAAAGAAATTTCAAGTTGATGACGGATGCAACAATGCTGAAGATTGAAGCCTGAAGTTTTGTTAGCATAGATACACTACACGTTAAGGGGGAGTTTGTTAGAGCATAATCATATGCTACAGTGTGTCTCATGTAGTGTATCTAGATCAGAGTATATGTGTGAGTCTTAGAGTCTACGTACCATGGTCCGTACCATTTGGTATGGAGCCAGACGTACCAATGGTACGTTGGATGGTACGCTGGGCTAGCTGATTACTATAAATAGATCGTGTTAGAGAGAGTTCAAGACTTCTAGTTCTGTCATTTCTATCTTCTGAACTGTGTGTGAACTGAGTGTGTTTCTCTATCTAGATCTTGTAACCTCATCTTATTGAAATCAATTAAGCAAAGCTTTATTTACCTTCGTGTTCATTGCGTTTGATCCAATCATATAGTAGTAAGATCCGTCCGTGTACTTACAGACCTACACATGCAACTCTTGGGGGTTTTACTTACTTATTGCAAGGATGATGTTAGTGGAAGAATTACACTTCCAATTCTATGTTTGTAGCCAAAACTCGCAGCTTGGTGCCTCTAATTGCAGAATTTGATTTTGTGAGGTGTGGAGTGGGGCTGGGTCAAGATGCAGATCGTGATCTGCGATCTCCCCCTCCTCCAACTCTATTTTGTTTAATTTTTTGATCTCTTAAATACAATTCTGGCCCTTATAGTTTCAATCTTTTATTTTTATTTAACCTTAATAGCATGTTACACAATAAACCCCCTAATTTCCAATAAGAATAATTTTTACTAATTTATGGGTTATTCTTGATGAACCACGATACGATCTTACTACTGCATGATTCGGTAATCGGATAGCAACAAGATGTAAATAAAGCTTTGCTTTATTGATTCACTTAGAGATTACAAGTAGAGAGAGAAACACACTCAGTTTACACACAGTTAAGAGTTGTAGAATGACAGCACACCTAAACACTCTCTCTAACAAGCTATTTATAGTCACTTAGTAACAGGCCAGCGTACCAGCTGCGGACCATCTGGTCCGCCCGGATCATCTGGTCCGGCGGTGCATCTGGTACGGCCAGTGACTATAAAACTCACATAGATGCTCTAGATTAGATACAATACACGAGACACACGTTAGCATAGGAATATGCTCTAACAAACTCCCCCTTAACGTGTAGTGTATCTATATTCTAACTAAACTTCAGTCTTCAATCTTCAACAATGCTGCATCCGATCTTCAACTTGAAATCTTGTCAGAATTAGAGCTTGCATGGCTGGATCAACCTTAAAAAAACTTTGAATTTCAAGATCCACTTGTGAAAGATATAACATACTCCCCCTTTCACCATGCGTGAGTCTTTTCACGCAGAAACCTGCAACTTTCAGAAGACAGAAACGCAGCTTTCCTTTTCTTTTGAAAATTAATTTAATCTTGGCGCAAAACTTCTCTTCGAGAATCCAAGATATAGTTTTGAAATTTTGAATTTTGTATCAAGTATCGATCGGTCGAAAACAAATAAGAAACAAAATCTTTTTGGCTTTTTGAAACTTTATATCAAAACACACCGAAAATCTTTTTGAATTTTTCAGATATGAAACATAAATGCAATACAGAAATGAAATACTGAATCACACACTATTTTTGCCTTTTGCGAGAAAGATCACAACTTGGGATCATATTGGTCATGACATGCTGAACTATACTTCAATTTCAATTACTTCAGCACACAAGTCATGTCGATTACTGGTATAATTTGTCCATCTTAAACTCAGGCACAATCATACTCATAACATCTGGATATGTTATTGAATTGATTAGATTTGCTTTGACCAGTGTACCCCACACTATCAGACATACTCAAATATGTTTTTGCTCTTTATATCACACTTTGTGATTTCATTTGTGATTTAATCACATAATGATTGTATACATGATTCAGTCAACTGTGTTCCATGCAAAAAGAAATAAGAACGTTAAATCGTCTACCTTAAGGTCGATCTTTCGATACGCAGATAAGGCCTCGGATTTAACAAAATAAGAAAATAAAACAAGTTGAAGTTGTATAACCCAACAACAATCAGGTCGGTACTCCCGTACATGCAGAGAAAGTCCGATGAGTTATACGAAACACTAAAGAAAATAAAGCAGAACGTCAAACGAACAACAATCAGGTCGGTCTTTCGACACGCAGAGAAAGTCCGATCGTTTGACAAAATAAAGAAAATCAAACAAGTTTAAATCTTTGCAAAATGAACACATGTATGCACAGTGACTTCTCATTTTCTTTCTCACATATCTTTTCTTGATATATCATGAAATATGCATCAAGATGTTGTCCACTTGGTCAAGCATTAATATTTAGTGTGTTTATCACATCTGAATACTTTCTGATTTAATGGCGAGCCTACCAAATACATCAAACAATGATCTTATGACTTTTTCATCTATTTTATCCATGAGTCAGACACGTAAGCCAATGTACCATCATTTCCCAATCATGTCGGATACAATTTCTCATTTTTAAATGTTTTTGTATTTTTCTGTTTTTCGATGTTTTTGTATTTTTCAATTTTGGCGATCTTACTACTGCATGATTCGGTAATCGGATAGCAACAAGATGTAAATAAAGCTTTGCTTTATTGATTCACTTAGAGATTACAAGTAGAGAGAAAAACACACTCAGTTTACACACAGTTAAGAATTGTAGAATGACAGCCCACCTAAACACTCTCTCTAACAAGCTATTTATAGTCACTTAGTAACAGGCCAGCGTACCAGCTGCGGACCATCTGGTCCGCCCGGATCATCTGGTCCGGCGGTGCATCTGGTACGGCCAGTGACTATAAAACTCACATAGATGCTCTAGATTAGATACAATACACGAGACACACGTTAGCATAGGAATATGCTCTAACAATTCTTGGCTACGGAAATTAATTTAACTAGACGTTAACGGGAAATTTAATTATTAAAATTTTTGGATGTTACAACTCCACCCCCCCCCCCCTTTAAGGGGTTTCGTCCCCGAAACGATTTACATACCGAATATGAGAGGGTAGCAGCGTTGCATCTCTTCTTCAACTCCCCACGTCAAGTCAGAGCCTTTTCTATGCTCCCATTGAACCAATACTTGGTTCACTTCTTTATTCCGTAACTTCTTTACCTTGCCATCTATAATCGCGGTAGGCCTTTCCACGTAGTTGAGCTTTTTGTCCACGACCAAATCGTCTAAAGGCACATAGGTGCTTTCATCCGCCAAACACTTTCGTAGATGTGACATGTGGAACGTGTTGTGAATTCCACTTAACTCTTCCGGTAATTCCAATTGGTAAGCCATATTACCCACTCGGGACAAGATTATGAATGGTCTTATATACCTAGGACTTAGCTTACCCCGCTTTCGAAAGCGAATAACACTCTTCCATGGGGATACATTTAGTAACACCATATCTCCCTTTTTAAATTCTATAGGTCTTCACCTTTTGTCCGCATAGGACTTTTGCCTATCTTGGGCCGCCTTCAAGTGATCCCTTATCATATCAAGCTTTTCGGACGCTAGTTTAACTACTTTCTTATTAAAAAGCTCATGTTTCCCGACTTCACCTTAACAAACGGGTGTTCGGTATTTCCTACCATATAACATTTCGTAGGGCGGCATCCCAATGCTATAATGGTAACTATTATTGTAAGAAAATTTGATGAGGGGAAGGTCATGATCCGAACTCCCACCAAAGTCAATAGCACATGCCCGCAACATGTCCTCAAGAATTTGGATGGTTCCTTCACTTTGTCCATCCGTTTGAGGGTGGTATTCGGTACTAAGTAAGAGTTTTGTACCCAACTTACTCCTGAAATTCTCTCCAAAACTGAGAGGTGAACAGGGTATCCCGGTCGGACACAATAGATATGGGTACACCGTGGCGTGATATTATCTCGTTCTATACACATCCGCCATTCTTTCCGAGGAACAAGTCTCCTGAATTTGAATAAAATGAGCACTTTTGGTCAATCTATCAATAACAACCCATATTGCATCAAAGCCCTTGGGTGTTTTAGGCAGTTTGGTTAATAGATCCATAGTCACATGCTTCCATTTCCATGTTGGAATTTTTAACAATTGGAGCTTTCCATAAGGCTTTTGGTGCTCCGCCTTGACTTGTGAGGAAGTAAAACACTTCCCCACGTACTTAACTATGTCCCGCTTCATACCGGGCCACCAATAGTCACGTTTCAAGTTGTGGTAGATTTTTTTCGCCGCCGGATGATCGAGTATCGTAACTTATGGGCTTCATCAAGTAACAATTTCTTCACTTCGCAAGTGTTTGAAACCCAAATTCTCCCAAATCGGGTTTTAAGCCCACTTTCTTCTTCCACCAAGTTTTTCACTTAGCCCACATTTCGTTCTTTCATTTGATTTTCTTCATTTATTGCTTCAACTTGAGCTTCTTTGATTTTGGTGATTAAATCGGAGGTCGCCACCAATTTCATTGATTGCACCTTAATAGGAGCACAATCCCCCTTTCGACTAAGGGCATCCGCTACCATATTGGCCTTGCCCGGGTGGTAGCGAATTTCACAATCATAATCCTTGATGGTCTCAAGCCATCTTCGTTTCTTCATATCTAACTCTTTTTGCTCGAAAAAGTATTTGAGGTTTTTATGGTCAGTGAAGATTGTGCATTTCACCCTATATAGATAGTGTCATCATATCTTCAAGGCGAACACGACCGCCGCTAACTCCAGATCATGATTCCGGTAGTTTTGTTCATGCACCTTGTTGAGGGTATATTTTCAGGATGCTCGCAGGAAGCTCAGATAGTTCAAGAGTCCTATTACCGTATGGGAATCCCACTCGTCCAGGTATCCTGATTCGTTTTATTTGACTAACCCTTGTAATTGCCATGTGTTTATTTGACCCAGGTACCGTTGAAGTCATCAACTACCTCCGAGATTCAAGCTCTAGCTAAAGTAAATCGTGGACCAAGTGGATGGAAGAGGTCTCCAACGGTCATGTTAGTTGGACGATAGGATCCCGGGAAACCCGGATAGTTTGTTATTTTTGTAATCCTCATATAATCGAGGATTCAATCGACTTAGGGACACACAACACCGATACACTTTAGCTCTGATAGCATACCATCGTTGTAAAACTTAGCATCGATCGATCAAACCTCCAAAACGCTTTTAATTCTTTATTATGTATCAATAAAATTGCTAGGTAGCAGGCTCTTCAGGCCGGCTCCCGAGGTTTTTTGCTAGGATTCCTAGAGGAAACTCGAAGGATTCTGGATTTTCCCTCGTTACATCATCGTGTCAACGTTCATACTTTGATATTTCATCATTTTGATCATTGAGCACACTACCTCACATTCTAAGTTTGGAATACGAAATCATCCTGTTGATTTTTGACCAAAACAGTTTGGCGCCCACCGTGGGGCAAGTGATGCTTCATCTTACGGAAATTCCATTTTTCGTTAACTCCACTTGATCTCTAGTCCAAAAGTATCGAACCAACAAAAATCTGTTTCGGCCTCCGTATCATCCTCTATTCCTCCTCTTCCTTCCGCACCAGGAAGCCAGAAGAAAACCAATGACCGTCAGAAGAAAGTGGGTGAACAGCCAAGAAAAACTGATTATCCCGTGTTCACGGGATCCTAGGTTCAATCTGTTGATCCGGTGTTATTACTAACTGTTAGGGAAAATAATCCAAGATCCTGGCCGGAAGCTCAAATGGTTTGGTATCCTCATGCGAGTTCAGGATCATGTCGGGTTTAGGCATCGTGAATATGGGTATCAACTAACCGCTACGTTTTTCCTTGTTTATATTTGATTGCAGGTAAAGAAAACGTGTAAAACAAGCCTAAAGACTCGGTCAAAGACTTGAGAACGTGGAATTAGTGGTCCACAAAGTTCATCTTGACTTAATGGGAAGAATCCCTAAAATATAGGATAGTTGGTTGTTTTATTTCAGGATCTTTGCCGGAAGCTTAAGTGGTTCAGTATCCTGACAGGTTCGGTATCCTGAAATGCAGTTATCGACTAACCGTTTCAATTGTCCATGTGTCCTAATTAATTTCATGCTTAAAGGGACGTGTAAATGAAGGCTAAAGACCAGGTCAAGCATTAAGGAACGTGCCATAACTGACTCCTAACGTTCACAAAGACTTGGTGGAAGAATCCCTTATTTTCAGCACTTTTAGTTATCGTACCTTGACTATTTAAATTACCATTGTGATCGATCTAAGGACACACACACGAACTCTCATACTCACACTAGCAGTTAGAAACAATATCTATAACACGTAGACTATCGATCATACTTGCTAAACCCTGTAATCAATCTTTTTCGTGCAATAATATTATGAGGAAGCAGGCTCTTCAGGCCGGCTCCTGAGGGTTTTTTCCATGATTCCAAGAGGAAACTCGAAGGATTCTGGATTTTCCCTCCTTACATCCTTGTGTTTGATTTTACATTTAGAGCTTATTGACAAGCACACTACCTCACATTCTAAGTTTGGAATACATAATTCCTTTATGAATTTTTTACCAAAACACTAACAACGATTTTTTTTTTCGATTAAAGATGTGAACAATCAGATGGATCAACAATAAAAGACTAATCAAACAGTGATGAAGGAAATTGAGGAGCTTAAGAAGTCTAAGAAACCTATGGAGGAGCAAAGTCCTCTATTTCCCAGGCACCTTGACTTCAATGCCTCAGGATCCTCAGATCCGACTCGCTACAATTACAAATCGACAATAATGTCCTCTGTTTCCCAGGCACCTTGACTTCAATGCCTCAGGATCCTCAGCCCCCACAATGACCTCCCAGGGCGCTGGATATGCAGGGAGTACTGTTGGATTCTCAGGAGCCATCCCGCCAGAGTCCACGCAGTCACGCTCCAAGGATCTTTGGATTCCACTATCATTGGGATCCTTAGCTACACCATCTCAAGGATATCCTTTTTCTGCCAGGAACCCGGCCAGAACTTCCAGGATATCAACATTCTAACCCTTTTGTTTCTGCAGGAATCTTCAGGACCAGCTCCTCAGATGTGCATGATGGTGACTTCATTCCCATGCAAGCAGGAGCCACTACGGAGCCTAGCACCCCCAAGAAGCTATGGATATAATCCCAGGATCCCAGTCCATAATCCTGGCCCAGGCAATATGTCCAATTCAATTCCTGTCATTTCTAACCAGGGTGCTCCTTATGATGCAGGTGTTCATCCAAGTATCACTAGGGAGCTCCAAAAGTTGAAGGAGATGATATCGAGTCTTCCAAGGATCCTGAAACCTATTCCTAGGGTTCCTTTGGAAAGCCACAAGATCTCCAAATTTACTTGGCCGATTTCTCAAGTGGAGACCCCGAAGCGTTTTCAAACTCCAAGCATGAAGCTTTACAATGGAACCACGGATCCTGAAGAACACGTGGCACATTACAGAGAGCGTATGGAGATCAATCCCATTCCGATAGAAATCAAGGAAGCCTGTCTGTGCAAAGGCTTTGGTTCAACCTTAAATGGACCAGCCATGAAATGGCTACTGAGCATTCCTCCTAACACTATTACATCATTCTCTCATTTAGTTGACCTATTTAACAACCAATTTTCTTGCAGCAGAACCTTTGAGAAGCTCACAGGCGACCTATATCGAGTAGTCCAGAAACCAGATGAGCCACTCAGAAAATACATTGCTAGATTCGGACGAGAATCTCTCGAAATTCCCCCATCTGGATATGGAAGCAGCTGTCGAAGCCTTTAAAATGGGGCTGTCTAAAGAATCACGTTTTTATGATGATCTTTTCATGACTCCTTGCAGGAATTTTGATAAAGTACGTAGCAGAGCCTTGAGGTTTATTCATGTGGAAGATGACAACAAGATTCATCAGAGGTTGGATATTCCCAAGTACGATCCCAAAACTAAGAAGTCAGAATCCCTCGGGAAGCCGTATAGATCTCGTCCATACTCGAAACCAGATAATCACAAAGTCAATGATGTGGAACAGGATGATGACGATGACGAGTATCCTAAGGTATCTGAGTATTGTTTTTCTGTTAACATTGGTGGCCTAATGTGTGGAATGCAGGATCTTGTCGAAAAGGCAAGATGGCCTAGAAAAAATGATAAGCAGGGATCCTGGAAAGACAAAACCAAATGGTACGCCTTCCATGAAGACTTTGGCCACCTAACAGATGAATGCATAGCACTTCGGAAGGAAATTAGCTATCTACTCAGTAAGGGCATCTAAAAGAGTTAATAGGCAGAAGAAAGTCAAGCACAGGAAACTGACAAGGTGCCTCAGAGAGCAGCTTCTCCGCCTCAGGACGCTCAAATAATCAACTTCATCTCAAGAGGCTCAGACATCTGCGGCACTTCGTGTTCCTCAGCCAAGAAGCATGCTAGGGAATCTAAATCTGAATAGGGTGACAGACCTGTCTGGACATCCACCTTAACGCAAGACAAACTGATATCCTTTGATGAGAGCGACCGTTCTCATGTTCAGGATCCTCATCATGTTAGTCTTGTGGTCACTTTATATATTGCTAACCATTTTGTTCACAGGATCCTGATTGATAATGGAAGCTCAGTAAACATAATCCGTCTTGATGTGCTCAAGAAAATGGGGATCCCAGAAACTGAAATTGTTGCACAATCCTTAGTCTTGGTTGGCTTCAGTGGTGAAACTAAAAGCATCGTGGGGATATCAGGTTACTTGTATACATAGAGGGGGTAAACTCTAAGCTAAAATTTTGTGTTATAGATCCTCTCTCTTGTTGCAATATAATTCTTGGTAGGCCATGGATACACGAGATGAAAGCGGTCCCTTCAACTTATCATCAATGTATCAAGCTTCCCACACCTTAGGGAGTTGTAAGGATTGAAAGCGACCAGCAGGAAGCCAAGAATTGCTATTCAACTTCAATAAAGAACACAACTAAGGTGACAAAGGGATAGAAATTATAGAAAAGGGCACTTGAAGTACAAGAGGACATGGAGCTTGATGTCAAAGAAGTCCTTCTAGACCCTGAGAATCTTGAAATCAAGGTGCTCGTAGGACCAGACATCCCAGCAGGTGTCGAACAAGAATTGGTTCAGCTTCTGAAGGCCCATACAGCAAAATAGTAGAAAGTTCGCTCCCAAGAAGAATCTTATCATCCAGGAAGAAGTTGACAAGCTTCACAAAACCAAGATGATCAGAGAAGTTAAATATCCCAAGTAGCTAGCAAACGTGGTGGTGGTTCAAAAGAAGAAGGAAAAATGGAGAGTATATGTTGACTATAAATACTTTAATAAAGCCTATCCTAAGGATCCTTTTCTACTTCCCTGAAAATGCGTGAGTAACGGATCGTCTACTCGATCTAGCTAATCGGACATCGAAACGTAATTAACCGATTGTTTTTTTGATCAAAACGAACAATTACAATCAGTGTAAACACAAAGAATTGACACAGAGATTACACACTCAGAAACACACACTTAAGATTTGCTCACACGCTCAGAACTTGAAAACACAAAGACCAAACTACTATATATACCCGATCAGCCGAACTCCCACCGAACCCCAGGTTCGGCCGGTCCGAACTCCAGGTTCGGACCAGGTTCGGCCAACCCTATATTGGCTTGAACTTGGTCTTCGCTCAATACTTC
This sequence comes from Deinandra increscens subsp. villosa, assembly GCA_039602395.1. Classification (NCBI taxonomy): domain Eukaryota; kingdom Viridiplantae; phylum Streptophyta; class Magnoliopsida; order Asterales; family Asteraceae; genus Deinandra; species Deinandra increscens. The sequence continues at coordinate 22,182,166 of JBCNJP010000006.1, read as the reverse complement.
ACACGACGCACATTTCAGGTATCAACAAACTCCCCCTCGTCGTGTGCAGTATCACTTCTCTAATTTCTTCAACATCATCAAAACTGTATCTTCAATCAAGCTCCCCCTCAAGTAAAGAATCCGTTTATCCAATGAAATGAATCTTCGAACAAACTCCTCCTCGACTCAATCGTAACTTTGATCTTGAATACTTGATGATATCTAGTATATCTCTGGTCTTTATCAACAGCTTCAGAAGACTTGAAGTTGATGATATCTTGCACTACAGCATCCTGCATCAGAACTTAAATAATCTTGGCGCAAAATGTCTCTTCGAGACTCCAAGATATGATTTTGAAAATTGATTTTATATCATATGTTGATTAGATCGAAAATAAAGCAGAAACAAAATCTTTTTGGCTTTTTGAAAGTTTATACTAAAACACACCTAAAATCTTTTTGATTTTTCTAAAATTTATGCTAAAATACACCAAAAATCTTTTTGTACTTTTCTTGAAATGAAATGAAATTGCAACACAGAATCAAACGCTATTTTTGGTATGAGAAAGATCACTATATGGGATCATATTGATCATAACGCACTGAACTACACTTCAATTTCAATTAATTGAAGCACACAAGTCATGTCGATTGCTGGTATAATTTGTCCATCTTAAGCTCAGACAAAATCATACTCATAACATCTGGATATGTTAAGGTATTGATTAGGTTTGCTTTGACCAGTGTACCCCACACTATCAGACATATTCAGACATTTTCTGTTTTTCTTTCTTTTTCTCTTGTGTGATTGCATTTGTGAACTTTCACATTGCATAATATTTTTCATGATATAGTCAACTGTGTTCCATGCAAAAAGAAATAAGAACGTTAAATCGTCTACCTTAAGGTCGATCTTTCGATACGCAGATAAGGCCTCAGATTTAACAAAATAAAGAAAATAAAACAAGTTGAAATTGTATAACTCAACAACAATCAGGTCGGTACTCCCGTACACACAGAGAAAGTCCAATGAGTTATACGAAACACCAAAGAAAATAAAGCAGAACGTCAAACGAACAACAATCAGGTCGGTCTTTCGACACGCAGAGAAAGTCCGATCGTTTGACAAAATAAAGAATATCAAACAAGTTTAAATCTTTGCAAAATGAACACATGTGTACACAGTGACTTCTCATTACTATTGTCACACTTATTTTTCTTTTTGTGTCATGAAATACACATCAAGATGTTGTCCACTTGGTCAAGCATTAGCATTTAATGTATATCACATCTGAATACTTTCTGATTTGTTGAGCCTACCAAGCACATCAAACAATGATCTTATGGCCCTTTCATCTACTTTATCCATGAGTCAGATACGTATGCCAATGTACCATCATTTCCCAATGATCAATTTCTCACAATTTTATATTTTGCATGTATTCACCTTCCTTCATTATATATTCTGCATGTATTCACCTTCTCCCCATACCATGCATTTTCTCAATTACTCCCCCTTACTTACAATTCTCCCCCTTAAAATGAAAACTCTATTTTTGGATTTTTCATTTTACACAAAAACAAAACTCTATTTTTGGCTTTTTGAGAAAAACTTGTAAACAAAGAAAAGTGATCAATCAACACGGATATGTTTCAGATTTAGAATTCAGAAAATTTGCATATGAGAAAAATTTGTCTTTAAATTTAAATTAAGCAGAATACTCCTCCATCAACAATTTTTCAATCGTCGATAGGTCTTCTAGAAGTACCTGCACACTGGACAACCTGATTAGTTCACAAATAACCCGAAGCGAATCGCTTCTGGTCGACCAGTGTCCTGATTTTGCTTTGAAACCACCTTAGGTTTCCATTCCTGTTGTTTTGGTAATTCAGTTTTCGATGAAACAGTCACAGGTGACTGTGATGATGAACCTACATTTTGAACCTTTTGGAACATAGGTATAAAACGTTTTTGTTTGTGAAAGAATGTAGGCTCAACTTCATCAAAAACTCTGCCTTATTCATCAAAGAACTTTTTGTTGGCAGATTTATCAAAAACTGATTTCTTATGAAATCTTTGTGATGAATCAGCAGGTGAGGAACAATCTTTTGCCATATGCCCTGGGCGACGGCAAATATAACAAATTCTTGTCGTTTTATCCCATCTTTGATGTACCTGCGAAGAACACACATGAATATCTCTAACATGATCAGAATGAGAATCATATACCTGATGCCTATGATCATGCACCCATTTAGAAGTTGGGCTTCGAGATTTAGAACTTGCAGAAGAAATGTTATCTTTCACAAAAACTTCTGAAATCTTCCGAGCATCCACACAATGAAGAGGAAATTCTTTGTCTGAGAAAAGCTGATCAGAACCTTTGAGTTTGTAAAACCGCTCGGGTTGAACTTTTTCAGCTTCGAAAACCACCTTCTTCACTTGCTTCATCTTAAGCTTCTTGAGATTTGGTGATTCAGATGCTGGAACTTCTGCAACTTGAGTCTTTGGAACTTGAAAACCTAGACCAGTACTTTTACCTGAAATCCTTTCCTCAGTATTTGGACTCTGATGTCCATTCTTAGCTAACCTTGTGAATTCAGCTTTGACATCAGTGATTTTCTTCTTGTCATAAAAAATGTTCTCATCAAATCCAGGTTGAGACTGAATCTTGTCACTTGATGTAGCCGATTTCTCATTATCAGCAGACGACGAACCAGATACAAACTTTGGTGCTGGAGGAATCTCAGATTTCAAGACCTTTTTCTTGTTTTTCTTGTTCTTCTTTTTCTTTACAACCTTGACTTCTTCTGAAGTAGAAGAAGATATCTTTGAATAATCAAAATCATCAACCTGTTCCTTCACTTGTTTGACAGCTTCCTTGATATGAGCAGGGGGTGATGCAGTTTTATCAAACATCCTTTCAAAATTTGCATCATTTGCTAAGAAGCTTGTGAAAACTTGTGAATTGGAAACATTGTTGAGCAATCTTTTAGCATCAAGAACTTGAATTTTGAGATCAGAAATTTGCTGTTGAGCTTCTGCAAATTCCTTTTCTTTAGCAATCAAGCGCTTGGCAACTTTATGAGTTTCAAACTTTTGCAAGCGAAGATTGTCAAGTCCTTCGTGTAGCTCCTTCTTCAGTTTATCCTCATTTCTCTTTTGAATTTCCAGATTTGCAGTTTGAACCTTGTTAACCCTAACCAATTCACGCTTGTCATCCAACAACTTTTCCATATCAACTTGATATGCTTTAATCTGAGCATCAGATTCTTCAACTCTCTTAGTAAGCAAATCAAGCTTGACCTTGGATTTGTCAAACAAATTCTGGAAATCATTCGCTGCATCTTCTGCCTCTTCCTTCCATTTCTTCACTTCTTTGACTAACTCACCCTTTTCTTCACAAATCTTAGCCTTTGAAATTTCAACATTCTTTTTATCTTGTTTCAAAACTTCCAAAACCTCATTCAATGTTTGGATTTCCATGGTCAAATACTCATTCTTTAAAATCAACTTCTTGCCATGATCTTTAGAAATCTCCAACTCTGAATTAATCACATCAAACGCCTCAGACAGTTGTTGAACTTTATTCATCAACAAAGCATTTTCTTTCATCAAACTCTCTAAATTTTCAGCAGATTCATAAGAACTTGGAAGTGAACTAGTATCGGAACTAGTTTCTGAACAAAAATCTTCTTGTTGATCATGCGTAACTATCAATGCAGATGAATCATACACAAACTGTTGACCCCAATCATATACACCATCATTTTGAGCAATCAAAGCAGTGGTCTTGCTTGTGTTACTAGTAGATGGTTGAGTAAAACCAGGCTTTGGTGATATAGGAACAACAGACTTATTTGCATGTGCCTGATGACAATCTTTAGCAAAATGTCCAAGTTGTGAAAATTTATAACACTTTAATTTGGACTTGTCAAAACCCAACTTATCACCAGAAATATTCCTTCCATGCTTTTTAAAGAATCTTTTAGATCTTTGACACAACATAGCATATTGCCAAGATATATCCAATTCGGTTAGTTGATCATCATCAAGAGCATCAAGATCCTCACTGGTTAACTTTGCATCAGCAACATTTTTTAGAATCAATCCAAAGGATGATGAAATCAATGCAGAAATCATTTTGGCACAATCATCGATTGATTCTGCTGAAAAAGCATTTTGACTTGAAAAATTTGGAATTGTAAAATTGCAACCTCTTGAAGAATTATTATCAGAATTTCCTGAAGCTCCAGCTATAAAAGCAACACTTGGTGCTGTATTCTGATTTGGCTTAGACTTTGCACTCATGCTTGCACTATTTTCACCATGATACAACTCAGGATGTTGCAAGGTAGCTGTTGACTTCTTTGAGTTTAACATTTCCATTTCTCGAGCATGAAGTTTTCCAGTAAGCTCGTGAAATGTCATTGCAGAATAATCCTTGTCATGAGTAAGTAACAAAACATAATTTTCCCACTTTTCAGGTAATGCTTCCATGATCTTTTCCTTTAAATCTGCATCAGATTTTTCAATTCCAACAACCTTCAATTCACTAATCAAATGTGAAAATCTTGAAACTAGAGCAGGTAATGTTTTCATTGTCATAATTTTGAAAATTATCAAATTCTTTGTTCAAGACTTTCTTTCGACTCTTCTTATAATCAGCATTTCCTTCACATCTTGCGGATAAGGCATCCCACAATTGCTTAGATTTCTTGCAAGTACTAAATTGATGAAGCAATTCAGTAGGTAAAGCCATAGTAAGATAACCATAAACTTTCTTTTCAAGCTCATAACTTTTTCTTTCATCACCATCGAAGTCTTGAATTTCTTTAAGATCTCCATCTTCCATTGGTCGTTCATACAACTTTCGAATTGGAATCCATAGATCAATGTCATTCGTGCTAATATAAGCAGAAAATCGTTTCTTCCAATTTTGGTAATCTTCAAGCTTTAACAATTTGGGAACTTTCTGACTTATTCCAATTTTATTGTCAAAATTGAGCATAGTTTGCATTGCACTCTGCATTGCAGCAAACGCTTGAAAATCCGACATCGTTGAAAATTTGAAAAATACTGTCCTCCGAACTTGCTCCGAACCTAGTCTGCCGTCCGAACCTACTCCGAACTTAGTCCGAACCTAAATCAGACTCCGAACGAACTCCGAACCTTGTCCGAATCAACTACTAGCTCCGAACTCTCACCTAACCACCTCCGAGCCTTCACCGAACGAGCTCCGAACCTATGAAGACTCCGATCTACCTCCGAACCTCAAATCTCACCGAACCTAGACCGATACACCACCGAACTCTCGCCGAACACTCTCCGAGTCACCTCCGAACCTCAAGTTCGGAGCGGTTACTCCGAGCTTGCCCAGTAACCTCCGAACCTCGAAGACATTTTTCGAAAACTCGCAAAAACGGACTGATTTTGACGAAACTTGATATGGTGAATCAGAAAAATCAATAGGAGATGGTTTAGAAACAGTTTTGACACAAAATGCACGTCAGAAATGATAGAAAACACGTAATGAAACTCGAGAAAACTTCAAAAACGCTCAATAATCCGAGAATAGTAACCACAGATCAGTAGAGTGAACCAGAAAGCTCTGATACCACTTGAAAATGCGTGAGTAACGGATCGTCTACTCGATCTAGCTAATCGGACATCGAAACGTAATTAACCGATTGTTTTATTGATCAAAACGAACAATTACAATCCGTGTAAACACAGAGAATTGACACAGAGATTACACACTCAGAAACACACACTTAAGATTTGCTCACACGCTCAGAACTTGAAAACACAAAGACCAAACTACTATATATACCCGATCAGCCGAACTCCCACCGAACCCCAGGTTCGGCCGGTCCGAACTCCATGTTCGGACCAGGTTCGGCCAACCCTATATTGGCTTGAACTTGGTCTTCGCTCAATACTTCACACGACGCACATTTCAGGTATCAACATTCCCCATATTGACGCAATGGTGGATGCCACGGCTGGTCACGAGATGCTCACCTTCATAGACGCCTTAGCAGGATTCCAACAAATTCAGATGGAACCATGTGACCAGGAGCACACGGCTTTTATGACTCCGACAGGTGTCTATTGTTATACTGTTATGCCTTTTGGTTTGGGAAATGCAAGTGCCACCTACCAGAGGCTCGTCAATATGATGTTTAAAGAGCAGCTGGGGGACATGATGGAAGTCTACATAGACGACGTGGTGGTAAAATCCAAAAAGGCACAAGATCACGTCAAGGATCTCTAAACTGCCTTTGACATCCTTGAAAAATATAACATGAAGCTCAATCCCTCCAAGTGCCACTTTGGGGTGTGAGCGGGAAAGTTTTTAGGCTACATGGTTACAAAAAGAGGAATCAAAGCAAGTCCAGAGCAAATAAAAGCAATCCTGAATTTGAAATCCCATCGAATGTAAAAGAGGTGCAAAGGTTGACAAGAAGAATCGCAGCACTCAACAGGTTCATTTCAAGATCCTCTCTACGATATCCTAAGAAAAACAAGAAGTTTGAGTGGACTGAGAAGCATGGAGAATCCTTGAGATGCCTAAAAGACTACCTGTCAGTGCAGTCTTAGTAAAAGACCATCAAGGTCAACAGCATCCGATATATTACGTAAGTAAAACTCTGCTAGATGCGGAGTCTAGGTATTCTCACCATGAAAAATTAATTCTAGCTCTAATAATGGCTTCCACTAAACTTAGACATTATTTCGAAAATCATGTTATACTTGTGAAATCTAACTATCCTATTAAGGCAGTTCTCAGGATGCCGGAAATGTCGGGTAGGATGGCTAAGTGGGCAGTCAAGCTAACTGCCTATGATATCAAGTATGAGCAAAGGACAGCAATCAAATCCCACGCCTTGGCAGACTTTGTGGCTGATTTCAGCAGTGACATAGAACCAGAAGTTGAGAAGGAAGTCTAGCAGCTTGAGAAGATCGAAGAGGACTGGATCCCTTACACTGACGGATCCTCAAATGTTAGAGGAACAGGACTGGGCATCCTGCTAAAATCGCCATAGGGGGGACATAATACCGTTATCCATATCTTGGAATTCGAAGCTACCAACAACGAAGCTGAATATGAAGCTTTGATTGCTGGGTTACAATTGGCTACATATATGGGCATCTAGTGTATTCAAGTATTTGTTGATTCCCTTCTATTAACTAACCAGTTTAATGGCTCTTATGCAATGAGAGGGGAGAATCTAATCAAATACCTTGATATTGTTAAAAAATTATCTTTTCTTTTCGAAAGTTTTAACATTTCACAGGTTCCAAGAGAAGACAATTCAGAAACCGATGCTTTGGCAAACTTGGCTTCATCGCTCAGGATCCAAGGATATCAGGATTCCTATAATGCATATCCTGACACCGGTAATAACTCAACAGGAAGCTCACGCTATCGAAGACAATGAAGAAGCAGATGTTGGGAATCCCAAGGATATCTAAGAATCTTAGAGACGGAGAAATTCCTAAAGGTGAAAATCCCAAGGCTTTCCGTGCCAAGGTAATACCTTATTTTATCTTAGATAACATACTATATAGAAAATCTCTTGCAGGTGTCTACTTGAGGTGCTTAGAGAAAGTTGAAGCTCTTGAAGTGCTTGAAGACATTCATAGTGGAGATTGTGGAAATCATACTGGGGGCAGAGCACTCTTCTCGAAGATTCTTAGATGTGGTTACTTTTGGCTTACAATGAAGAAGGATTCCATGAGCTTCTCACAAAAGTGCGATGCCTGCCAAAGGCACGAAAATATTTTGCATCAACCAGCCGAGCTTCTGCATCCTATGGTATCCCCATGGCCGTTGATGAAGTGGGGCATGGATATTATAGGCAAGCTGCCCAAGGCCCCTGGAGGAAAAGTATTTATGCTTGCAATGACAAACTATTTCTCCAAATGGATCGAAGCAGAAGCCTATGTGCAAGTGAGAGAGAAAGAAGTGATATCCTTCATCAAGAGAAACATCCTTACCAGATTTGGGATCCCGGCAGAGATCATATGTGATAACGTCTCCCAGTTCATCGGCAAAAGAACAACAAACTTTTATGCAAGATGGGGCATCAAAATGATTACTTCAACACCTGTCCACCCTCAAGCTAATGGGCAAGCAGAATCCAGCAATAAGATCATCATCAACAACCTTAAGAAGAAGTTGGGCTCCAAGAAAGACAAGTGGGCTGAGGAGCTGCCTTTTGTTCTTTGAGCAGATAGGAGAACACCCAAAAATGCAACCGGTCAAACTCCATTCTCATTAGTGTTTTGAGCCGAGGCTGTGATCCCCACAGAAATGGTGCTACCTACAGCCAGGATCAGCTGTCAGGATCCTGAAACCAACAGCCAGACTCTGCTTCAGGATCTCGAAACAGTTGAGAAGCTCAGGGACATAGCCAGAATCCGGATGGCGCCCTATCAACAAAGGATGGCAAAGTCTTATAACAGGAATACTAGGTTAAGAAGATTTCAAGCAAGAGACTTAGTACTGAGAAAGGCATTTCAAAATACTACCAAACCAGCCGGTGGGAAATTGGCACCCAAGTGGGAAGGACCATATTTGATAGTTTCTGAAGAAGGAAAAGGGGCATATCGTTTGGTAAGCATGGAAGGAGAACCCCTACCAAGAGCCTGGAATGCCATACACCTCAAAGCTTATTTTATGTACGAATCCCTTTGGAGTCCTATTGGAATCCCATGATCCTCTCCGCCAAAATACTACAAGGTATGTATGCTAGTCCAATTTCAATACCATTCTTATTAATTTCATCACATAATACTGACTTAAGCATCTGAGTGGTGTTAGCTAAGCTAACAGCCATCCCTCACCAAGTGTTGAGTGCTTTGTGGATTTTGAGAATCCTGAGTACGTTGGGTATATCCCCAGTTAGAGGTTGGCCACCTCTCCTACGTTTAAGGTATCCTGTATATCTTCCAAGGTTTGAGAGGCTGACTCCTCTCCTAAGTTTGGGTAATCGCCAGTAGCACAAGACCCCTTGCAGGAGCGCACGTTGTCCACCAGTATGCTCAAGATGGTCGGACCAGTCCATCCCATGGGTGGCTAAAAATCTTGTCATTGTAGACTGTTGGGCGAATTCTTAATGTTTATAACACTGACGTGTTATCTAAGGTTTTGACATATTCATGTCACTTACGAATGGGCTTGACCCCAGTTTTGGCTTAGTCCCAAGTAAATAAGGGCTTGACCCCAGTTTTAGCGTAGTCCCAAATAAATAAGGGATTGACCCCAGTTTTGGCTTAGTCCCAAGTAAATAAGGGCTTGACCCCAGATTTGGCTTAGTGCTAAGAATCCCGGGTTTATCCCCAGCTTATTTCTAAATTTGCTATCTTATTTTCAAAAGAACTTCCTTTGGCCCCTGGCCAGGAATCCTATGAAATTCTTTTCAGAATCCCAAGGAAGGATGTCTGGATAAACTAGCTAAGTTGTCGTTCAGGATTCTTGTAAGGATCCTGAATGAGATAAAAGAAGAAGTGGCAGCTTGGATTGAGAAATCGACTAAGGTAAAACTTGAAGGTCAGGTGACTTAAGTTTTTATTACTTGATTTTGGATTTTAACATATTCGGTTGTTAAATCTCAAATTATTTCCTAATATACAAGTCCTTTTTAAGATTCTTGATGAACTTTATAACTAATCTCATAAATAAAATTTCAACACAAAACATAACATAAGAAGACAAAAGATAATTTTATTATTAACATACGCAAACGGGTTTTGAGCTCCCCAAGGTTCGTCCTGAAAACCTCAGGATCCCTTCGCTTGGGAAGCTAAGAGGTTAAAACTTATTAGGAATACCGTTTTCGTCTTGCAAAACGGAAGATCCCTCCACCAGGATCCCTACCATTATTCGTTGTTGTTTGTTACTTGTCTATTGCAGGAACCACAAATTGTTTTACCAAAAACCACCAAACATAAAAACATAAAAAAATGGGCTCAGATTGTTTCATTATCTTCATCTCCCATCGCATTCCCTTCTTCCACCAGCTTCTCCCCCTCCTCAAGCTTCTTGCCCTCTCCCAGCTCCAACACATAAGCCCTGGTCATTGCCGCCGGAGAATCCGGAACCGTCTTCGAGGAGCCACCTTCATTCCCATCCTTCCTTGTTCCAGCCACGTCACCATCGCCTCCTCCTAATGACTCCAGAACCAGCTTCCAGCCCGCAACAATCTAGCCAGGAACTGTTTTGGTCAAAAACTGCTTAAGCAATTAGGTGATCAAACTTTGTAAGTGAGGTAGAGTGTTTGATGTAAACAGAGACGAAAATGTAAGTTTGGAGATTGACACGAGGATGTAACGAGGGAAAAATCCAGGAATCCTTGAGTATCCTCAAGGAGCCTAGAAAAAAACCTCGGGAGCCGGCTTAAAGTGCTTGCTGCCTGAAACTTTTATATAATCGGAAAGTGTTCAAGTACAAATGAAGTGAGCTCGAGTTCTAAGTGTTACAGAGAGTTTTGATAGCGAGTATCGTGTGTTGCGTGCAAGCCTAGAGCTCAATATATATAAGATTACATAGCAACTAATCCTCCTAAAAATCAGCAACTAACTCCACGTCTCCCACATAGCCGTTTGAAGTCCACTTAGTCCACGTTTCTGTTAGCTGACCGAGTCTTTAGGACACGTGATTCACGTTGGAGTTAACCTGCGAATAACAAAAAAAGGGAAAAAACAATCGTTAGTAAAGAAACGTAATTCAGGATCCTTACAGTGAAGTGCTTGCGAGCTGCTCAGCATATCCTGAAATCCGGTACCAACAATTGCCCCCAAAATTTTGACAGATGGCGCATGCAAGCCAGCTGTCAAAAATTTGAAATACTTGCAGGCTTATCTGTAGTACAAATGATGATAAAGCAGAACATTAATCGGCCCAACTCCCCAAGCGAGTTTCCCGTTGGGATTTCTTTTATAACCCCTCCTTATTCTCATTATCTTGCACATCTCTTCTTTCGGCGAAACCCTAGAGCTTCTCCGATTTCCACAGGTCAGTTATCGTCTCCTTTTTCTTCTTCTTTTTCAAACATGGGAAAGAAAATGCTTCGCTCCACGGCCACTGTCTTCGACAATGTGGCCGACGACTTTGCCGACCAAGGGCTCCTCCCGGAAACGGAGGAGCAGACCTGCAATTTTGATGATCGGAAGATCACGATGTTGCAGCGGTCCTCGAGCTTCCCTGCTGAGGCAGAGTTACGTCCATACGACCCCTCTTTGAAGGCCGATCACATTTCCGACGAGTGGGTTTGCTTTCTCTACTACCCCTTTCTCCTTGGTATGACATTCCCTTTTCCGGCTCTAGTTAATGAGTTTTTCTCAGTCACCCATCTCGCCTATTCTCAAGTCATGCCCATGGTATGGCGGTTTCTCTTCTCCCTTCATCATCTGAACGAAACCTGCAATTTGAACATCGGGGTCGCCGAAATTTGCAAGGTGTACCGGCTAAGTACTCATGGCCATAACAGATTTGTTCTAAAAACTAGACCTGGAGAAGCCCAGATGATCCCAAGGGTTCCTCATAATGACCATGATTGGAGACGCCAATTCTTCTTTGTCAAAAGGAGTAGTCTTGTTGGTTGCAAGAACATTCCTACCCAATGGGTTGTCAAGGGTAGGAAGAGTTTTTGTGATATTCTAATTCCATAAAGTCTTCAATTTTTTTGTATAATATGTTTGTTTTTTGTCTTTGCAGCTCCTAAGTTTGAAGTTTTATTCAAGCCCGCTCGTGACTCTTCCAAGAAGCTCCAGGAACTTTACAGCATCCAACTGCAGAAAGAAGCTGCCTGCCCGAAGACGTTTCAAGTGCTCGAACCATCTCCCATCAATCTCACAGTCCCTCAAGAACCATGTCTACAGGTACTTGAATGTATTTGTTTTTGTTTTGTTTCAGGCTACATCTTGTTGTCTTCTGGAAACTGATTTCTTATTGCCTCTGATGAAGCTCCAGGTTCAGCCTCCAAATTCTCTTTCCAGGACCTTATGCTCCTCATCACCAAGAACGAAAAAACTGAGGAAACTAGCAGCAAAGCCCCTATAGATGTCTCAGCTCCCAAATTCCGGCCTCCCAGCACTCGGTCCAAGACTTCCTCTGCCAAGAAGCACAAAGCTTCGGACACCACCATCAATGTGGACAGTTTCGATGGTCTTCCTCCTGTTGCAGCAGCCAATAAGCTTCTCTCATTGCAAGCTGTGGTAAATATTGTAAGTATAGTTTAATGATAGAGAAGTTTGTTAGAATTATAGATAGAATACTTCCCTGATTGGTTCTGATCCATCTTGATTTGATGCAGGGTATTGACAAGCTGAGCCATGAAGTCATCGAACTCGAAGGCAAACCGGAAGCAACTGAGCAGGAGCTTGAGTCATTCGAGCTTAAACTTGATGAAGCCTTGCTCCGTATCGAGCAGATGGGTAAGATAACTACGAGCAAGAATCGTTACCATGAGAAGCAGCTCAAGGAACGAGATGCTGCAGCTGCTGAAGCCCTAAAGCTGGCTGATCAGAACGCTCAATCCTCAGCTGCCATCAGCGTGCTCGAATGCATGATTGAGATGGCTAACGCTGTGCAAGCTGAACGCTTCACTCCAGAGAGCTGGTCGGTTAAGGATTGGGAGGTGAGCCTTAAAAAGCTGATGGCTGAGAGGGACGAAGCTGCTGAGAAGGTTGCTAAGGAGGTTGAGCCGGAGGTCATGAAGGTGGACAAGGAAGCTGGTGAGAAAGACAAGGGCAAGGGTAAGGAGGTGAAGCAGGCGGATGCTGCTGGTGATAAGCTGGGCGATGAAGATATTCTTGACTAGGTCGGAGCCCACTTTTATAGGTTGTTTGTTTGGTTTTGTGGTAGTTTAAACAATGGTTATGGTGAAACTAAAACAATGGTACTTTAACTTATAGAAGCTTGGATGGAGGGACCTTGTGTTTCAAGGCGAAGTCCAAGCTTCCTAGAGAATATAGTTGGCCTCAGGTGGAGGGATCTTGGGTTCCAAGACGAAGCCTGGGGTCAACTTCTTTAATTTCCTGCATATATATAACTTAGCAGTATTTTGATCATCATGGTGTGTTGCGTGTATTTTTAGTTATGTAGTAAATTCTAAAAAATATTTGAATGAGGATCTTGTAGGATGGTCTATAACATAGTTTAGTTTAAAAACTTAAAAGCTTAAAAAACCTGCCAAAAATTAACAAACCATGATGCTAACCAATACTTAGTTAGAAATAAAAATATGTAACACATGCAGTACCAATGTCACATGTTCAAGAATATTCCAACCATCGAGATAGTCAAGATCCTGGAGGATCCTTAGAAATCCTTAAGATAGCCTTGGGGAAATTCTGATAAAACTGTGAATAAATCTTGAGCACTTAGAAATGAGTCAAACATGGTTCAAGCCCTTAAAACTTGAGAGACACGAAGGTGCATAAACCTTAGTTAGTGTGGAAACATTGAAAACCTTCGTTAAACTGAGGTCAAGCTCGAAAATACTTGGGACTAAGCCAACTGGGGTCAAGCCCATAAACTTGAGAGACACGGAAGTGCCTAAACCTTAGTTGACATGAAAATGCCAAAAACCTTAGGACCTTTTCGAGATGACACGTCTGCTACCCATTTTTGAGATGCGCTCTATGGCCAATAGTGATTAAATTATCAGCCACCCATGGATGGACTGGTCGCACCACCTCGAACCATAGGCCACCACCGTGCGCTCCTGGCGAGGGTCTTGCGCTCCTGGCGATTCCCATTAGTGAACGAGAAGGTGAAAACCTCCTAACCCTTTGATTGCATTCAGAATGCTTTAGACTTAGAAGAGGTGATCAGCCTCTAGTTTATGATAGGATGCTTAGAACTTCTACAAAACACTCAAGGCTTGGTGAGGGGTGGGTGTTAGCTTGGCTAACACCCCTCCGATGCCTAAGTCAGTAATCATTCCACAAAGATAATAATATAAAATTGAAATAAGAATCAAAATCATACCTGAAGTTTTGGAAGCTTAAACAAGGATTCTTGGGGATGCTTAGAGGATCCTCAGGGTACTCACATAAAATATGACTTCAAGTGAATTACGTTCCAAGCTCTTGGTAGTAGCTCACCTTCCATAGTAGCCAGCCTATATGCCCCCATTCCAACTTCTGAGTCTATTAGGTAAGGACCCTCCCATTTAGGTGAAAGCTTTCCATCTGCTGGATTGGTAGTATTTTGAAAAGCTTTTCTGAGTACTAGATCTCCCACTTGAAATCTTCTAATCCTGAGATTCCTATTGTAAGACTTGGCCATCCTTTGCTGGTATGCTGCCATCCTAAACTTCGTGAGGTCTCTGATTTCATCGATTGTTTCAAGATCTTCAAGAAGCTCCTGCTTATTGGCTTCAAAATCCCGGCAGCTTGTTCTAGCAGTCGGCATCACCATTTCAGTGGGAATCACAGCTTCTGAACCAAACACTAGGGAGAATGGTGTTCGACCAGTAGCATTCTTGGAAGTTGTTCTGTCAGCCCACAATACGAAAGGTAGCTCTTCAGCTCATTTCCCTTTTTTGGCTCCTAGCTTCTTCTTAAGATTATTGTTGAAGAATTTGTTGCTCGATTCTGCTTGACCATTAGCTTGTGGATGTATAGGAGTCAAAGTTACCATCTTGATGCCCCATGCTTCACAAAAGCCAGTCGTTCTTTTCCAATAAACTGAGATCCGTTGTCACATACTATTTCTGATGGGATTCCAAATCTTGTCAGGATATTCCTTTTAATGAAGAAAATCACTTCCTTTTCTCTAACTTGACCAAATGCTTCAGCTTCAATCCACTTAGAGAAATAGTCCATAATAGCCAGCATGAAGGCTTTTCCTCTAGGTGCTATAGGCAGCCTACCAACTATGTCCATCCCCCATTTCATGAATGGCCACGGAGATGATATTGAATGGAGCGGCTCAGCAGGCTGATGGAGGATGTTGCCGTGCCGCTGGCATGCATCACACTTTTGAACAAAAGCCATCGCGTCCTTCTTCATAGTAGGCTAGTAGTATCCTATCCTCAATACTTTGGAAATAGTGATTTGCCCCCAGCGTGATTGCCACAATCACCTTCATGAATATCCTGGAGTACTGCAAGTGCTTCAGGCTGCTCGAGGCATCTCAAGTACGGACCTGAAAGAGAGTTTTTGTATAAGATATCATTTATTATTAAATACAGGATTATCTTTGTTCGGAAAAGCCTAGGATTCTCGTTTTTGGGGATTTCTCCTTCTTGGATAAATCTCCTCATAGGGTATGTACAGGATTTCTGAGGATCCTGAGAATCTATCATTTTTTGATCTTCATCTTATGTGACGTCATTAACCTCCCGTTCTTCAATTGCTTGGGTTAGGATGTGAGTTATGGGAATCTTGACACCTTCTGGGATCCTTAAAGATGATGCTAAGTTTGCCAAAGCATTAGCTTCTGCGTTCTCTTCTCTAGGTACCTGTGATATGCTGCAATTTTCAAAAGATAATGCTAATTGTTTTACAAGGTCTAGATATTTGGTTAGCCTTTCGCCTTTCACTGAATAGGATCCATTAAATTGGTTAGTTAATAACAAGGAATCTATAAAAACTTGAATGTGTTGGATACCTATATCTTTAGCGAGTTGTAATCCTGCAATTAAAGCTTCATATTCTTTGAAGGAGCTCCCCTTCTTCTTGGGCGTGCTGCCTCCCATTTATCTTGGAGAGCCTTCTTTAGCTCCTCGGACTTTTCGTTCAATTTTTTGAGTAGATCCTCCTGGATTTTGTGTACATAGTTGGGGATAGCCGTTTGAATGGCATTTCCCAGATCCTCAGAAAATTGGGCTTTCATAGCCTCCCTTTTCTGTTCCTCTGTAATATCACCGCCATCATGGTCCGTCATTGATCTATGGAATTAGAATTTCATTAGCTTTGCAGCTTATATTTACTGTTGCCCGCAACAAGGTTTTGATAACATTATATTGGTCGTGGCCAATATTCTCCCACAGGTTTGTACGAGGTTTCTAGCCTTAGCTTCACCCCATTTCTACCTGCATCACTTCACTCACGCACTTCTCGGTTCAGGTGTGAAACACCTCCCTGTGTGTTTCCCCGAGTGATAGCTAATTACTTGACCATTATTGGCATTCAAAGGAACCATTTATTCAATTTAAACATAAGCAATAGTATTAAATTAAGGGCCAATTGCCTCACGCAGATGGTTCATTAAGCCTGAAACGATCACCTTTCCCGTTCCCTAAGCACAAGGTTTGAGTTCTAGTACTCCCCAAGTACTTGATTCACTCAAACCATGGCTCTGATACCAAATTGTAACACCCGTAATTTGATGCCATTACATAATTAAAATCGCTCCCAGAAAATTTTTGTACAAAACGTGTCGTTTAGTAATCATATACTACCATCGTAGTGGTTTACATTTACAAAAATATACCCTTATTATGTTTGACATCTAAGAGTTGATCATCAACTTGTACATAAGTTCTTTAACCAGAATGCAAAACGGTTTGTTCAATCTTAACATGATCGGTTCATTCAGCACTTGATGAACATCCCTTCAAGCTTTCACCTTACCTGCAACATATATACTCACTTTCAATAGTGAGTTTCTATTGCATAACAATGTATAATAAACATCAAACAATGAAGAAAACTGATGTGTTGCAAACACATCCTGTTTTCTTATGTCTTTTGTTATGTAGTTGAGTCAATTTGAGTCGGTTTACATCCTGTTTTCTTATGTCTTTTGTTATGTAGTTGAGTCAATTTGAGTCGGTTTCTATTTGTTTTAGTTGTTTTTAGCTAAGTTGGTGTCTTTGGGGTCTTGTTTATGTTTTTATGAGTTTTGTAGGTTTTTAATAAAGTCCCGAGGCCACGAGAGAAAGTTGGAAAGAAGTGAAGAAAAGAAGAGGACAAGTGCTGAACAAGATGTCCCAGGCGTATCGCCTGGGACTGGATTGCCTCTACGCGATACGCGCGGGGTGGCTGGTCAACGAAAGTCAAAGTCAGTTCCGCCCGACTAAATTGTCGTGTAATGAGCACCAGGCGTATCGCCTGGTGGGAATATATTAGCAAGCGATACACTTGCAGCCTCAAAACCCGCAAAAGAAGGTTTCACGATATAAAATTGGGTTTTAGGGTTCCAGGCGATCATTCACGACTTGCAGACGGCAGAGAGCGATCCAGAGGCGATTTCAAGAGCAGAAGAGGCTAGGAATCAAGGGGAATTCATGGGTGGACCCACTCTTCATCACCAAATCAGTAACGGGTTCATCTAATCTCTTTCGATTTCTAGATTTTATCATGTTAGGGCTTAAAGTTCTGATTTTTATTATGTTTTCTGTACTTGACATGATTGTTGGCTAAACTCTTTGAGCCACCTAGACTCGTATTGATGACTTTGATCTTTTGATTACTTTGTTCAGTTTTATGACTAATTGATTGATGTACTTTCCTATTA
Source organism: Deinandra increscens subsp. villosa (assembly GCA_039602395.1). Taxonomy (NCBI): domain Eukaryota; kingdom Viridiplantae; phylum Streptophyta; class Magnoliopsida; order Asterales; family Asteraceae; genus Deinandra; species Deinandra increscens. The sequence continues at coordinate 22,164,707 of JBCNJP010000006.1, read as the reverse complement.
AACTCCATGGTTGCTATGATTGAATGCATATGTGAATTGTTGATTGGATTTATAGTTGTTGATTGATGCATTCTTTACCTTTGAATGTCTTTCGGTCTAGGTAATTTGTCTAAAGTAGCTAGCTTTAGGGTTGGTTGCGTTAGAGTGGTTAGGGAGACGTCTTGAACTATTGCATTGGTTAATATTTATTCATTTGATTGCAATTTGCTGCCCTAATTAGACAAGCCGGAAGGTGATAATTAGGTAGGTTAGTTGGGTTGCTTAGTGGAATAGGATCACATCGCCATCGGAAGAGGGATGCCCTAGGAAATTAGGTAGCTTGCTAATTCTTGTCATTCATAGTAATTCATGGTAGCTCCAGCTAGCTTAAGGTGCCTTAGATTGTTTCGAGGGTGGTTAGGTCTAGTTGAGGTTGGATGTACCCGCAAGGTGAACTCCTGTTCGAGCGTTAGGATTGCATGCTAGGAAGTACTTAAAAGGTGAACTAGCCACCATCAGATTAGTCATAACCGATTGAAGTTGTCATTAGTGATTACGATTCTGAGTCTAGGTGGTATCTTTCTCTGCTCTGAAGGTTGTTCTTAGGTTTCCTGCTGTCCGTCTGTTAGTTGCGTTAGTTAATTTTAATTCAAATCAAATATCAAATCAAAACCCAAATTACTCAGTATTTCCAATTTCTAGGTCTAGGTTAAGTCTTTGTTTTTAAGAGTGTCCTTAGGGTTCGATATTCCCGGTCTTCCTTAGCTTTACTACGATCCGACAGGTACACTTGCCTTAGGGTTCGGTTTAGTTTTAGGTTTTTCGGTAAAATTAGGTGTGTCTAGGTCTAGGTTTAGGTCTAGGTTTTAATTGCATTTTTTTAGGTACGTTCCGAGCACATCAAAAACAAACAAAATCAGAATTTGGCTTCCAAAGCATATCGCCTAAGTTAGCTATAATTCCAAGCGATGCGCTTGGACCAGCAGGCGTGTTGCCTACTGCAACTAATGCTCCAAGTGATACGCTTGGAGTTGCTTTTCCAGGGATCTGGCCAAATTCAGCCAGTTCCATACTTAGCCAAAAATTTTGGTTGTTTCCCCTGTTTTCAACCAGATTTTATCAACTTATTTAAAACCCTTTTTCAAGATTTTCAATCCTTACAAAACATCTTCAAGTAATGTTTTTATGCACGCTAACTTGCCTTAACCGAATCAAGTTCTTATTTTGCATTAACATGTTCAACCGACCCCTTTGACCCATTCGGACACCCATTACCTTAAAGCTAATGATTTACCCCAATTGCAAGTTAATCTTACCATAACCCATTGGCATATATAAAATATATATGAATTCCATATGTCAACTACATCTTTTGAACCTGCATGGTTCTATGCACTTTGTGTGCTTGTCATTATTGAAAATAACACATTTTTAGAGGATTATGATCGTAAACTTATGTGACAACCTATATCTGCATCAAATAGTTTTTAGAGGGTCTCTACCTGTCCATTTGATCCTTTTTTGGGTTATTGAACCCGTTTGACCCCTTAAGACGGGTCATTGCCTTTGGTACCTTCCAATGCCTTATTTGACACAATTTTAGCATTGAGGATCTATGTTCTATAAGCCATTTATGATCCTCCATTACTCATTACATGGCATGGGTTCTAAATCCCCATTTCCACATCCCTTCAAGTTTTCATCTTACATTACCCGGTCCCAAAAAACCTATTTACCCATTTCCTAAGGATAAAATAGGGTTGTACTTCGATTTCTTTAAGCAGGCGAATTATAGGATCCCGTTCACTTCGTTTCTTCTTGAAGCCCTAGAATTTTTTGGGATTCACATTGCTTAATGCAACCCTCTAGTCTTATCTATTTTAAACCATTTTGAATTATCTTGCCGAGCTCTTGGAATCCCACCTGATGTTACCCTGTTCCGTGCTTTTTACTGCCTAACCATGGCCGAAAATTGGTACACAATTGAGAAACGACGTGATCTTGACCCAATTTGCAGCAGTAAACCTGCCACGAACCGCCTTTGGAAAAACTAATTCTTTTACCTTGACAGCATATGCGTTCCTTCAACCATGATTTGGCGTGATCCAAAGTTCGCTATTCGCGATGATGCTCCCAAAAAGGGAACTGTTAATCAAAGGCATTTCACCCTTATAAGCGAATTCTCATTTCCAATTCGCAAACTTCCTGAAGAAATCTTGGTCGCTGCAAAAATTAGCACATATTAACCTAACCCTCACTTGCGACCTTCCTTCCTTAACGGAGGCGCTAGTGAGTTTCATATCCTATATCCTTCCCCTTGCATGTTTTTTTTAGAAAAAAAAGAAAACATAATGTTACTGATAACTAACTTACTTTTGCATTTCTTTTACCAGAGATGGATCTGTCTGGCGTACTGAAACTCGGAGATATTGCATCCTTAACTTTTGAACCAATAGCGAACCCTACCGATGCAACACCTTCCACTGAGCAAACAGGTGCAACCTCTAGCAACTTAGTTGTCCTTGAAACAACCCAACTTGAGACTTAAGAAACTGAATCAACTCAGACCCCCCTACTGTCACTACTAAAAGGAAGAAACACATAGCTAAAGGGCGCCATGAATCTCCCAAGAAAGACGAGACATTTGTCAACAAAAGAAGCAAGAAAGATCCTCTGAAAAAGGTCGAGAAAACAACCGACACAGATGCATCCATTGGAACTACTCAAGGTGAGAAAAACAGTCATAAAGATGCAAAGGAAGATCATGCCCCCCGACGCTCTCCCAGACACAATGTTCAGTCTAACTTACTTTCTGCAAGTGACAATACTCCAATTAGTGAAAGTCAAATGGATCGACTAGCTGACATCGCTTCTCCCTCTGAAGATGCGAGTTTCAATTTTGAGAAGCCCAAAACTTCACCTGTAAGTCCACCCAGTCTATCGTACATGATTTCTAGTGACGACATCACCATGAATGAGTATTTTGCAACATCTCCACCCGCCAGTTTAGAAATCACCGAAAAGAGTCCTCCTACCATACCCACATCCGGTCACGTCACCTTGCAACCTGCTCATACTAGCCCAATGCAAGTTTTTCCATCATCCCAGACCAGCCTCTCAACCTCAAGTATCTCAACCTTCCTCCCTTCTACTCAAAATGAGATCGAATGGTTGAAGAATGAACATACACAAGTCAAAACAAGGAAAACCGTAGGGTACAACTTGGGAGAACTATTCCTGCCCAGCTGGAATATAAGTAACAAAGACAGTTTCACAGATCCTGCCACTGCAAAGAACATGTTCCTCCACAGTTCCACCCCTAAAGATGTAAGGTTTCTTCAAGGACTTCCTCCTTCTGTTTTAGCCTCTCGTGTTGTGGCTGTTCAAGCTGAAGCACAATCCATCATTCCCGAGCTTTATAACCGATGGACCAGGGCTGAAAATGCCAACTTGTTAAGTGAAATTGCCCAGATGCAAATTCCAGCTATGCAAAGCAAAATTCAGTGTTTGGAGAAAGATAAAGCGGCTCTTGCGAAAGCAAAGAATGATATTACTCAGAAGAAGATTGTGGCAGAACTTGCTTTAACTGAAGCTCGCTCAATGATAGACATGTTGAAGAAACATCAACTTATTCTTAAGAAGAAAAGTTCAGACACCTTTAAGGAGAAAGAAACCTTGATGCATGATAAAAAGTTGCTCAACGAGCAAGTGCAGACTGCTTCCGATGGTTAACCTTTTTTACTTTTCGTTATACTACTTTATCCTTTATATTCTTTATATCATTCCTTTAATTTCCCTTCTTTTGTTTTTTACACTACCAGAAGTAACATCTTTGAAGGAAAAGTTGAGCCAGCAAAATCATGAATTTGTAGAAGAAAAGAAAGTTCTTGAAAAGAAGCTGGAAGAACTTATCGAGGAAAAGCATACCTTGGAAAATGACAAGTCATGGTTGCTCAAAGAGCGCATAGATGCGATTGTAAAGAAACTATTCAAGGATCCTGGCCTGGTGTCTGCTGTTCAGAGTATAAACAACGCGATGAACGCTTGTGGTGTTAATGAAGGTTTGATTCTTGGATTTTATTATGCGAAGATGCCTGGGACTTCCGTGGTAACATCAAAGGAGTTTGACAAAGATGCTAACAAGAAGCTCAATGAAGCTACTGAAGCTTTCAAACATTTAAGCATTCCATTCCTGAAACGACTCCCGGATCTGCATAATGCTCCCCCTAGACGTAATTCAGAGCGCTATCTTTGATGATGAACCAGCCCACCATGCTGACCAACCTGGGTCCACAACCGATTCCCACAATGCACCTTCCAGCTCTGTATGACTACCAACAGTACCTTCTCTTCCCCTACTTTTGAGAAAACTTTGACTTCCTTCAAATAATTCCCACTTGCATGTGGATGATCTTTCTATGCCTGCACGTGTAAGGCTTTAAACTTTGTTGCCACTTTTG
>JBCNJP010000006.1:22015851-22159768 GCA_039602395.1 Deinandra increscens subsp. villosa | reverse complement strand
AGCTTTTCAGAATACTACCAATCCTGCTGATGGGAAGTTGGCACCCAAGTGGGAAGGCCCTTACCTTATTGATTCTGAAGAAGGAAATGGGGCATATCGTCTGATAAATATGGAAGGAGAACCTCCGCCAAGGGCTTGGAATGCTGTCCACCTTAAAACGTATTTTATGTGAGAATCCCATCGAGAATCTTAGGCAGAGTCCCAAGGATCCTCACAGTCTAAGTATCCCAAGGTACGTATACTAATCCTATTTCAATTTATTTTTATTATTTTTATAACTCATTACTGACTTAAGCATCGGAGTGGTGTTAGCTAAGCTAACACCCACCCCTCACCAAGTATTGAGTGCTTTGCAGATTTTCAGAATCCTAAGTATTTTGGGTGTAACCCCAGTTAGAGGCTGATCACCTCTCCTCCGTTTAAGGTATCCTGCATACCTTCTAAGGTTTAAGAGGAATTCACCTCTTCTACGTTTGGGTACTCACCAGTAGCGCACGACCCTCGCCAGGAGCGCACGTTGCCCACCAGTATGCTCGAGGTGGCCGGACCAGTCCACTCCAGGGGTGGCTGACAATCTTGTCACTAAGGGCTGCTGGGAGCATTCTCAAGGTTTATAACACTGACGTGTTATCTAAGGTTTTGGCATTTTCGTGTCACATACGAACGGGCTTGTCCCCAGAATTGCACGGGCTTGTCCCCAGAATTGCACGGGCTTGTCCCCAGAATTGCACGGGCTTGTCCCTAGAATTGCACGGGCTTGTCCCCAGAATTGCACGGGCTTGTCCCCAGAATTGCACGGGCTTGTCCCCAAAATTTCGGAAGCTTAAGCTTCGGCCGGAGGCCAAGAAGCTTCTTATGATTGTTTTAGGTTCTGGAATAAGTTAAGACAAATGCTGAGGGAAGTGTATTCAGGATTCCTGATTCCTGTCAGAATACTGAGGAAAGGCCTTCCCAAGATCACAAGTGTCGATGAAAATGGGATTCTCCTCGGAATCCTAGAATCAATGGTCTGAAATTCTATAAGGTAACCTGTCAGGATCCTGGTAAGGTTTCCTGATAGGATTCTCGATTTTATAGAAATTATTACCTAAACGAATTTCTAAAGGTTAGAATGGTATATTCAATCAATTGGCCTTAACCCTATAAAGATTTTAAGTTTCGCCACAAAATTAATAATTAAGTTAGGTGAACTTTTATCACCAATTATATTTCAAACTTATGAGATTATGCAAAGTAAATATCAAACACATTTCAAAATGATCAAAATACGATAATGTTATTAACGATTACGGGGTTTGAGCTTCCCAAAGTTCGTCCTGAAAACCTCAGGATCCCTCCCCTTGGGAAGCTCATAGGTCAAAAGATTATTGGGAACCCTGGTTTCGTCTTGCAAACTGCAAGATCCCTCCACCAGGATCCCCAACCATTGTTGTTACTTGTTCTAACATTGTTTCAGCGAAGACAAGGAAAGGAAATTGTTTAAGACATACATCAAAACAAACTACAGACTAAAAAAGAGGGCTCAGACCGTTGCATCGTCCTCATCGCCCATCGCCTTCTCGGGAGCTTCCAACTTCCCGCTAGCATCTTCCTCGTCTGCCTTCTTCACAGACTTCCCCTTCTCACCCGCGTCAGCGCCAGCAGCTTCAACCAAGGGAAGCTTGTCTCCACCAGTCGGGATCCCAGCCTTCTCCAGTTTCTCCAAGGATAGCTTCCAGGCATCCACAGTCCATTTCGAGCAAGTAAACCCATCAGCCTGAGCCTCCGCTGCCATCTTCAGCATTGCCTGGAGCACACTGCGAGCAGCTGACTGCTTGGAGACAGCATCCTCCACCTGTGCAGCAACCTGGAACTTCAGCTCCTGCTCTTTCATCTTGTGCTCATAATCCCGGGTTCTGCATTCAGCTATCTCGCCCTGGATCCGGATGGTGTTGTTTGCCTCATCAAGCTTCTTCTGGACCATGGCCAGCTTGGTCTCAGCCTCAATGCATGCGGTGATAAGCTGCTCGATGCCCTATAAAAGAAATACAACGGGGTCAATTAGGAATCTCAGCCATTTGCCGGATACCGCTAAGGTATGGGAATCCTATGTTTACACTTACCAGTTTTGTCGTTGTGTGCAGGCTTAGAAGCTTGTTGCCAGTCTCCGCGGGGCTCAGACCATCAAAGCTTTCCAGGAACACAGTGCCCTCAGAACCCTTCCTCTTCTTACTGGAGGAAGCTGCTTTAGCCCTGGTTGTAGGAGGTCGCACGCTGGTCAGGGGCTCAGGCTTCTCTTCCTTCATCTCCAGGTAAGAGGTTAGGTCGTCCAGGGAGAATCCAGTTGCAAGCTTGGGAGCTGTTAGTTTGAAGTAGAGAAAGTAGTCAGGATTGGGAAGCCTAATTCAAAACGCGTATTCGAGAAGCTCAAACACATACCAGACATAACGGCTTCTGAGTGGTCGATTGAGAAGCTTTGTTCACTGTTGGCACTCTCGATGGCAAAGGTCCTGTCAGCAGGTGGGATTTCCAGGAAAGTGGCAGTTCTCTGCACAACTTCTTCGCTAACTTCAACAAGATCAGAAAACTTAGGAGCTGCAAGAAACAACAAAAATATCATTAGCAAAATTCAGGGAAACTCAAATACAAAACCTAATTCAGTTTCCTACCCTTTAAAACCCACTTCATCGGCAATGAATCTCCCCCAACAATGGATTCACGCTTCACAAAAAAGAACATTATTTTCCAATCATGGTCACTGTGTGACGCACGAGGAATCAATTGGGAGTAGGAAGAGCGAGCTTGAAGAACAAAGCGACTGAACCCGTTGGTTCTCAGGTTGTAAGCGGCACAAACTTCAGGAATTCCCATCTCAAGCTTTCGGGAATTGTTCAGGTTGTCAAGCGAAAACAGAATCCTCCACACCATTGGCATTGTTTGGGAGTAACAGAGGCCGGTGATTTTGAAGAACTCGTTTACGATGGTCGGAAAGGGGTAGGACATCCTAAGCAAGAAAGGGTAATAGAGAAAACAGACCCAGGTGTTGGACATGCAATCGGCCTTCAATCGGGAGTCGAAATGCCGAATGATGGCTGACGACAGAAAAAGACCGGATTCCTTCAACTGACGGATGTCGTTGTCGGAAAAGTTGCAGGTTTCTTCTTCATTGAAGGGGAGAATCCCCTGATCAACGAAATCCTCAATGCCTAACGAGGAAGAAGGAGTGGCGGAACGGGTATTCTTCTTCGCCATGACCGGAATAAACAAAAAAGAAAAGATGCCGGAGAAGAAGAAGAAGAACTGACCTGCGATGACGAAGAAGCTCGAAAGGGTTTTTTTGGGAGAAGATGGTGAGATTGTAATCTCGGAATCTTGTATTTAAAGAAGAAGTGATGATGGTTATCCCATCAATCGGACGCCGAATAAAACGTCCCATCCAACCATATTTACCGTGATGACGCCGTAAACCTCTCAAGTTAAACGAATCTCGCCAGCTGTTAATCTTATCCACAGGCAGCCGAGCATCGGGGGCAATTGTTAGGGGTCAATTTCAGGATGCTTACAAAGAAGCTGCGTAATACTAGGAATCTCACTACGGTTTGGGAATCCCGTCCAGTCAGGTATCCTGAAAATTTAATTATCGACTAACCCTTATTTTTGCCATGTGCGTCTCTCTCAACGGTCAAGAGAAGTGGAGAAAGAGGATACCGGGAGTCCCGGATAGTTAGTTAGTTGTTATTTGTTATATAAACAAGGACTCGATCAATAGGAACACACAACACACTTTCATTAGCTTGCTTGCGAATACGAATCATTGTAACACTTAGCTCTGATCGATCAAACCTCCAACCCATTGTAACGAATTGCTTGATCATTAATAACATTGACTTGGTGGCGGTTTTTCAGCCGGCACCCGAGGTTTTTATCCAGGATTCTCAGAGGCAACTCGAAGGATTCTGGAGTTTTCCTCGCTAAAATCCTTGTGTTATCATCCCAACTTGGATTACTTGCTCACATGATAGTTAAGCACACTACCTCACAATCTAAGTTTGGAATACAGGATTCCTAAGTGAATTTTTTACCAAAACAGTAATCATATACTACCATCGTAGTGGTTTACATATACAAAAATATACCCTTAATAAGTTTGACATCTAAGAGTTGATCATCAACTTGTACATAAGTTCTTTAACCAGAATGCAAAACGGTTTGTTCAATCTTAACATGATCGGTTCATTCGACACTTGATGAACATCCCTTCAAGCTTTCACCTTACCTGCAACATATATACTCACTTTCAATAGTGAGTTTCTATTGCATAACAATGTATAATAAACATCAAACAATGAAAAAAACAAACAAAATCAGAATTTGGCTTCCCAAGCATATCGCCTAAGTTAGCTATAATTCCAAGCGATGCGCTTGGACCAGCAGGCGTGTCGCCTACTGCAACTAATGCTCCAAGTGATACGCTTGGAGTTGCTTTTCCAGGGATCTGGCCAAATTCAGCAAGTTCCATACTTAGCCAAAATTTTTGGTTGTTTCCCCTGTTTTCAACCAGATTTTATCAACTTATTTAAAACCCTTTTTCAAGTTTTTCAATCCTTACAAAACATCTTCAAATAATGTTTTTATGCACGCTAACTTGCCTTAACCGAATCAAGTTCTTATTTTGCATTAACATGTTCAACCGACCCCTTTGACCCGTTCGGACACCCATTACCTTAAAGCTAATGATTTACCCCAATTGCAAGTTAATCTTACCATAACCCATTGGCATATATAAAATATATATGAATTCCATATGTCAACTACATCTTTTGAACCTGCATGGTTCTATGCACTTCGTGTGCTTGGTCATTATTGAAAATAACACATTTTTAGAGGATTATGATCGTAAACATATGTGACAACCTATATCTGCATCAAATAGTTTTTAGAGGGTCTCTACCTATCCATTTGATCCTTTTTTGGGTTATTGAACCCGTTTGACCCCTTAAGACGGGTCATTGCCTTTGGTACCTTCCAATGCCTTATTTGACACAATTTTAGCATTGAGGATCTATGTTCTATAAGCCATTTATGATCCTCCATTACTCGTTACATGGCATGGGTTCTAAATCCCCATTTCCACATCCCTTCAAGTTTTCATCTTACATTATCCGGTCCCAAAAAACCTATTTACCCATTTCCTAAGGATAAAATAGGGTTGTACTTCGATTTCTTTAAGCAGGCGAATTATAGGATCCCGTTCACTTCGTTTCTTCTTGAAGCCCTAGAATTTTTCGGGATTCACATTGCTTAATGCAACCCTCTAGTCTTATCTACTTTAAACCATTTTGAATTATCTTTCCGAGCTCTTGGAATCCCACCTGATGTTACCCTGTTCTGTGCTTTTTACCACCTAACCATGGCCGAAAATTGGTACACATTTGAGAAACGACGTGATCTTGACCCAATTTGCAGCAGTAAACCTGCTACGAACCGCCTTTGGAAAAACCAATTCTTTTACCTTGACAGCACATGCGTTCCTTCAACCATGATTTGGCGTGATCCAAAGTTCGCTATTCGCGATGATGCTCCCAAAAAGGGAACTGTTAATCAAAGGCATTTCACCCTTATAAGCGAATTCTCATTACCAATTCGCAAACTTCCTGAAGAAATCTTGGTCGCTGCAAAAATTAGCACATACTGGCCTAACCCTCACTTGCGACCTTCCTTCCTTAACGGAGGCGCTAGTGAGTTTCATATCCTATATCCTTCCCCTTGCATGTTTTTTTTTAGAAAAAAGAGAAAACATAATGTTACTGATAACTAACTTACTTTTGCATTTCTTTTACCAGAGATGGATCTGTCTGGCGTACTGAAACTCAGAGATTTTGCATCCTTAAGTTTTGAACCAACAGCGAACCCTACCGATGCAACACCTTCCACTGAGCAAACAGGTGCAACCTCTAGCAATGTAGTTGTCCTTGAAACAACCCAACTTGAGACTTAAGAACAAGAATCAACTCAGACCCCCCCTACTGTCACTACTAAAAGGAAGAAACACATAGCTAAAGGCCGCCATGAATCTCCCAAGAAAGACGAGACATTTGTCAACAAAAGAAGCAAGAAAGATTCTCCGAAGAAGGTCGAGAAAACAACCGACACAGATGCATCCATTGGAACTACTCAAGGTGAGAAAAACAGTCATAAAGATGCAAAGGAAGATCATGCCCCCCGACGCTCTCCCAGACACAATGTTCAGTCTAACTTACTTTCTGCAAGTGATAATACTCCAATTAGCGAAACTCAAATGGATCGACTAGCTGACATCGCTTCTCCCTCTGAAGATGCGAGTTTCAATTTTGAGAAGCCCAAAACTTCACCTGTAAGTCCACCCAGTCTATCGTACATGATTTCTAGTGACGACATCACCATGAATGAGTATTTTGAAACATCTCCACCCGCCAGTTTGGAAATCACCGAAGAGAGTCCTCCTACCATACCCACATCCGGTCACGTCACCTTGCAACCTGCTCATACTAGCCCAATGCAAGTTTTTCCATCATCCCAGACCAGCCTCTCAACCTCAAGTATCTCAACCTTTTTCCCTTCTACTCAAAATGAGATCGAATGGTTGAAGAATGAACATACACAAGTCAAAACAAGGAAAACCGCAGGGTACAACTTGGGAGAACTATTCCTGCCCAGCTGGAATATAAGTAACAAAGACAGTTTCACAGATCCTGCCACTACAAAGAACATGTTCCTCCACAGTTCCACCCCCAATGATGTAAGATTTCTTCAAGGACTTCCTCCTTCTGTTTTAGCCTCTCGTGTTGCGGCTGTTCAAGCTGAAGCACAATCCATCATTCCCGAGCTTTATAACCGATGGATCAGGGCTGAAAATGCCAACTTGTGAAGTGAAATTGCCCAGATGCAAACTCCAGCTATGCAAAGCAAAATTCAGTGTTTGGAGAAAGACAAAGCGGCTCTTGCGAAAGCAAAGAATGATATTACTCAGAAGAAGATTGTGGCAGAACTTGCTTTAACTTAAGCTCGCTCAATGATAGACATGTTGAAGAAACAACAACTTATTCTTAAGAAGAAAAGTTCAGACACCTTTAAGGAGAAAGAAACCTTGATGCATGATAAAAAGTTGCTCAACGAGCAAGTGCAGACTGCTTCTGATGGTTAACCTTTTTTACTATTCGTTATACTACTTTATCCTTTATATTCTTTATATCATTCCTTTAATTTCCCTTCTTTTCTTTTTTACACTACCAGAAGTAACATCTTTGAAGGAAAAGTTGAGCCAGCAAAATCATGAATTTGTAGAAGAAAAGAAAGTTCTTGAAAAGAAGCTGGAAGAACTTATCGAGGAAAAGCATACCTTGGAAAATGACAAGTCATGGTTGCTCAAAGAGCGCATAGATGCGATTGTAAAGAAACTATTCAAGGATCCTGGCCTGGTGTCTGCTGTTGGGAGTATAAACAACGCGATGAACGCTTGTGGTGTTAATGAAGGTTTGATTCTTGGATTTCATTATGCGAAGATGCCTGGGACTTCCGTGGTAACATCAAAGGAGTTTGACAAAGATGCTAACAAGAAGCTCAATGAAGCTACTGAAGCTTTCAAACATTTAAGCATTCCATTCCTGAAACGACTCCCGGATCTGCATAATGCTCCCCCTAGACGTAATTCAGAGCGCTATCATTGATGATGAACCAGCCCACCATGCTGACCAACCTGGGTCCACAACCGATTCCCACAATGCACCTTCCAGCTCTGTATGACTACCAACAGTACCTTCTCTTCCCCTACTTTTGAGAAAACTTTGACTTCCTTCAGATAATTCCCACTTGCATGTGGATGATCTTTCTATGCCTGCACGTGTAAGGCTTTAAACTTTGTTGCCACTTTTGTATTCTGACTTGTGATGATCGTATGCTTTGCTTGCTATAACTGTCTTATCTTTATTAGCTTGTTTAAAAAACTTGTGAATGAAATATATTCGCATGTTGATCAGACATGCAAATATAAACTTTTATAAGAAAAGAATTTTCTATCCCTTAAATAATAGGTTAGGATATGAACCATATTCACATCAGAGTTATCCAAGTTGCGAGTAATACTCGACTTACCGAAATCCCTAGGAACATATCCGACACATATTTTATTTAAAAATTGGAACATATCCAATTTTTAGAACGAAACATATTCGCCCTTCTTAGCTAGCTCATGCTAACTTTACACGAAACATATTCGATTTACCAAACTGGATCATATCCATTTTTCAAACGAAGCATATTCGATAGACTTAGTTAGAACATATCCAACTTTACATGAAACAATTTTCAAGCAATGTAAACAGAACATATCCGATTTTATACGTAACACACTTGCATAACATATTCACAAACCAGAAGCATAGATTCATACTTGTTTAAAGAAACACTATTTTGTCTTACAAGATTTTCTCATTGAGACATACTCAACTTATTCTGAAACTTCGAATATTAGTTTAATTTTCAATATAAGAAAAAACAAATTTTGCAACTGGCTCTGTTTCACTCTCCCCACCAATTGCCTACATATGATACTTCCGCAAGTGAATTCTATTCCAGGACCTAGGCAGAACTCTCCCTTCCCCATCTTCAAGCACATAAGATCCCTTGTCTAAAACCTCCGCAATTTTATATGGCCCTTCCCATTGAGGTGTCAATTTTCCTTGCTTCAAAACTCTGCTTAGATCATTATTTCGCAATACAAGTCACCTTCCTTAAAGTAATAAATTTTCGCATGTGCATTGTAATACTTCTCCATTTTTGTCTTGTACTTCCCTTCTCTTATAGCCACAACCTCTCGTCTTTCTTCTAATACATCCAGGTTCTCCCTCAGCAATACATCGTTATTACCTTGCTCAACCATTCTTCGAGTTGGAACTCCAACCTCTTCTGGGATTACCGCTTCAGAACAATACATCAAGCTAAAGGGTGTTTCTCCGTTAGCAGTCTTTGGCATTGTTCGATAGGCCCATATCACATGCGCCAATTCATCAACCCATCCACCACCTGTTTTATCCAATCTTGTCTTAATACCCTCTACTAGACTCCGATTAACCCGCTCGACCTGCCTATTAGCTTGCGGGTAAGCAACAGACGCAAAGATTTGTGTTATAGCAAGTTCCTCGCACCATTCCCTAAAGGGATTATCAGCAAACTGTTTGCCATTATCAGAAATTATGTATAACGGCAAACCAAACCTAGAAATGATGTATTCCCATACAAATTTTTTCACTTGAACTCTAGTGATGCTCGCAACTGCTTTTGCCTCCACCTATTTGGTGAAGTAATTAATAGCCACAATTAAGAACTTAACCTTCCCTACGGCTTCCGGAAATGGCCCTACGATATCAATGCCCCATTTTTGAAATGGCCAAGCTGACACAATTGGTATCATCTCATGCTTTGCTTTTAAACTAACCGGAGCAAACCTCTGACACTCATCGCATCCCTTGATTATATCACTAGCAAACTTATGCATATTGGGCCAATAATATCCCAATAGAATCAACTTGCTAACCACCATCCGAGGCTCCATATGATTGCCACATATCCCCTTGTGAACCTCATGAATCACATAATCATCCTCCTCTCCCGTTAAACATTTCAACAAAGGACCTACATACGTCTTCCTGTACAATACCCCATCTTGGATTTGATACTGCAATGACTTAACTTTTACCTTTCTTGCCTCCTCCTTCCCTTCTGGTAATCTTCCCATCATCAAATACTCGTATATTGGTGTATACCATATTGGTCCCGACATTGTCACATCCGACGCTTGCTTCTTTAATATTGAAGGCCCATCCAAAACCTCTACCCTTAATTCTTTTCCCAAGTGTTTAAATGATGTAGAAGCCTACTTACTTAATACGTCACCTTTCTTGTTTTGACTTCGAGTCACATGTGAGACCTCACATTTGCCGAACTCCTTCATCAAAACCTTGACTTGATCCAAATATAAAGCCATTGCTGCACCTTTTATCTCATCATTACCACTTATATGCTTGACAACCAACAGGGAATCGGTGCATACTTGCACTTCTTGCGCCCCTAGTTTCTTTACCATTTTTAAACCTGTTCATCCAAAGATTTATGAATAAATAACATCAAAGAAAGTTAGCAAAAATAATTTTTCTTAGCACATCCAAGCAACCTGCCAACACGGCCTCATACTCAGCTTCATTATTTGAAACTCTAAAATTAAACCTTATAGCATAAGTCATTTCATCACCTTCCGGGCTCACTATTAGTATTCCTGTAACTCACGATATAACGGTGATTAAATTTTTTTTACCAAATACTTTGTTAATATGTAAGGATAAAAAATAACTCTTCATTCATAGATTGGAAAAAAAGGTAAAGTTATACCTGCACCTGCCCCTTCACTTCCGGTTGACCCATCAGTAAATAGTTTCCACAGAGGCATCTTATCCACATCCATCACAACTAATTGCCCCTCCTGACTTATAGGCATTTTAGCTAGAAAATCAGCAATCACTTGCCCTTTCACAGTGGTCCTTGGTTTAAATTGAATATCGAACTGTCCCAATTCTACGGCTCAGTTAACCATTCTACCAGATATTTCCGCTTTACGCAACACCTGGTTAATCGGACATGTTGTCAATACTTCCACACATTGCGCCTGAAAATACCTCTGTAACCGCCGTGCAGCCACAACCAATGCCAACGCCAACCTTTCAATTGGAGCATATCGCTTCTCATAGTCTTTTAACACTTTACTTACGTAATAAATTGGCATCTGACCATGCTCTCTTTCTGCCATAAGGACGGCACTAACAGATCCTTCGGTCGCTGCTATGTACATTTGCAGTGTTTCCCCCATAGTGGGGGCTGTTAAAGTTGGCAACATGGCCAGTACTGCCTTTAATTCCACAAATGCGTCCTCTGCTTCTTGCGACCACTGAAAATTTTCCTTCCCCATACATTCTTTCAAAACCTTCATAAAGGGTAATGACCTTCTAGCAGCTTTAGCAACAAACCTATGCAACACAACCAATCTTCCATTCAAGATCTGGATATCCTTCACTAAAGTTGGTGATTCCATTTGCAGTATCGCTTCCACTTTTTTCGGACACGCATGAATTCCCTCATTGGACACCATCATTCCCAAAAACTTACCACTTTGCATGCCAAAGGAACACTTTTTTGGGTTTAACTTCATGTTTATACTTCGCAGCTTCGCAAATGTTTCCTCAATATCCCTAAACATACCATCTTCCCACCTGATCTTGAAATGTTTTATCCATCAACCTTTGGAAGGTTGCTCCGGCATTCTTCAGGCCGAAGGGCATTTTAGTATAACATAACTGCCCTTCCCTTCTAATGAACGTGGTCTTATCTTCATCCTCCACTGCCATCTGTATCTGGTGATAACCCTTGTATGCATCTAGAAAACATTTCCACTTAAATCCTGTAACCGAATCAACTTTCCAATCAATTTCAGGTAGTGGGTAACAATCTTTAGGACACACATTGTTCACGTTCTTGAATTCGATGCACATCCTCCACGATCCATCACTTTTCTTGACCAACACAGGGTTTGATACCCAATCCGAAAACTGAATTTCCCTAAGGATGTTTGCTTCCAACAACTTATCTACCTCAACCTTCACTAGTTGTGCTCTTTCATCATCCATCCCTCTCTTCCTTTGCTGGTACGGCATACTTCCAGGATACAAAGCTAACTTGTGCTCTGACAGATGCCTCGGAATGCAAGTCATGTCTGAAGGTTCCCACGCAAAAACATCCACACTCTTAGCTAACAGATCATACAACTTCACCCTCGCACTTCCCGACAATTGATATCCAATTTGCAACTGCTGATCCGGATACCTTGGATTGAATGCCCACTTATCTTTTTTTTATAATTGCCCCATTATCCTCCTTCTCCATTTCTGGCACCTGAACAGTATATACTTGCAAACATGTATCAGAAGTTAAAGGTGCGACCCCTTTCGGTGTTGGGAACCTTATCATTCCATGAGTTACTGATATTACCGCTCCCAACTGACTCAACACCGGTCTGCCCAATATTACATTGTGTGAAGATGTCGTACTGACCACCAGGAATGTAACTTCCAATGTTCGAATCTGCTCCCCCATTCCTATAACCATCGGTAAAGTAACTTCTCCCATAGGTTTAACCATCTCCCTCGAAAAACCCATTAAAGGAACTTGCGATGGAACAAACTTTTGTCTCACTGCCATTGCCATTTTTGAAAACACTGTTCGTACATTATATCGCAGCACTTCCATAATCGATATACACCCTTTTAACCTCATAATGTGCTATTGTATCCACTACCACCACCGGTTCCTCCCTTACCATCTCAAGTGGAGGAAATGTGATCTCCTGATACTGCCAATCAGCTTGTTTATTTACTTTATTCTTTTGAAATCTTACCGGTTGATGTCATTTTATTACCAACATATGAATTACCTTTGTAGGCTCATTACTTCCCCCGTTAAAAACTTTTATCAAATGTCCCAATTTCCCAGATCTCACTGCTTTATCATTTTCCTTTTTCAACGCCCAACAGGCATCGGTGGTGTGACCCCTATCCTGATGAAAATCACAGTTTTTGTCAAGATTCTTCATAGGAGCATACTTTATTTTGGGAGGAGCTTGGAACTGAACACGCTCAGTTGATAAAATCTCACTTGAGGTTTTGATAAGCTCCACAAATTTATCATGCCTTGTCAGAAGCATAATCCTTCGTTGACTGATTCCCAACGTATCTTGTCCTAGAACCCATGGGCCTAACCCACTTATTCTGAAAATACCCACTATTATTTCTTACAGGACCACCATACTTTCTGTTAACTTGGTGTGTCTTAACATATCCTCCCCGAGCAACTGTGTTACGGTTTTCCTGCTGAACAAAACTTCCACAGGCATTTTTCCCTCGGACATAAGCTCTAGCTTTATCCATCAAAACTTCCATAGACTTCGGAAGATCCTCATGTAATTTCTCGACCAACTGAGCACATATAACCCCATCACAGAACCCTGAAATTCGTAATTGATTGCCTGCCCCAGAGATTTTCATACTCTCCCTATTGAATCGTCCTATAAAATCCTCAATCGACTCTTGATCCCTGCGCTGGATATTGTGCACCTCCGTCAGATCTCTTGTACATTTTTTCTGTTGACTGAATTGCCTCAAAAACTTACCCTTTAAATCCTCAAAACTTACAATTCCTCCAACCGGAAGTGCGTCAAACCGCACTCTGGCTATGCCAGTTAACGTCTGTACAAACATATGGCACCAAGTTTCTTCGGCCCAATTTTCCAACCTAGCCGCCGAATAAAATTCAAACACATGATCATCCGGATCTGAAAACCCCCCATATTTGCTTACTATAAATGGCATCTTCAACTTTCGAGGGAATGTCGCTTCTGCTATCCATGAAGTAAATTTCGACTGTGACATCATAGATTCCGGCATGTAGGGAATGATCATCTCTGTTTCTCATTAAAACCCAAAATAGTCAATTATCATGATAACACATAACTTAAACCTATGCACATTTTTCAGCTAGCAAGAAACTGTTATCACATTTCAACTTTACTTTTTTGAGAAATAGTAAAAACTCAACTATGAAGCTCGTTGATTAAAAAGTTTGCTTCTCCGTAAAAGTAACTGCGACTTTTTATAAAAAAAAATGTATTAATCACAAGTAGACTTCATATTCTAAACTCCAAATTGTTTTCCAGATAACGGTTAAAAGTTCTAGCGAATCATGCTTGAAGATCGAAGAAATTTGATAATTTAGGTAACTAACTGAAAACTTCTACAAATTATAGTTAAAACCATGACTCATCGATATCATACTGTTCACCAAAGGTTTCACCGTTTTTACTGTATCCTAACCACCCTTCATGGCTGATTGACGTTGATTCTGAAGCTTACTCTTAAACTTCGACAATTGAAACTGCACATCATCAGCTTCCTCCTCCATAAGTCGGTGTTGCTTTAAAAACAGTAATAACTCCTTATTCTTTCGCAAAAAATCCACATCTGATTCCGGCAAATCAACGTCGACCGATTCTCTCACCGGCGAGTCTCCACCTTTTACCTCAGCATCGTCGCCAAAAACCACGACATCCTGCTTATCGGAAACATTCTTGCTAGTAGACTTCTTCGATCCTTCATCACACTCCGGGATTAAGGTCTTCGGATTCACGAAAGAAGCTGTGAAAACCGAAGTGGTCTTGATTGGCGAATCATCAGCAAAAAAACAAAAAGGATTTCTCCAAATCACTCATCATTGATCCAAAACTCAGTCACGAAGGATTCCGTTGACTAATAAATGGCGCCACTGAAAAAAGGGAAAAGTGCCACCGAGGTCACCTTTGCCACCAAATCAGAGAAGTAAAAGTGAAAGTGAATGAGTTTCGGACTTAGAGAAAGAAAATGAAGTTTATTGATTGACAAAGTTACAAGCGATTAAAGTCCAGAGTCCCTAATCTATGTCTAAACTTGGATATTTATAGGTCTCTAGCTTCGCTTCTCTGATCTTTAGCTCGGATCTTGACTCAGATCATCGCCGTGCATATACCTGCAAGGCCACTAGCATTTGCATGAGGACTTAGATGCCCGATGGTCGGATATGAAGACACATTCTGACGATCTCATCTACTCATCACCGCCCATTGCAACTTGTCAATCATTATATGATTCCTCCGAATCTTGCTTATGGTCAAATTTAGTAATTGGAGAACCTATTGGCAATTAGGCTTCATGGTTCCCAGAACCATTCATCACCTATTTAGAATAGTTCATGGTTCATTCCATTTGTATGAAATTACATGTTTTACATAAACTACTACTTGAAACATAAACAATGTTACCTCGTGAACTTGAGCTTCCACTTCCACAAACTCCTTGGTTGTTACCTTGGTCAACTCGATCACCTAATGGGTCACTAACAATATCAGGACCTTTATCATCATAGAACTTATACCAAATTTCCATTAACATGATTTCAATGCTACACATACACCATTACACATAGATGGCAATCAAGCATATTCATCAAGTTTATATCTACCTACATGGTTCCATTATCAATACAACATCACTTAGGTGCTTTCACTAACTAGGATGACATTTTAAACACACGATCTAAACCTATGATGGATCATTAGCAATTCCAACCTACCAATTTCAAAATCAATTTGGTGGAATCCCTTCCAACCCATCATCAGTTCATCATAGTACATTATTTTCATGCTAGAAATCAATTAATAGAACCAATTACAAAAGTCTCATAAGTGGTCATCTAGCATGGAGGTTCAAGTAAGAGAATTTGGTGACTACTTCACCAATTGCTAATCAAACTAGAAATTTATGCAATAAATAATGTTCCTAACATCATAAGATTCATAATACATCAACAAATTTGCAGATTTTGGGTCCTAATCCTTGTGACCTACACATGTAACTCTTGGGGGTTTACTTACTTGTTGCAAGGATGAAGTTTGAGGAAGAATTACACTACCAAATCCTAGTTTGTAACCAAAAATCACCGCTTGAGGCCTCTAATTGCAGAATTTGGATTTTAAGGTGTGGAGAGGGTCTAGGTCGAGATGCAGATCGTGGTCTGCGATCTCCCCCTCATCCAACTCTATTTTGTTTATTTTATTATTGCTTAATTACACTTTTGGCCCCTATAGTTAAATTTTTTATTTTTAGTTAACCTTATTAGCATTTTACACAATAAACCCCCTAATTTCCCATAGGAATAATTTCTACTACTTTATGGGGTATTTTTGGCTACAGAAATTAATTTAACTAGATGTTAACGGGAAATTAAATTATTAAAATTTTTGGAAGTTACATCAACACAGTTAGTTTGACTAGCCATAACTGCAGTTACATTGTTGTTGTTGTTGCTTCCATTTGGCTTTGGTGGAGTTGAGCCTGAACTTGAAGCATGTTAGTTGTTGGTATTGCTTTGAGCTGTTCCATGAGATTGATTGTGTGTTTGACCATCCCTTCTGGAACTTCAACATTTCCTAGCAAACGGTCCCAATTGGTCGCAGTTGTAACACTTGACTTAGCTGAGAGAAACTATATTGCTCAGAAACACGATAATCATACTGGGCTAGTTGGCTGGCTGCCACATACGGGTCTTGCATGTCCTAGTGATAACGAACAGGAGGAACTGGAGGAGCTAGAGGCAGAGGAAGTCCAGGCTCCATCGGAGATGTAGGAGGTAGAGGTGGTATAGGAGGGGCAACGGTAGTCAGATCCTCGAAAATACCAGCTAGTGGTGCATCGGCATGCTGCTCATGCTCCATGGGCTCCGACTCGTCGGGAGCCTCGTCAATCAGCTACATAGTTGGCTATCGAAAATCCAGGTGGAGCATAAACATGTTGCTCATGGTGCTCATATCACTCAGAGTGATAGTTGACCGACTGGCTGGCTGGAACAGTAATCATAATCCTAGTGTCGGAATGTGAACAAGACGACGCTCCCGTCACCCTGGGTCTCAGTGTGCTCATCATCATCATCATCATCATCATCATCATCATCATCATCATCATCATCATCATCATCATCATCAGCTCCCTGGGTCCGAACAACCTCAAAGGCTACCTCTTGCTCAGCATCGGTGATCTGGAGAGGTGGTGGAGATGGATGTACCGACATTCTGGGCTTTCGCTCCCTCTTCTTATGCTTGTTCTCTGTAGTGGAGGCCTCAGGGGAAAGCTTGGTCTTGACAAATTCAGAGGCGGAAACAGCATAACCTGATAGATCTGGACTGAACTGCTAAACTAGTTGGCTTGGACCGGCTTCTTCCTTCTTGCTACCGGATTTAGATGAAGATCTACGTCGTCTAAACATCTTCAGAGAAATCTGCACCAAAACACAATTTACACACCAATATATATATATATATATATATATATATATACATGTTCTATAATAATCTACATACCTCTAGGGTTCCGTTACCCTAAAGTCACACTTAAGGACTATATGTCCTATAAAATAAGAATACCATACATCAGATGGACTATCAGCTTCTACCTAATTGCTAGACTTTATAGACCTTAGTGTACCTGTGGGTAGGAATGATAGGTGGGAAGTCAGTCACTTCTACCGACCTTACACTAATTCCTGATAAACTACCTAACTCTAAGATATCAACATAAGTCCTAGACTTAGCCCATGCTTCGTCCTAGAGTCATAAGGTTCAAACTTAAGTGCTCTATAGGAAACCCTTAATATGTTGGAACCTTGGGCTTTGATACCAATCTGTCACACCCCCACTTTCCGCCCCTTGCCAAGGACGGGAAGTACGGGTATGGGGCCGGCTGTTCGTATCAGGATCCGCGGAAGCATCAGATTAATAGTTAGAATACGTAACAATCACACATACATAACCCAATGCAAATAATAGGCCACCTTAAATTACATTACGAGCTACAAGGAGTTCTATAACCCAAGCAGCGAACAGAAGGTTCGGTCCCAAGTACTCTAAGACATATCAAAGTATTCAAAATACAACTGACGGAAATAACAAAGACAGGGGTCACAGGCCAGATTTGAAAATGCATCAATAAAGCAATACAGCCCTTAATAACGGTTTCCTAACCATATCCATTCTGCCCAACCAATACCTGCTTTTAAAGCTACTTAATGCACCATGAACTAAAACATGTCAACAACAATAATGTTGTTGGTGAGTCTGCAACAATAACAGTCAGATAAACATTTTCTTATTTTCTTTACTAGTACTCTATGTGCAGCTACTGATGCTCTAGCCCTAGGTCAAAACTCAATCCAGCATAACACATGCGTGTGCCCCTGTATTACCCATCATATTCGGGCATATAGTTACACATACACATCCTTGATAACTTAATATCAAGGAATGGATGTGAGGCCAGTTATTCTACCTACGTAATCAGCTGTTAGGACCCCAATACACCCCATGGCATACGCAATCCCTAATGACCACCCAGCATTCGACCCACCCAGTTCGCCCACACATACAAAGCATATCAACAGAGAATAAACAATAAAGAATTCATGTGCACCCCAAAACATTTAAAATTGTTTTAAAAGAGTGGAAGCTATCTGTACTCACAGATATGCGGGATTTAAAAGGTTAAACTCACGTTCCACCACGTCTAGATGCAAAGTCACCCTATGATATATATAATCGTAACCGTAAATCAGTACCTAAGCTACTGATTTTCATCATCAAATTCTTATCATTATGCAACGGGTCTCCGTATGGTAACCCGATTCATTAATTAAGGATTTTCGAACCAAATAACTATACTACTGTTATGAAATCAATTCAATTCATCCAAACAATCAATCTTAACTTTAGAACTAAATTGTTCCAAATCCACAGTTTCAATTTACAGTTTATAACAGAAAATCAAGTCTTCAAACTATCTAGAATGAATACGGGCGTATCATATTCTACTGATATTGTATTGAACAGTTTCTTAATTTTCAGGAATCCCGCGATATGGTCGTATTTACTTTTACCAAATACGTTCGTATTACCTTTGAGATTAGTTTTACGAATCCGTTAACCCGTGATACGGTCGTATTGTCATAACATGGATGCGACCGTATTGCCCTTAAAATCTAAAATCTTGAATTGGTCGACCCCCGATACGGTCGTATGGTCATCTACCTAATACGGTCGTATTCATACTATACCAAATTTTTGATTTGGTCATTTTGACCATTCCTGATCAAATTTTACCCAAATCTTTTTGAACCGGAACCTTTCAAATGCTTGATTAAGTCTCAGTAACATAAGCAAATGCTCAGAATGTCAATCTATTGACCATTTCACATGCATGCACTCAAATTGGTAACTTTTACATAAAATGTAAACCTTACCTCTAGTGTAGCTTTCCTTCCAATCTCTGTATCCAGCCACACTCTTAGAAGTCTCCAGTAGTCCTTAACACTACTTCATGCAATGATTTCTGAATAAAAAATCCCCATTTCACTAAATTTACCCAAATAGTAAGAATTTAGGGTTGTCTGTGCAATCCATTACATACCTTGATGTTTCCCTTCGATTCTTAGCACCAAGACAACACAATATCTTCTTATCAGCTCCTGAAACAAAATCTATCTCAGAATCAAAACAAACATTCATCAAATTAACTAGAGGATGAAGATTAGAAGCTTACTTAAAGAGTTTTAGCTTCAATCTTTTATTCCCAGGCCTCCAGACCACCCCTACAACTCACTGGGCGGAGATAACAAAGAAAACCAGTAGAGGCACTGGTTTACAATGATTAAAATGACCAAATTCAGTCAAATGAAGGTTATATATCCTGATAAAGATACAGCCGTATTGATATACCTAATACGGGCGTATTGCGGAGCCCGCGAGTATCGGATCACGAATCGGCCTGGTCGTACCGTATCACCTCTGTAAACTCATACGCCCTACTATACGAGCATATCACTATAATGTGATATGGCCGTATGGGCCAAACACTTATCAAATTTCTTGTTTTTCTCATTTTCTCCTCTTTATCAACGGTGCTTCGATCAGGGTTGTTACAACGTAACTATCGGGTATGACCAAGACGGATAGAGAATGGTTCGGGTCATCTAATTGAATTCTAATGTGACGACATAACCTAATAACTTATTTTTAAACTATGTATGATAAAACTATACTTTTTGGCAAATACAACTATTTTTCATACTCAAAACCAACTTAAACACTCTTTTTTATTAAAAAAATAAACTAGACCTTTTGACAAATCTAAAGGAAATCCATTTTCGTACGACGATTACTTTTACTAACCTTGTGAACTCACTCAACTTTCAAGTTGACACAAATCCTTTTGAATATGTATCAGGTACCTAGCTTTGGATAAGTCGAAATAGAAGACCATGAAGTAGATTCGTTCGCGTGCGCATGAAGACAAGCCTAGAAGACTTTAGCTTCCGCCCTAGATTTATATTTTTATTTCCTAGACGTTGTACTATTTTTCCTTAATTAAATCATGTACACTTAAAATTTTAATAGAAATGTTTTCATTTTATGCTTTCAAACAGATACGATCTTGGCTATCTCGGCCTCCCAAGGGCCTGGGTGTGACATCTGTCAATTCAGCAATTCTTGATTTGTTTATTATCTAATTCTCTTCCACTTCTGCAAGCCTTAGGATTTTATCAAACACCTACAGAAACACACCAAAAACATAATAAAGAGTCAAATAACTCTAGTTAACTAAAAACCACATAAAATGACTCAAATGGACCCAACGCCAACTTTATTACTATACAAAATACAGGGGAAAATAGGATGTGTTTGCAACACATCAATGACGAACCGGGGAATATACTCCTTTACTTCGATTTTTGAATAACCTTCCTCATCCTTAAGTTTCAACCACTCTCTCACAACATCGTCACTGATTACCACTTCATTATTGTTCACCATTGTAGAAATATGCTACAACCTCGTCATCTTCAATAACCTTGTCATTCACCCACAATTCTTCCATTATTTCTTCATAATCCACCGCTTCAATAGTGAGAGCGTGATATAAATGTGATTCCTTGAGAAAATCAATCATTTCATTATAGATTTCTGTTTTACTTGGCTTCTCCAAGTATGCTACCAGGTTATGTTCAACTGCAAATTTGGTGTCTTTCCCGTTTTCTTCCCACTAGAACTCGCTTTGGGAGAAATTATTGATGATTTTTGAGAGAAAATGATGAATGTTTGGTTTGGATTTTGGACATCTTTGGGAGAGTTTGAAGATAAAAGGTTTACAGGTTTGTGAAAGAATGGCAAAAGTTAGGGTATTCCCGTTTGACATAGGTTGACTCAGAGGAGAGAGAAAGAGTGCAACGGTTCAGAGAAGTGACTAATGGGATCCCTAAATATCCAGTAGTTTTCATTGTTTCAAGTGTTCGTATGTTACAACACTTTTAAGCGTGACTCCAAAATAAATTACTAAAAACTACCTCAGATAGTTAATGGAAAAAATTTAACGGGTTTTTAAGTGTGTATCAGCTTTGAAAGTAGCACCTTCCGGTTAATTGAATGTGCAGCCTTTGGCAAAAGTTCAGCCGGAAGTTCAAGCGGAACCCTTTTTTTTTAGATTAAAACCAAAAATTTATTCCGTTTGAAATTTAAGCGGAAAAGTTTTCCACTTGGAAGAATTTATTTTTCCTTAAACCTTTTTACCCTATCAGTGGTTGATTAACAAGACAAGTTTTCCGGTTGATGTTCACCCGGAGATTTAGAGATTTGTTTTTCTCACAAGTTGAACCGGAAAGGGAATGTAGATGCACAAAACACGTGAATTTTGAAAATTTCTTGTATCAACCACCACAGTTTTACAGTAGGTTACTGACTATGGGTAAAAAGAGGTTTAACTGATACAAAAAAGTTTCTTTTTTCTTTTCCTTTTTTACCAAGAGATGGACTCTTAAGACATGGTTTTATTCTATTAAAGGTATCTGAAAAGATATGAGTTTTAATCAAAGTTCATAAGCCCAATTGCTGTAATGAGATAAGAAAATCTAGCCTCATCAAAAGCTTTTGTAAAGAGATCAGCCAATTCGTGATCAGTATGAACTTTGCGTAGTTTAATTAAGTTCTTTTCAGCATAATCTCTAATAAAATGGTACCTAATAACAATGTGCTTTGTTTTGGAATGCTTTACTAGATTGTTGGTGATGGAATTGGCACAGTTGTTATCAGCAAAAATAGCAGTCTCCATGAAAGTGAATCCATAGTCTAGCATCTGATTTTGGATCCCCAAGACTTGCCCAAAACAGTTTAAAGCAGCAATATACTCAGCTTTAGCAGTAGAAGGAGAAACTTGACTTTGCTTTTGTCAATACAAATTGGAGCACCTTTAGCTCCCTTGTACCTTCTTCATGTTCGCTTATAAACGCGTTGAGCTCTGACTGACACAATAAAAAGTTGAGTCAGAATGTCCATTTCTTCCAAATCATATACACCTATACATTCCAAATCTTCACGAGTAAAGCTAGTATGTGAGTCGGTTGCGACATGTGCATTTTGGTGTGTGTTTTTAAAAGTGTGAGAGACAAGTTCTTGATGTCTAGGAGTATCAAGAAAACTAACTATAGGTGTTTGAATGCAAAAAGTGGTGGTCATATTTCTTTGAGGTTGAAAATTAGAAGTGACCAGAGCAGTTGAGTGAAGCTGAGTTGTTTCAGAAAGTGAGGTTTGTTTTTGATTTAGTTCCATTTCATAAGAACATAAAATGCCATGAAGTTCTCAGCTTTATCATTTTAAGATCATTACATTCTCTTATGCTAACAGTGTAAATAGTCCACATAAAGGTAGAGATCTTAAGAACATTTTGTTTACATCAGCTTGCTCAAGTGTCACATCTACCTTTTGAAGTTCATTAAGTAAGGTGACAAAACAAAGATACTGGTTTGTCATAGATTCACCAGTTTTGAAACTAAAGTTTTCATAACTCTGTTTTAAAATTTCTTTCTTGGTTTCTCTAACCTCATTGGTTCCCGCATACGTTGCACTCAAAGCAGTCCATAAACCGAAAGCAGTTTTGTACCCTTTGAACCTAGCAAGCATGGAGTTAGGGAGTGTTGCCTGCAAGGTCCAGTAGGCCTTGAGGTCAGGTTCAACAGTTTTGTGGTCAAGTTCTATATATTTATCAAGAGATTTAGGTACTCGAACGTTTGCATCATCATTTGGTGGAACAGTCGGAGTACTAGGACCAATAGTGAGTGACTTCCAAATACGGTAGTCCAAGCTACAAACAAACCCCCTCCATTCGAAGTTTCCAGGTATCGAAATCATCGGGAGTAAACATAGGTGGTTTGTTTAGGCTACCATTTGAAGACACAACACTAAGTTCAGTCATTTTCAAAAGTTTTCAAAGAAAAGAGAAGTTTTAAGCAACAGACTAAACAAGTAAATATCAACTTTGAAGCACTATGATTCTTCAAAGTGAGAGCCAAAGCTATGATACCACTTATAGGATCGAGATTTAAAAGCTTGGTTTAATTAACAATATTTACTTGTAATATTGACCTTGCTGTATTAAGTTAATCTTCACTCTATTCTAACAGATTTACATGTCATCTGTAAAGTGTAAATAATAGTTTTTTGCATGAATAGCAAGATCGAAGTAATGAATACTCGGCACTATTTGCATTGACTCAACAAGATTACACTGTTACAAGTTGATCGACAAGGTGTATATTGTTGAGACCTAACTATGCTATATATAGTGCTAAGAGTAATCAATGATAGCCGTTGATTTCCATACGATCATCTTAACCGTTAATATACAAAAAGTCAAATTACTACCAAAAGAAAAATCTTCGATTGACGAGGTGGAATGCATGTGAAAATCATCTTTTCCATAAGGGGTAGATGTCTCTAGTTGCTAAAGAGAGTAAACATATTCTTTACCGGCGAATACACATCTTATTTGACATGTCAGGAAATATTCTGGTTCTTCTCTTTATCTGCTGAATAATAGAGTTCCCCCGGAATATTCGCTTCCGCTTTACTTCAGCTTCTCTGGTTTATTAAACTCTTGAAAATGCGTGAGCATAGGATCGTCTACTCAATCTAGCTATTCGGACATCGAAACGTAATTAACCGGTTGTTTTATTTATTACAAATGAACAATTACAATCAGTAAAACACTTAGAACCAGACACAGAGAAACACTCTAGAAAACACACACTTAAGAGAATCTCACACGCTCAGAACTATCAATTACAAAGTCCAAACTTCTATATATACCCAACCGGCCGATCTCTGTCCGAACCTCAGGTTCGGCCAGTCCGAACTCCTGGTTCGGACCAGGTTCGGCCAAGTATCATTTGGCTTGAACTTGTCCTTTGTTTGATACTTCACACGACGCACATATCAGGTATCAACAAACTCCCCCTCGTCGTCTGCAGTATCTCTTCAACATCATCAACTCTATATCTTCAATCAAGCTCCCCCTCAAGTGTAGAATCCGTTTGTCTAATGAAATGAACCTTTTAACAAACTCCTCCTCAACTCAATCGTAGCTTGATCTTGAATACTTGACGACATTTAGTGTATCTATGGTCTTTTATCAACAACTTCAGAAGACTAGAAGTGATGATATCTTGCACTTTAGCAACCTGCTCAAACATTTAAATAATCTTGGTGCAAAACGTCTCTATGAGAATCCAAGATATGATTTTGAAATTTGAATTTGTATCACGTGTTGTTCTGATCGAAAATAAAGCAGAAATAAAATCTTTTTGGCTTTTAGAAAGTTTAAATTAAAACAAACCTAAAATCTTTTTGATTTTTCAAAGTTTATGCTAAAACACACCGAAAATATTTTTGTCTTTTTCTGAAATGAAATGAAATCACAATACAGAATCAAACATTATTTTTGGTATGAGAATGATCACTATATGGGATCATATTGGACATAATGCACTGAACAACACTTCAATTTCAACTAGTTGAAGCTCACAAGTCATGCCGATTGCCGGTATAATTTGTCCATCTTAAACTCAGACATAATCATACTCATAACATCTGAATATGTTAAGGTATTGATTAGATGTGCTTTGACCAGTGTACCCCACACTCTCAGACATATTCAGACATTTTCCTTATTTTCTTTCTTTTTCCTTTTATGTGATAGCACTTGTGATTTTTCACAACGCATAATGTTTTTCATGATATTGTCAACTGTGTTCCATGCAAAAAGAAATAAGAACGTTAAATCGTCTACCTTAAGGTCGATCTTTCGATACGCAGATAAGGCCTCGGATCTAACAAAATAAGAAAAATAAAACAAGTTGAAGTTGTATAACGCAACAACAATCAGGTCGGTACTCCCGTACACGCAGAGTAAGTCCGATGAGTTATACGAAACACCAAAGAAAATAAAGCAGAACGTCAAATGAACAACGATCAGGTCAGTCTTGTGGACACGCAGAGAAAGTTCGATCGTTTGACAAAAAAAAGAAAATCAAACAAGTTTAAATTGTTGCAAAATGAATGCATGTGTACACAGTGACATCTCATTACTATTTTCACACTTATTTTTCTTTTTGTGTCATGAAATAAGCATCAAGATGTTATTCACTTAGTCAAGCATTAGTATTTAGTGTATATCATATCTGAATACTTTCTGATTTGCCGAGTCTACCAAGCACATCAAGCAATGATCTTATGGCCCTTTCATCTACTCTATCCATGAGTCTAATACGTAATCCAATCTACCATCATTTCCCAATGATCAATTTCTCAAAATTATATATTGTGCATGTATTCACCTTCCTTATATATTTGGCATGTATTCACCTTCTCCACATAACATGCTTTTTTCTCAATTACTCCCCCTTACTTAAAATTCTCCCCCTTAAAATGAAAACTCTATTTTTGGATTTTCATTTTACTCAAAAAACAAGACTCTGTTTTTGGCATTTTGAGAAAAATTTGTAAGCAAAGAAAATTGATCAATCAACACGGATATGTTGCAGTTTAAAAGTTTCAGAAAATTTGATCATGAAATTTAAGTTATGCAGAATACTCCTCCATCAACAACTTTGCAATCGTCGATAGGTCTTCTAGAAGTACCTACACACTGGTCAAACTGATTAATTCATAAATGACCCGAAGCGGATCGCTTCTGGTCGACCAGTGTCCTGGTTTTGTTTAGAAACCACCTTAGGTTTCCATTGTTGGGATTTTGGTAATTCAGTCTTTGATGAAGTAATCATTGGTGTCTGTGATAATGAACCTACATTTTGAACCTGTTGAACCATTGGAACAAAACGTTTTTGTTTTTGAAAGAATGTAGGTTCAACTTCATCAAAAACTCTGCCACGTTCATCAAAGAATTTCTGTTGGGCAGGTTTACCAAAAACTGGTTTCTTATGAAACCTTTGATACTTGGCCGCACCTGGTCCGAACCAGGAGTTCGGACTGGCCGAACGTGAGGTTCGGACAAAGATTGGCCAGTCGGGTATATATAGAAGTTTGGACTTTGTAATTGATAGTTCTGAACATGTGAGATTCTCTTAAGTGTGTGTTTTCTAGAGTGTTTCTCTGTGTCTATTTCTAAGTGTTTTACTGATTGTAATTGTTCATTTGTGATCTATAAAACAATCGGTTAATTATTTTTACGATGTCCGAATAGCTAGATTGAGTAGACGATCCTATGCTCACACATTTTCAAGTGGTATCTGAGCTTTCTGGTTCACTCTACTGATTTGTGGTTGCTATTTCTGGATTTTTGAAGTGTTTTTGGTGTTTCTAGTGTTTGTTTGTGTGTGTTTCATCAATTCTATCGAGTCTTTGGTGTCAAATCTGCTCCTAAATCATTCCTTATCATTTTTCTTGATTCACTGTTGCAAGACTCGTCAAAATCAGTCAAATTTGGAGCGTTTTTGAAAAATTATGTCGAGGTTCGGAGCTCACTGATCAAGTTCGGAGTAACCGCTCCGAAGCTCAGGTTCGGACAGTGTTCGGTCCAAGTTCGGTGAGAGTTTGATCTTCATTCGGTCAA
Organism: Deinandra increscens subsp. villosa; assembly: GCA_039602395.1. Classification (NCBI taxonomy): domain Eukaryota; kingdom Viridiplantae; phylum Streptophyta; class Magnoliopsida; order Asterales; family Asteraceae; genus Deinandra; species Deinandra increscens. The sequence continues at coordinate 22,133,180 of JBCNJP010000006.1, read as the reverse complement.
GGTTTGGAGCTTTTTCAAGTTTGGTCGAGGTTCGGAGGTTTAGTCGGACAGAGTTCGGTGTTCTATAGCTCGAACAGAGTTCGGACTGTTGAATTAGATCCGGACAGAGTTCGGAGGGAGTTGGACGACAATGTTAAGTTCGGTGCAAGTTCGGCCGACAGAATTAAATTTTTCAAAGATGACGGAATTTCAAGCTTTTGCCGCTATGCAAAACGCAATGCAAACCATGCTAAATTTTGATAATGAAATCGGAACAAGTCAGAAAGTTCCCAAATTGTTGAAATTTGAAGATTATCAGAATTGGAAACAATGATTTTCGGCGTATATAAGTACAAATGACATCGATTTGTGGATTCTGATTAAGAATCTTTATCAAAATCCGACTGATGCGGGAGATTTCAAGGAAGTTCATACTTTTGACATTGCTGAAAGAAAAGCCTATGAGCTTGAACAAAAAGCTTTCGGTTATCTTACGATGGCATTACCCACTGAGTTGTTACATCAATTCAGCAAGTGCAAGAAATCAAAACAATTGTGGGATGCTTTATCAGCAAGGTGTGAGGGTAATGATGATTATAAGAAAAGTCGGAAGAAAGTGTTGAATAAAGAATTTGATAAGTTTCAATATTATAACAATGAAAACATTACTGCTCTTGTTTCCCGATTTTCACATCTGATTAGTGAATTAAAGTTTATCGGAATTGAGAAGTCTGATGCTGATTTGAAGGAGAAGATTACGGAAGCGTTGCCTGAAAAATGGGAAAATTATGTTTTGCTTCTTACTAATGATAAGGATTATTCTGCTTTAACATTTCACGAGCTTACTGGAAAACTTCATGCTCGGGAGATGGAAATGTTAAATTCTAAAAAGTCAACTGCTACTTTGCAGAATCCTGAATTGTATCATGGTGAGAATAGTGCAAGCATGAGTGCTAAATCTAAGCCAAATCTGAGTACGGCACCGAGTGTTGCTTTCATGACTGGAACTTCAGGAAATTCTGATAACAATTCATCACAGGGTTGTAGTTTCACAATTCCAAATTCTTCAAGTCAAAATGCTTTTTCTGCTAAATCAATGGATGATTGTGCCAAAATGATTGCTGCTTTAATCTCATCATCATTTGGTTTAGTTATCAAAAATGTTGTTGATGCACAATTAGTAAGAGATGATCTTGATGCTCTTGATGATGATCAACTGACTGAATTGGATCTATCTTGGCAATATGCTATGCTAAGTCACCAATCAAATAGATTTTTCAATAAGTATGGAAAATCTACTTCTGATTTTAGTGAGAAATTAGGTTTTGATAAGTTAAAACTGAAGTGTTAGAAGTGTTCAAAGCGTGGACATTTTGCCAAAGAATGTCAACAGGCACATATTAGCAAGTCTGGTTTTCCTTTATCACCCAAGCCTGGTTTTTCTCAACCATCTTCTAGTAACACAGACAAGGCAACAGTTTTAACAGTTCAACAGGATGCTGTTTATGATTGGGGTCAATGGTTTGGCTATGATTCATCAGCCTTGATTGTCACTCATGATCAGTCAGATGATTCTTGTTCAGATACTATTTCCGATACTAGTTCAACACCAAGTTCGTATGAATCTGCTGAGAATTTGGAGAGTCTGTTGAAAGAAAATACATCGTTGCTGAATAAAATTCAAAAATTGTCTGAGGAATTCAATTTGATTAATTCTGATTTGAAATTTTCTAAGGAGCATGAGAAGGAATTGGTTTTGAAGAACGAATGTCTGATTACCGAGGTCAAATTATTGAATAAAGCATTAGAGATTTCTAAACAAGATAAAAGGAATGTTGAAGTTTCAAAAGCTAAGATTTCTGAAGAAAGGGATGAGTTGGTGATTGAAGTGAAGAAATGGAAGGATGAAGCATAGGTTACTGCTAATGATTTTCAGAATCTTTTTGACAAGTCCAATATCAAACTTGATCTGCTTACAAAGAATATTGAAGAATCTGCTGCTAAGATTGAAGCATATCAAGTTGACATGGAAAAGTTGTTAGATGAGAAGCGGGAATTGGTGAGTGTAAATAAAGTTCAGAAAGCAAATATGGAAATTCAGAAGCGAAATGAGTATAAATTAAAGAAAGAATATTTTGAGGGCATGGAAAATCTTCGTATGCAAAAGTTTGAAACATACAAAGTTGCCAAAAGATTGATTGCTACTGAGAAGGAGTTAGCTGAAGCACAACAACAAATTTCTGATCTGAAAATTCAAGTCACTGATGCTAATAGTGTTCACAAGCTTCTTAGCTAATGATGCAAACTTCTATATATACCCGACCGACCGATCTCTGTCCGAACCTCAGGTTCGGCTATTCCGAACTCCTGGTTCGGACCAGGTTCGGCCAAGTATCATTTGGCTTAAACTTGTCCTTTGTTTGATACTTCACGCGACGCACATATCAGGTATCAACAACTCTTCCGATTGGACTTAGACTTCTGCTCGAACCTTGTTCAGTCAGAACTTCTTAGTTTTCTTAGTTCAGCCGGAACTTCTTAGTTTTCTTAGTTCAGCCGGAACTTCTTAGTTTTCTTAGTTCAGCCGGAATTCTCTAAAAGCAATATTCCTTACAATCATGACTTTCCATATTATCATGCAAACTTATCTTAACACATTAATCTATTGTCAAGACATAGCATATTACATTGTGTTAAATATGGCCAACAGCAACACAAAAGAGTTTGGTCGTAGGCCTTTCACCACACAAAATTTTCAGCTTAAGTGTGACCAAAGGTCCCGTCATCGTAGGTATGATACGACCACATTCACGTTTTAGTGGCTTTCGCAACCAAAAAGCGTGGCTAAAGGGTATAAGTATTTACTATTGGAATCAAACATTTTATCCCAATAAGTGTGGCTAAATGGTAGCAACGGCCGCAAAAGTTTATGTTCAATGTGGCCATTGGTTTTATATTGTCATAGTAGCCACACCCATTTAAAAATACTGTGGCAAAAAGGTTGTTCAAATCAAGCATATTTTGTCCAAATTACTGTGCGCTAAAGGGTAGAAACGATCACATGCAATTAAGATAAGTGTGGCCGTTGGTATTATATAGTCACATAAATGTATATTTTAGCCACAACCATTTTAAAATTCGTTGCAAAAGGACTGTTATAATCAAACATTTTGTCCCAATAACTGTGGCTAGAGGGTAGCAACGACCATATGAATATATTGTAAGTGTGACTGTTGGTATTATATTGTCACAAAAAAGTATGTTTTAGCCACACCCATTTAAAAATGTCATGGCAAATAAGACTGTTCTAATCAAGCAGTTTGTCCATATTACTATGGCTAAAGGGTAGCAACGACCACATGAATTAATATAAGTGTGGTCGTTGCTGTTATATAGTCACACATATAAATCTTTTAGACACATCATTTGAAAAAAACACCGGGGCAAAATGGTTATTGTCATCAGAATATTGTCCCAATAAGTGTGTCTAAAGGGTTCCAACGGTTAGATGCATTGGCTTGTTGTAAGTGTAGTCATTGGTGTTATATAGTCACAAAATTGTATGATTTAGCCACATCTATTTAAAAAACAGTGGCAAAAGGGTTGTTCCAATCATGCATTCTGTCATAATAAGTGTGACTATAAAGTAACTTTGGTGACACATATCGATTGTGGTTGTATATGGCAATTATTCCCCAATAAGTGTGCTTGTAAACTAACATTTGGTGACACATATTTGTTGTGATTTTATGTGGTCATCCCGTCCAATTAAGTGTGGCTATAAACTAACATTTGGTGACATATTCATTGTGGTTGTGTTTTTTCGTTCTTTTCCAATAAGTGTGGCTACATGGTTGCTATAATCAAGCATTAGTTTCAATTTTTTTTTATCAAATTAAAAATTAAAATTGCATATTAACATGAGCAACCTAAAAATCAAATGATATATATTGTAAGTACATGTGAAGGATCTTACTACTGGTGGATTGATTAAATCAATAAGACACAAAGGTAAATAAAGCTTTGATGTTATTAAAACACTAGAAGGATCAATACAAAGCTTTGTGTTCTCTCTCTCTCTCTCTCTCTCTCTCTCTCTCTCTCTAGAAACACACAAACAGAATGACTCAGAATGATAGAACTCTCGAAGTTGTTATTACCTACAAACTGAGTCAACCTCTTTATACTAACAGACTGTTCAACAAACCTATGGTTTGTACAATGGTTCATTGAACCCTAGACTCAACACATAGTTTTTTTTATACAACACACAAGACACACTAATGCATACGGATTATGCTCTAACAGACCCCCCTTAACGTGTGGGGCATCTGTTTCAAACATAACAGCATCAACATGATCTTCATGATGTATCAACTTCAAAACTCTTCAAAATCTCTAGTATCTAATCTTTAGACTTGCTGTAATAGATCTTCAACTTGAAATATTGAACATTTGAAGAGCTTGCATAACTTTGAAAGATGGCTTCATTAACTCCCCATTTTCATCATGCTTGAGTCTTGTCAACAAACAACCTACAACTTTAGAAGACAAATGTGCGGTTTCCCTTTTCTTTTACCAAAATTAATTTAATCATGGGCAAAAATCTCCTTTCGAGAACCAAGATATTGATTTTAAAAATTATTTTGTATCACATATCGGTAGGTCGAAAACAAATAAGAAATAAATCTTTTTGGCTTTAGGAAACTTTTTATCAAAACACACTGAAAATCTTTTTGATTTTTCTAAGATTATTCTAAAACACACCTAAAATATTTTTGGATTTTTCAAATATGAAACATAAATGCAATACATAAATAAAATACTGAATCACACACTATTTTTGATATTTTGCGAGAAAGATCACAACGTGGGATCATATTGGTCATAACATGATGAACTACACTTCAATTCAATTACTTCAGCACATAAGCCATGTCGATTGCTGGTATAATTTGTCCATTTTAAACTCAGACTTAATCTTACTCATAACATCTGGATATGTTAAGGTATTGATTAAATTGCTTTAACTAGTGTACCCCACACTATCAGACATACTCAGATATGTTTTCGTATCACACTTTATGATTTGACTTGTGATCTAACACATAGTGATTGTATTCATGATATAGTTAATGTGTTTCATACAAAAAGAAATAAGAATGTTAAATCGTCTACCTTAAGGTCAATCATTCGATACGCTGATAAGGCCTGGGTTTAACAAAATAAGAAAATAAAAATCAATTTGAAAATGTATAATTCAACAACAATCAGTTCGGTCTTGTGGACACGCAGAGAAAGTCTGATGAATTATACGAAACACCAATGAATATAAAGCATAACCTTAAATGAACAACTATCAGGTCGATTTTGTGGAGACGCAGAGATAGTCCGATCATTTAAGAAAATAAAGAAAATCAAACAAGTTTAAATCTTTGCAAAATGAACACATGTTTTCACAATAACTTCTCATTTTCTTTTTCACATATCTTTTGATATATCTTGAAATATGCATCAAGATGTTGTCCACTAGGTCAAACATCAATTTTAACGTATATCACATTTGAATACTTTCTGATTTGCCGAGCCTACCTAGCACATTGAACAATGGTCTTATGGCTTTTTCGCTTACTTTATCCATGAGTCAGACAATGTAAGCCAATGTACCATCATTTCCCAATCATGTCGGATACAATATTTCATTTTTTAATGTTTTTGAATTTTTGTATTTTTCCATTTTTTTTTGTATTTTTCATATTTTCTCCTAAAATGAAAACTTTATTATTGGATTTTTCATTTTTTAACAAAAACACAAAGACGCTATTTTTTGTTTTTCAATTTTCTCCCCTAAACCTCATATAGAATGTATAGAAAGAAAATTGACCAATCAATATTGATACCTCGCAGTTTTAGCTTTCAGAAAAATTTCAGTTTTGAAATTTGAATCATTGAATTTAAATTAAGCAGATCTTCTACTATCAGCAACTTCACACAAACCAATAGGTCTTCTTGAAAAACCTGCAGACTGGTCAAGTACATTAGTTCATAAATGACCCGAAGCGTATTGCTTTTGATCGACCAATGTCTTGATTTCCTTTTGAACCAACCATAGGTTTCCATTGTTTCTGTCATAAATGGGCATTTGATCAACCAATTCTATAGAGTGTGATGTACCACCTACATTTTAAATAGTTTGAAATTTTTTCCTTGAGTTTGAACATATATAAGTTGTGGTTCTACACGTTAGATACCAAGTGTCCTGACCCGACAATTAAACGTAACCGACCCGGTATTGACACGTAATAGTTACACTAGGGTCAAAGAACTATTAAACTAATTACTAATAATTAGTAATTGAACGGAAATAAATAAATATTTATTTATTTAATAATGCTACGAAACAAATTTAATCGTAAAATGGTTTACGAAGTTTTAGTCGCATTATTTAATTGTTACTTGATTAACAATTATTTAGGTGTGCGTGCGTTGGGCTAGTCATTGGGCTTTTACCTGTTAAAGGCCGAGGAGTCTTTTTAAGGGATTAGGAGATCATTTAGTAAAAAAAAGGCCAAAATCCCTAATCTCTCTCTCACTCTCGTCGTCGCTCTCCCTCTCTCCCTTGGATCGCCGACCGCCAACCACCACCATCGTCGCCCCTCCTCCGATGGAACCACGACTAGCCGCAGCAACCACCCGCCTTGAAGCAGTCGCCGTAGCCACGTGAGACCGAGCCGCTAAAGAGAGAGCGGTTGTCGTTGCTGCTACCGTTGCATCACCGTCGGCCGATCATCGTGAGGTGATCTTGGCCCTGCCGGCACCACCGAGACCGATGTTCTCGTCCCCGATCGCCGCCATGTCCGAGAAACAGACCACGTGGCCAGCGCTGCTATATCCGGCCACCACCACCGTGATCCGTCAACCACCGCCACGCGCCGCTGTGGATATTGTCTTCCGGAATATTCTGGCTTTACGCACCGTAGAGATCTCGGATTCTGGTGTCGCGATACGCGACACCATTTCGTTACCGCCACCGCCTATGATCCGCCCGTTGAATGCGATCCCGGTGCCCGAGTCGCCGTCTTCTCACGTTGTTGAAGATCTGACTCAACTTTTTGATTCCAGTGTTACCGTTCAACCTAGCGCCAGTTCGTCGAATCCCGAGGTCTCGAACGAGTGTTCGGATTCCGCCAAGCTATATCTAACTTGCTTTAGATAATCGTATTTAACTTTTTGTATTTACGTGTACATGGTGAGCAGATCCTATCTAAGGTTTTACATTATTCGCGTTGTAAAAGATTTTCTACTGTGTATCTGGTTTTAGATAATTAACTTGTTAATTACTAGGTGATAAAACTAAAACGAGCAACCCGGATATCCATTGTAAAACCCAACAGTGGTATCAGAGCCTCGACCACCGCTCGTAAAATCAGAAACGGTCTTTTCTTAACCGGTGGTTCGCAATTTCAATTCAATACAAACTGCGAATCGAATTACTTGTTTAATTCGTATTTTATATATTGTGTGTTACGGCAGACCCCTTTTGATTTAAATATATATTTATTGAACGGCGTGTTGTTTTTCTCTGATTAGCCTAAATGGTTGGCCCAATGATTGTTTACATATCTGGTTTTTTGTGGACTCGCCTATTAGGGTTTCAAAGGTGTAACTAGAGCTAGGTTATCAAGACCTAAAGCACGAACACTCGCCAAAAGGAGTCTGAAGGCTAGTGGGAGTTGAACCGGATCCGAGAACGCACCAAGTTTCCTTCCATGTGGTTATTCACTTTTACATATTTTATGTCCCTACTAGTCTTGCTAATATGGCCTAGCAAGACCATGACCTAATGCCGTTAACACACAATTAATCATTCACGGCAATTAGATAATTTAATAAGTTATTAAAAATACGAGTCTCGAGTGATGATAGGGTTTATCGTTTGTGTCTAAGGATTACAAATATTAAAAGTAATTAATATCCATATCTGGTAATAATCAATTGATAGTTCATGTCGCCAAAATCAAGTCAAACTTAGAATGTATTTACGGATGCATCAGTGTTGGAGTATCGTTCAACACCGTACTTGGTGTTTATGGTACCTTCTGTAACAACCCGTAAGTTTCCAAGGACTTAAACCGATAATATATACTTATGTGTTAACTATGTTACGTAATTGTTTACTTGTAACGTGCCAAATTTATCATAATTACATTCATCTACAATAGGAATATAGCCTTGACGTAGCCTTAAATCATGTTGAAAACAATAATTGAACAAGATGGTTTCTTTGCACGGAATGGTCGCTGGAACTTCAATAATAATAAAGCGACTAACTGAATTCGTTTACTAAATTTACCAAACTATGTGGTAAAATATCATACATGATCCCGTCATCTTGGGATTAATCATTATTATCATTATCATTTTACGTTCATTTTAAATCATAAACATTTGATCAACATTTATCATTTTACAATTCACTTATTTCACGTCTGACTTTTATAAACAATTTCGTATTAAATAACAATGTGTTTAGACAACGACAACGAGACAAGACTTTTGATCCAATCCCTACGTAAACATCGATTTATTTTACGTCCAAAACATTTTACTAAACTTCAATAACGTTCACGACGAATATATTTCACATGCATGCAACATATATATACATGCAACATAATTTTTCAATGTTATTAACCCTCGAGTATTTTTAATCCAAACCGAGTCATTTCTTTTATCATTTTATGTCGTCGTGGATAAATATTTTATAAAATGTTAAATCTGATCCAACGTAATTATTTGTTTCCTTCCTCCACGTCCCTTCCTCGCGACCCATTACCTTTCCTTCTTCCCTTTTCTTCCTTGCTCGACCACGGGCTCGAACCCATGACCCCTTCTCTTTCTCGGCCGGTTCAAGTAACCAAACCACCACCCTTCCATTTGAATGAGTTAGTTAGTTGCAAGTACTTGTATTGACTTCTTTTGATGCTCTTCATGTCAATCCCAACAAGCACTTACACCCCTATGTATTGTAGGTGAGTTTTGTCACCATAACCAACAAATCTATTACCCATTGAGTAATATTTTCCCACCAACACAACTCTCTTTTCCCTCTCTTTGTTGAAACCGTAACACACACACACATACCATTTCAAGTTCTAAAACTCCACATGAATCTCCTTGTGTGTGCATTTGTGAGCCGGCCCCCATAAAACTCGAACCCGAGTTCATACTTCTTCCCTTCTCAGATCAAATCAAACACACACCCCCAAACACATAACCTTTTATTTAACCACACCATGTACTAGATTTCTAACACTTTAGCACACTCATACTCTCCCTATCATTCCTCTCTTTCTCTCCCGTCCCTCACTCTCTCTCGGTTCTCTTTGAACCGCCACCACCTAAACCAATAACCAAACACCTCCTTTTCATTTAACCTTTCATATATAAACACTTTTATCAACCCTAGCCCCCATTTACAACATAAACCCATAGAGAAATCCTCTCATCTCTCTCTCCTTGCTCCCAACCGTAAGTCCTCTCTCTCTCTACTCTCTCTCTAAATTTCTCACTCAAACATCTAATCTCTTGATGATCTATGGTGCTAGGAAGCTAGAGAACTCAAGAATCACCATCATCATCACCATTTTCGGCCTCCATCTTCTTCTAGTAAGGTTTCATCTTCACTTTTGTTAGTAAAATCTTGTTCCAACAAGTATCCTTAGTTTCCTTTCATGACTAGAACACTCCATTAGCAAGTCTTGACCTACATTGTTGTCTAAACATGATTTTGAACCATAAAAGCTTACTTACTTGTATTTATCTTCATGTTTCACTATGTATTTACCTACTATAAACTCATGATAGTATTTACTTGCAATATTATGTTCAAAACTTAGTTTGGTTGGACTTTTACACAAGTATTTGTTTAGTTTGCATTTTTAGAAATTAGTTTTGTATATATTGTGTGTTATGTGTTGTTCTTGTATCTTTGGACCCCTTGATTCCTCTGACACATTTTTAAACGCTTAACATAGTCAAAATATGATATCTTGGACTTTAGAAAGATTACTAGTGCTTAAACTCACCATAGCAAACTTTTACATACAAAAATACACCTTAAAAACCCTAGAAAATGCTTTTCACTATAGATCCGTTTTGACCAGAAAGTTTAGACCTTTAAACAGTATTTTGTGATGGTTTAAATGACTTTAGAACATGGCCAAAAGATCCCTTAACAAATTACTTAAAATTAGGCACAAACCGGGACTAAAACCGATATCCAACGGGCCCGGAAACACCATTTTTGTAATAAAACCCAAATCTTGTCCAAATGAACTCATAGGGTTATTTTAATGGTAAAAACATGTTTACAAATACATATGATGAATTTAGGAACCTAACGGTGTCATTAAACATGCAAATGGGACCAAAACGACAAAACCGACACAAAATCCACAAAACCGGCAAACTAATGGGAACCGACACTTGTAATAATTATCTACTCATTTTGGACAGAGAATAATAATATATTATTGAACTTGATTGATTTCTAACTTAAACAGATAAATATCGTGTAATCGGCGGTTACCGTGAAATCGCCTGGTTTTCGACTAACTAGTCAAAATAATCAATTTCTCATATGAAAACCCTCATTTTGACTCAATATTTATATCTATAAATATTTAGCATCTTTAAAAATTATTTGGGAATTTTTGTATATTTTATTTAATTATAAATATATATTTAATATTATTTCCAAATAAACACATAACCGGATACTTTCACTTTGACCTTTCAAATCACTTAACCCTAAGGCTACTATGACGTCAAGACTTGACCTACCTAATTGGAGTGACATTAATTTCAACCCAATTACTTATTATAATTGCATGTCTTATAATTATCTAGGCTTGCACTTTCCGTTGATCATATTACTGACTACAGTTTTCTGTATCATGTGAGTTTTTCACGGCCCCTTTTTCCTTTAACTATTTTTCTTTGGGGGAGAATTCATTCATACATTTTTCCATGTTAGACAAATAGACCTTGTTATCATATCAGTTACATGTGCTTTTCCATTGTCCAAACTTGTTATCTCATGTTCATTCATGCTATAACCCAAACCCCACTATTAACTGAATCCGATTAATTATCATTTGCAAACGGTAACGTTTGAATAGATCTATTGGGTTAACTCCCTTGCTCTGATTGGTAGCTCCAATCGTGACTCCGTCTTTTAGTCAAAGAGTACAAAATGTTATGTCGTATCTATGCGGTACTAACCGAACAAAAGGTGCCAAGAGTGGGTAAATAGCCAGTTTCGGTATTCAGGGTACATGGTAACATTATCAACTAGTCTTATCCGATATTGTCAATTATTTACATGAACTATTTCAAATTACTATTTTCATTCAATCTTTAACTGCTAGCACTTTAAACCTGTGAAACTCACTAACAATTATTTGTTGACCATTTTCTCGTATGAATTCTCAGGTACTTGAACTTAATTGATGTGCATGCATCGAACCTGCTTGCTTGTTTCCTGTCATTGCATTTTAGGACTTTCATTTGCTTTTCTGGAGTATGCTTTAGCCTTTGGAGATTTTCCTGACATAACACTTAACGATGTCATGTCCTAAAAATCTTTTGAAACTTATGTGTTGTAAACTTAAAACATCTTACTTTTCTCATTACAATTAATCTGCTGCGTAATGATATTGGAAAAACTCCTATTTACTCCAACAATTAAACAATTTCCAAAACGGCTCTAGTTGTTGAACAAGGTTTTAAGTACGAGTTTAGTGGTAACTCCATTTTAACCTACTTTAATGATATCTTTTATTTCGAGGCTAAACCTCGGCATGGTATATATGAGATACATATTCAAATAAATGATCAACTCTATCATGTTTCTAAACAAAGCGAAGTTGATAATAACGATTCCTCATTATGGCATCATCGACTTGGTCACATAAGCAAGGCACACATCAGGAAGCTACAATCTGCCGGGATTCTCGGATCCGCCGATGCAGATTCCTTCGACAAATTCAAATCTTATTTATCTGGTAAACTAACCAAGTCACCCTTCACCATGTTGGTGAACGGGCTGAAGGTTTGTTAGGATTGATACACACTGACGTGTGTGGACCCTTTCGAACCGAAACGAGAAATCGTGAATGCTACTTCGTATCTTTCATAGACGAGTACATCAGATTTGCTTATGTTTATCTTATGAAACACAATCATGAAACATTTGACAAGTTCAAAGAGTTTCAGAAAGAAGTGGAGAATCAACTGAGTCGAACTATTAAAATTCTTCGATTGGATAGAGGTGGCGAATATCTTAGCACTGAATTCCTTGATCATCTTAAGGACTGTGGAATTATTTCACAACCCACTCCTCATGGCACACCCCAATTAAATGGCATGAGTTAAAGGAGGAATCAAACTCTGCTAAATATGGTTCGATCAGTGATGTGTAATACTAACTTGTCCCACTCCTTTTGTGGTTATGCTCTCTTGACCGCCGCTCGCCTAAATAATCTGGCACCGACCAAGAAATTGGACAAGAACCGATACGAGATATGGCATGGATCTTCTCCAAAGTTATCATACCTCAGGGTATGGGGATGTGAAGCTTATGTCACTAGCGAATCTGACAATAAGCTCGATCCTCGAGGTGAAAAGGTAACTTTCATCGGATACTATTATAATACTGGTTATTATTTCTACCATCCACAAGAGAACTATATTTTCATCAGAATGAAGGGTAAGTTCCCTGAAAGTGAATTTCTCAATAAAGGAACCAATAGTGATCCAGTGGATCTTGAAGAGATTCGAGAAACTCAAAACACTGAGAGCGGTCGTTGCGTCTGACCGACAAATGGTTGTCGTACCATCAGACCCAAGCACAAGCGTTCTCAAGAGCGAAAGGGCACGTAAAGAACCTGATAGATACCTTGGTCAGCAAGAAGCTTCTGGTGTCCTATTAGTAGCTGGTTCTAATGATAAACCTACTAATTACAAAGCTGTTGTGTCAGATCCAGAATCTAACAAATGGCTTGAAGCCATGAACGCCGAGATGGAATCTATTCGTGACAATCAAGCCTGGGATTTGATTGAGCTACCCCCGATGCACGGGCAGTAGGGAGCAAGTGGATCTTTAAAAGAAAAACTGACATGCATGGAAATGTCCAAACCTACAAGACACACTTATAGCGAATGGCTTCACTCAAACCCAAGGGATTAACTACGAAGAAACTGTTGGGTTATATAACTAATTATCAAAAACACGAGTACGCAACAAATATTTTTCCTATGAATTAATCTAACTAACCGGATAGATAATGTGTACCTTTTTAGCTTGGTAAGAGAAGATCTTCTAGGATTTGAAGTAAATCCCTCTACGATACGTACACACGACACACCGATGTACGTATGCTAGTACTGATCACGAACTCCTCTTGATGAAGATGGCTTGGTCGAACCACACAAGAAATCGAAACCCCTAGGGTTCTTTCTTGTTGCCGAAAATTAGAGAGAAAGAGAGAGATTAGGGTTTTCACTTTTATCAGATAAATTCAGCAACTAAACCTTAAACCCAGAGGGTCTATTTATAGGTTTAAAAGACTTGGAAAACAAGTTAAGGATTGGCATAGGAGCCCTAGCCGAATTCGGCCTAGAGGCCCTATCCAAACCCTTCTCTCAATTGTAATCCAATTACAACTCTCTCTAATTACAACTAACACCCCTGTTAACAATTAACTGTCAGTTTTTAACGAAACCTCGTTAAATGTTCGTGATAAATATTAATTAACTAATTAATTAATACAAATACATTAGTGTCGAGACATGTAACCCCGTAGGCTTAAATACTTTCCGGACATACGCTTATTTATACGTGATCATATCCCTACAGCTCCCACTTGAGCTCGTAATAATAAAGGTAATAACATTGGTTAGCGTCTAGCAACACGCCAATGCTCCCGGAAATATTTAAGTACAGTTTCTCAAAGTGTATTTAAATGGTACAGTCATTTACTATCCCTTTGTTACCGATACCGTTGTTAAACATGAATATGGATCAAGTCATTTCATACTTTAACGATTTTGTTTCTCATTCCATAACTAATTAAAGATTACCAAATTCAAAATCGAGACACATCTGGATTTCATTTGGGCATGGCCATGCAAACATCTTAATTAGTCCCAATGAGGGGCCCAGTGGTATCTGCTTCAGCTTTTAAGCTGAAGGAACAAATCCTCTTGACTACACGTGTCCAGTCACATACTTTACTACACTTACTAAAAATAGCCCTTTTGTACCACCTTATTCAGGATAGTTAGAACTATATCAAGTAGGTGCAATCCATACATGCATGACCTGCTTGTATCTCAAGTCTAAGGATAAGTACAAGCAACCATTTACGAATTTCACTTAATGACGACGATCCAGAAAGTAACAATTCGCTAGTGGGGTTGTCCAATATGCATCCTATGAATATCATGTGAGTTTGGTGGGACCATCTATTATATATTCCAAGAATATTACCAATCACTCAGATTTGTCTTAGTTTAACTATATTCCCATATAGTTAATCGACAATGGACAATTTAGAATACTTGACAAGTACTCAAGGATTAAACATGCAAATATAGGACACAATTTACTATTAAATGAAATCAAACATATCAAGTACTTTATTTCATTATATAAATAGAAATTGTTTAATCATCCCTTATCCAAATACCGAACATCAGACATACATGATTTAACTAGCTAACTTAAGTCCCATGCCCTCAGCATGCCTTTCAAGCTTCGGCATTGACAAAGCTTTCGTGAAAGGATCAGCTAAGTTAATATCCGTGTGAACTTTGAGTAATCTGATTTCACCTAGTTCGATCTGCTCACGAACATAGTGATATCTCCTGGCATAGTGTCTGGCGCCCTTCTGAACTCCAGGTTCTTTGGCAATGATTAATGCACCAGTATTATCACAGTACATATCAATAGGCAAGTTACTTGTAGGGATCACGTCAAGCCCACAAACAAACTTCCTTATCCAGACTGCCTCCATTGCAGCTTCTGAAGCAGCAATGTACTCAGACTCTGTTGCAGACATAGCAACTGTGGTTTGTTTCTTGCTTTTCCAATCCACAGCCCCTCCATTCAGAACGAAGACGTACCTAGACTGAGACTTCGTGTCATCTCTATCAGTCTGAAATCCAGCATCGCAGTATCCGGTCACTTTGAGCTCTTGATCTGGATTTCCCCCATATAACAAAAACTAATATCTAGTGGCCTGTAGGTACTTGAGAATGGTCTTAACAGCAGTCCAGTGACTTTCACCTGGATTCTGTTGAAATCGGCTAACGATATTCTGCGCATACGCTATATCAGGTCTAGTGCATCTCACCGCATACATTATAGAGCCTACAGCCGAAGCATAAGGGACTCTCTGCATACGCTTCACCTCATCAGGTGTAGAAGCACCTTGTTTGACCGATAGACCAAGTCCTTCCTGCATAAGTACTATACCACGCTTGGAATTCTCCATCTTGAATCGCTTCAAGATCTTATCAAAATAAGCACTTTGACTTAGTCCAATCAACCGCTTAGTTCTATCTCTATAGATCTTGATTCCAAGAATGAATGCTGCTTCTCCCAAGTCTTTCATGGCAAAACACTTCCCAAGATGGGATTTTACATCTTGCAACATTGGAATGTGTTTTCCTATTATCAATATGTCATCTACATATAAGACAAGGAAACTAACATTACTCCCACTAGCTTTGCGATATACACATGGCTCATCGGGATTCTGAACGAAACCAAACCTTTTGATTTCTTCATCAAACTGTTTATTCCAACTCCTCGATGCTTGCTTTAGTCCATAAATGGACCTTTGAAGCTTGCATACTTGGTTGGGATGTTTTGGATCAATGAACCCTTCAGGTTGATCCATATAGACTTCTTCATCCAAGTAACCATTTAAGAAGGCAGTCTTAACATCCATTTGCCATATCTCAAAGTCATAGTACGCTGCTATGGCTAGGAGAATCCAAATAGCTCTAATGTCAGCTACTGGTGAAAAGGTCTCATCATAGTCAACGCCAAAACGTTGAGTATAACCTTTCGCCACGAGACGAGCTTTATAGGTGTGTACATTTCCATCCATGTCGGTCTTCTTCTTGAAGATCCATTTACTCCCAACGGTCTTCGCGTTAGGAGGAAGATCAACCAAGTTCCAAACTTGATTATCTTTCATGGATTTCATTTCCACGTTCGCAGCTTCAAGCCATTTGTCAGATTCCGGATCTGATAATGCAGCTTTGAAGTTCAGAGGCTCGTTGAGATCTCCTGATACGTTATCCTCGAATTCGACTAGACCAATCCATCTATCCGGATTACGTACGACCCTTTCGGATCTACGAAGTGGAATCGCAACATCATCGACTTGAGGTTCATCACTTTGAACATTCCCCCCCCCCCCCAAGTTGATGATTGCTAGTTGTTTCAGAAGGTGACACATCTTCTAGTAGTTCTACAAGTCTCCCACTGTTCTCTTGAGCTATAAAACTCTTTTCAAATAATTCAGCATATCGAGCAACGCGAACAGTATTTCGGAAGGATTGTAAAAGTAGTAACCCATTGTTTCCTTTGGGTATCCTACGAAGATGCACTTAGTAGTCCTGGGTTGTAGATTGTCAGGCGTATCACGCTTCACAAGTGCCTCACATCCCCAGACTCTTAAGTAAGATAACACAGGGACTTCTCCATGCCACAATTGATGCGGTGTCTTTTCAACCTTCTTGGTTGGAACCATATTTAGAACGCGTACAGCGGTTTCTAGAGCAAAATCCCAAAATGATATTGGGAGAGTTGTAAGGTTCATCAACGACCTCACCATTTCTAGTAAGGTTCGATTCCTCCTCTCAGAGACTCCATTATGCTGAGGAGTGTAAGGAGGAGTAAGCTGTTGGACAATTCCACATGCTTTAAGATAATCCTTAAACTCTTGGCTTAAGTATTCTCCACCACGATCCGATCGAAGGATCTTGATGGTCTTTCCGAGTTGATTTTCTACTTCGTTCTTGAACTCTTTGAATGTTTCAAACACTTCATGTTTATGTTTAAGCAAGTAAACATAACCATAACGGCTGAAATCATCCGTGAAAGTCACGAAGTAGCTAGCACCTTTTCTTGACACATGTCTAAATGGGCCACAAACATCAGTATGAATGAGTCCAAGTAGTTCTTTAGCCCTTTGCGGCTTATTCGGAAAGGGTTTTCTTGTCATCTTTCCTGAGATACAGGAAACGCATTTATCAAATGATTCATCATTTGATTGTAAGATCCCTTCACGTTGAAGTCTTTCAATGCGGTTTTTGCCAACATGGGCAAGACGACAGTGCCAAAGATAGGTAGAGTCCAAACTTATTTTGGCTCGTTTGCTAACAGTGAACATTGAATTATTTGAAACACAACCACGCATATCAATTTCATAAATGCCATCACAAGGAATAGCATCAAAAAAATGAACATTATTTTTAGAAACTGAAATACCGATATTATTAAATGCATTAATAAATCCTTAGTTTTTCAACAAAGAAACTGAAATAACACCTCTAGTAATAAAAGGTGCATAGTGACAATTGTCTAATACAACGAATAACCCAGAAGGCAGAATTAAATGATATTCTCCTATAGCTTCTACAGCTGCTGGCAAACCATTTCCCACGTACAGCTGCAAAGCCCCAGGCTTCAGTTTCCTCCTCTTTCTAAGACCCTGTAACGAATTACAGATGTGAGTTCCACAGCCGGTGTCATACACCCATGAATCACTCTTAGAAAAGGAAAATCATTCAATTGTGAAGATACCTGAAGTACTAGCCCCGCTAGTATTCTTTCTCTTCTTGTAAGGATCGAATAAACCCAGACGCGATATCAAAATCTACTAGCCAACGTGCGGAATCCGAAGGCTAGAGATGATTCAAGAAAAACGAATAATGTAGTCGATAAGTGATGAAAACTATTATAAACACAAACCGTAATGAAAGAACACACGAGAACCTTGATTGCAACACACTAGAAGAGTTCGAAATTCTCTTGGGAGAATTTCGATTACACCACTTGGAAAACACCAAAATCAGCAACCCTAACTAATGAGAAGGCTTCCCAATTTATAGGGATTCTCCAACTTGGAGAACAAGCCAAGATAAAAACCCTAATTAACACCTAATTCCCGTATTTGACTTTCCAGGCCCACTAAAACCCATCTAAACTCTTTTAAACTGAGCCCAAACCTATCTAAAATGGCCCAATGACCCAATACAATAATAAACCAACTATTTTTCACTTATTCTAACACATAGGCCTTCAAAATAGTCCGCCAAAGGATGATTTAATACACAAGCCACAATTTAGTCCCTTACAATCTTCCCCTTGGCTTGTGATATTAAATGTCTTCAACTTTCACTCTTCACCTTGGCATGAGCATGGGTTGATGAAGATTCTTTATCTTGAACGATCTTCATCGAGCAGCAACGGGAATGATTAATGACTTTTCTCTTTATCAGCAACAGCTTAAACTACTTGAAATGAACAAGTAATGAGAGGAGGATTCTCAACTACTTGGTCCTTCTTGAAAGAAACTTTGGTTCTCGCTGGATCATCAGTAACTGTCTTGACTTGCTTGTCTTCAGGGGTAAAATTTTTAAAACCCCTATCTTGGCTTTCTTGACATCCTTGATGTAGCTTCCCCTAAACACTTGAATGGTGTCTTTTGGAAGCTTCATTTGAACAACCAACAAACTTCCCCTAAGCACAGGGAAAGTCCTTTTCAGGCTGGTTCTTCAACACGAACAGTAGCAGCACTCATTGACTTTTCTTTTCCATGACATCTCATTTAACTTGTCATGCACAACATGAAACAGACACTAACTAGACGATAACTGGTTATCGGGTTAGCATTATTTAACCAAAAGCACTTCCCCTTGAGATTTTGGAGGAGTGAACCATTCTTGCATAAAACCCATAAAAACTTATTAAAACCTTTAAATTAACCTGGCCATGGTTGAAAAATAAACAATAAAAACTTAAGATAACTCAAAAGAAAAATAAAAATAAAACACACTATACCAAATTTCTAAACAAGAAGGTTTTATTTGGGTTTTATTTGGGTTTTATTTGGGATCAAACCGTATGAATCTGACTGAGGAACCCTTTTCAGCTTCTGTTACTCGAACACGTCCAGGCGATTGCCAGTATATTAGTCCTTCTTAAACCCATGTTCCTCATTTTCCCGGCTGTTTGTCACTTATTTATCTTTTAGGTGCATTAATTATGAACATCCGACAGTCACACACAAATCCTAGGTAATTAATATGTGCAGTCTATCAAGCTTGATCATTCCCTACCACATATTTTCACATTCCCATATCCTGAGTTTTGAATCTTTTCTCGAGACTTGGTTGACAAGAGAAAGAACAGATCATAAAAGAGATAGGGATAATATACAAAGACTTGTATGATTTCAACTTAGAAGTGTTTATCAGTCAGGTGGTAACCTTTCATCAAACACATAAGCCTAGTCACAAAGTCAGGGCTGAAGGGTTTTGGACGCTAGAGGGTCTCTTTTGTTGTGCACATTGGCATCTTTTGGGGTATAAGTTATATACAGCGATCTGCAAGCACGTTAATACAGACTAACCAGGTCTTTGCTCACACAAAACAGAGGAAAGTCTGATTAACACGTCAACCATTCTACACCAGGTCATTGCTCACGCAAAGCAGAGGCAAGACTTGACTGACGGCTTTGACATCCCCAGATCTTTGCTCACACAAAACAGAGGGGACGCCGACTTTTTGAGATTTTCGATTCAACACTTTGGAGTCTGGCGTGTGTATCGGGAACAATTTCGCAGTCAAATAGAACAAGCACTTAACCTAAGTGTGTGTATCCCATCAAATGACATACTTTATCTTTAAGTGTTGTGACTCATACCTTTGTTTTTGGAACTGAGCCTACCGAGCACATCACCTTGGATCATGTCTTTCACTTTTGCCTTACGCGTGTCAGTCATTCTGAGAACGGAAATATGAGTCATTCTGAGAACGGAAATATTTCACTTCCCACATTCCCAGGCAAACAGACAAAAGATTAAACATTAAAAAGCACAATTTTTGGGGTCAACAATTTCATATTTTCTTAGGGGTCAACAATTTCATCTTTTCTATTCTTCCCCTTGCTTTTTGATTTTTAGTAAACAACACACATCCTTTTTTTTTCTTTTTTTTTATTTTTTTTTTTTTTTTTTGATAGTAAACACACTATAAGACAAAATTGGCCAAGCTAACCTTCAAAGTTTATCATTTGAGATTTTTCAGAAATGAGTTTTGTTATATGCAGAACCATACTTCTCATCAGATTTGCCAAGAAACAAACAATTAAGACAGTACCTTGCTGATTTTGCTAGATTTACCTCTTACCAGAAGAACATCCCTACAAATGAGAATCTGCATGTCATGTAGTTGAGAGATGCCTTCTATCCTGTGCCTGGAACAATCACTTTCAAAAACAAATAAGTTAATGGAAGTCCTCCTTGACTGTTCCTGCACAAGGTGAGAGATTAGTTAACCATAAGTACCCAGGCCATTGTTGTTCTGGGTATACCTGCAGAGTCATTGAAAGTTATTTTTTTTAAACACATTCTCTTTGAAATATTGATACTTGGGGTTGTGGGTGCCTTTGATTTGGGTTTCTTGGTGTTGTTTTTGGTGGACTTTGGTGTGGGCTTTGTGGGTTCATTAGAATTCACACGACCATCATTGGAAATGACATTCGTGGGCTGATTGTTTTCTTTCCCTTTACCTTGTAGCCTTTTAGGTGGAATTTGATAAATGTTTGATTTATCATTTTTAACTTCATCAAATTGTTTGGAGTGCTTCTTATACACCCCTTTAGGTAGGTAACACTGATTTACCACTTTTTTCACATTCCACCTCTCTTGATTATTCTCAGAAAGACCACCATGTTTGGGAACCCAAATAGGTTTTAAAGCAACAACTGATTTATTAACAGAATCATTCAATTTATGACTTTTGAAATCAGTTTTGGTTGGATGTTGAGGTGACTTAGGCTTTTGGTTAACTTTCTATACCTTTGGTTGCAGGGGGGCAGACTTCTGCACCTTAGGGATTGAAGGTGCAGGCTTTTTGGTCACCTTGTGTACCTTTGATTGTGAAGGTACATGTCTCTGCACCTTAGGGTGTGAAGGTGCAGATTCTTTGGTCACTTTAGATACCTTTGGGCCTGTAGGTACCTTTGGCTGAGAATTTACCTTTCTGTGGGCAGGTTTTTGGTTTGTGCCACCATATGATTGCCCTTGGAAGTTTTGAAAATGAGCTTTGGGGTAGTAGGGTTCATATGGCCTATATAAGCAATTCCTTGCCACATGTCCAGGATTCCCACACATATGGCAGGACTGCTTCTTTGGGTATGCGGGAGCTTGGGAATATTTCTTCCCTGTGGATACCCAAGATGGTTTGGAATTTTTGTGGATCCACACAACTTTGCCATTGGGCCTCGTTGTTAGCACATACTCCCGCTGTACTGGCACAAATTGGTCATACACAGAATTTACCTCAGGATATGGGATAAAGTCATGTGGTCTGGCCTCCTGCACATTCTGCACATTACTAGCATTATCACAAACATTAGCACACACATTCAAATTGGGATCAGTAGGCTTAGGATCAGCAACCTGTGGTCCCTTATCCTTTCTCAAAATCCTAACTTTCCTCAAAGGTTTGGAAAGTTTAGGATCACAAACACCGAAATTAAAAGTACCACAAACAGAAGTTTTGTCAAAAACATCAGACTTAGCAAAGCTCAATTCAGACTCAGATTTATTTGACGCAAAAATTTCAGTTTTGACGTCAGGAAACTTTTGACTCTCAATGCCAACACTTTCCCCCTTTGAACCTGCTTCTTTGTTTTCTGTATCTGCACAAGAAGTAATAGGGTTAGAAACAGGAGCAGTAATTTTAATAGGACATTCCGAAAGTCTTTTGTCAATGTCAACTAAAGAATCTATTGTTCCCTTTGATGGTGTATGTTCAGAAATCATTTCATGCATGTGAGGCATGGACACAGTGTGAGTTGATGTCTCTTCCTTTATATCATCCCCAAAACCTAGACCTGAATTTTGTTTAACATACTTCATCCTAACATCAGAGTTATAGAAAAGAGATCTTGCTTCCAGCATTTTCGATTGAATCTTATTATTAGCGTCTATCTTACTTTGAGATTTAGCAAGTTGATCTCTCAATTCTTCTACCTCTTTTGTTAGTTTTTCAACTTTTGTATTAGCAACTCTTAGCAAGACTCTAGTGTCACTCAATTGATTGTCAAGGTTTGTCACATCAAGCTTAGCTGCTTCATACTTTTCCCTATTCACTTTAGCCATATCTTTGAAATTATTTGATTCTCTGGTGGCGCGTTCACAGTTTAGAGATTCATAATAAAATTTGGATTCATATTCTTTGTAAGCCTTGTACACATCTTGACAGTGAGAGCTAGAGCAAGTGCATACCTCTTTCTTACCTGTATTGGTTTTGGTGGTACCTTGTAGAATGGGTGCCATGAACTTCTTTGGATGAGTCTCTAACGCAAATTCGGACCGGAAAGTCTTGACCGGATCGAAAAGTGAAAGCTCGAGGGTTGGATAGAAAAGTGTGATGTTTGGATAGAAAAGTCAAGTTTTGGATCGAAAAGTGGACTTTTTGATCGAAAAGAGGACTTTTTGATCGAAAAATGGACTTTTTGATCGAAAAGTGTGGCTGATCGAAAAGCTGGTAGGAAAGTTGCTTGGCTGATCGAAAAGCTGGTAGGAAAGCTGCTTGGCTGATCAAAAAGCTGTCTTGGCTGATCGAAAAGCTGTTTGGCTGATCGAAAAGCTGTTTGGCTGATCGAAAAGCTGTCTTGGCTGATCGAAAAGCTGTTTGGCTGATCGAAAAATGAAAGAATGGATCGAAAAGTCTCAAAGGGGACTTTTTGATCAATGAGCACAGTGAATCGAAAAGTCACAGGGGACTTTTCGATCAAGGAGGCAGATCGAGAAGTCTCGAGGGGACTTCTCGACTAAGATGGAACGGATCGAAAAGTCTCTAAGGGGACTTTTCGATTGAGGATGCTGATCGAGAAGTCTCAAGGGGACTTCTCGATTGAGAGCTTCTGGTCGAAAAGTCACAGAAGGGGACTTTTCGACTGGTATAGCCTGATCGGAAAGCCACAGATGGGGCTTTCTCGATCCACAAGATGCGACAGAACTGGGTTTTTCGATCAGTGTCCTGATCGAAAAGCACAGGAAGGGTCGAAAAGTCTCTTAAACGCAACCACAGCTTCACGAATACTTTGTCTTGACTTGTAACCTGCACAAAAAAAACACCTCCGAATGTGCTAAAAGCTGAAAATCACCACAAAACTCAAACTGTTAGTTCTTAAAAACTTGAATCCGATATTGCGAGAGCCTCGAAACTTGCGTTTCTTGGCTCTGATACCAATTGTAAGGATCGAATAAACCCATACGCGATATCAAAATCTACTAGCCAACGTGCGGAATCCGAAGGCTAGAGATGATTCAAGAAAAACGAATAATCTAGCCGATAAGTGATGAAAACTATTATAAACACAAACCGTAATGAAAGAACACACGAGAACCTTGATTGCAACACACTAGAAGAGTTCGAAATTCTCTTGGGAGAATTTCGATTACACCACTTGGAAAACACCAAAATCAGCAACCCTAACTAATGAGAAGGCTTCCCAATTTATAGGGATTCTCCAACTTGGAGAACAAGCCAAGATAAAAACCCTAATTAACACCTAATTCCCGTATTTGACTTTCCAGGCCCACTAAAACCCATCTAAACTCTTTTAAACTGAGCCCAAACCTATCTAAAATGGCCCAATGACCCAATACAATAATAAACCAACTATTTTTCACTTATTCTAACACATAGGCCTTCAAAATAGTCCGCCAAAGGATGATTTAATACACAAGCCACAATTTAGTCCCTTACACTTCTTCATCAATTCAGCTAGATAGGTAGGACAGTTCCTCTTCCAGTGTCGAACTTCACCAC
This sequence comes from Deinandra increscens subsp. villosa, assembly GCA_039602395.1. Classification (NCBI taxonomy): domain Eukaryota; kingdom Viridiplantae; phylum Streptophyta; class Magnoliopsida; order Asterales; family Asteraceae; genus Deinandra; species Deinandra increscens. The sequence goes on along the minus strand of JBCNJP010000006.1, from coordinate 22,109,050 downwards.
AATGGTGACAGATCTGGTCTTTAGCCGGATGCTCTTTTGCGGCCGGAGGGGTTTGCTTGGTTTTAGGAACAAACGCAACTGCCTTGCCTTTTCCTTTACCATCATTCTTGCCCTTCGCCTTTTGCGGTCGTTTAGCCTTTTGGATCTTTCCCCCCTTGATCATGAGAACTTGGGGTATTTCAGTTGTCACACCCCCAAATAACCACTAACGGAGTTTATACCGTTTATTTTGGTTTTGGGAATTTGTTTATTCGTTTGTAACTAAGGTTTTCAAGTTGCAGTTTCCAAATCGTTTTCCAAAATTGATTCCAGTTCTCTGCAACTTATGGCTCTGATACCAATCTGTCACACCCCCAAATAACCACTAACGGAGTTTATACCGTTTAAGGGGTGCGGCTAGACCAGGATCCACAACCATTAGTTACAAATACTAAATGAATCAAAGTTAGTTCAAGAATCAGTTATAAAATGAAGTGTCAAATACAAACGCAGCGGAATAAGTATTGTCTTTAGCACTAACCACGTGCTTTACAAATCAGTGTATTAAATCCCCAAATTAGTTTAATTAAAATAAAAGTCTTCATGTGCCATGCCAACCTGCTCCGGAATACTCCTTAGCGATCTGCAAAAGTTTAAACCACGCAAGTGTCAACCTAACGGTTGGTGAGTTCACAGTGGGCTTGTCATGCATTGGCCCGGTCTCATAATCATAATTTGTATCAAGGTATACTTACATAGTATTCGTTTGTGAAAAGCAATGCTAAATGTTATGTCTTAGTTTATAAAGGAATTGTCCGTGACCTACGTCATCGGGTATGAACTAGTTTTGTAAAAGTTAAAGTGCTCAACCGATATCGCGGGTAGCTAATCCGTTGTTCCATGCACTAAGGAAGTTTGCACCAAAGCTGACTATAATTTATTGTAGTGGCCGTGCCATCTAGTACTGCGGACCTTACGTCATCGCGGTTTTGCCTCCCCCGTGTCCTCTCGGGACCACGGTCAAATAGGCTGATATTGTACCTCCGTGCACTCCCCGTGCCACGGGGCGGAGTTTGTCAAACTCCAGTAGATCTACCCAACATCCCCTCGCTTTACAATTAATGGTACAATTAGTTGAGGACTTTTAAGTTTTCAAGGCATCCTTAGAAATCATGTGATATCATGTGGTTTAGACTTTAACTTACACTAGCCATATTAAAACGGTTTACCGGATTCTCATGAATCTCAAAAGTGTTTTCAGTTTTGTTTTAGAAATCGTTGTTTTGGTAATTCGCAAGTGCTTCCCATAAAGCACTTCAAGTTCTTCAAGTGGGTGCCGAGCACTCCAAGTTTTCAAATTTATCAGGGAGGTGCCTAGCACTCTCGAGTTGTCAGCATTGTTTTGCTTTTAGTTATTCGGTGTGACCCAAAACGGGTTCACGGTAATCGGGTTAGTGACACTCACCTTTGGTTGCACTGCTACACTTGCTAATAATCCAAGTTTGCTTAACGAAGACCTATGAACACGTTTAGGTCTTAAGTATTAGTTTCGTGTCTAATCTTTACTTAACGTCACTATGGCCCATAACATAGCACGTTGGAACTATGACTCGACATACAGACACACGACACCGATGGTTGATCATAAACAAGGGTTCATATATATATCAGAAATCAAAACATGTATCATCATGGCATAATCATGTAAGTCATGGCATAACATTCAAGCAAATTGTACAAGTTTAGATTCTGGTCTCAGTTTCGCTAGCAGTTTCGCTAGTCAGTTTCGCTGTGTGCACGGGCAGCACTTTCGCTAGGCAATACCCGATGACACAGTTTCGCTAGGCTAGTTTTGCTCAAAACTGTTGGCACAGTTTCGCTAGCCTAGTTTCGCCCGAAACTGGTTTGAACTTTCGTTCAGGGAATTTCGCTCGGTAGATTCGCTCGAGCTGGTTTGGTTGGTTTACCCGGCGACACTGCAGTTTCGCTGCATAGTGTCGCTGGAAGGAGATATACATATTTTCGCTGGACAGTTTCGCCCAGAGAACACCACAGTTTCGCTAGTCGCGAAAAACATACGGATCAGCCTAAAAATCAACCTAACAGCTTCCATTTTACATGCAATTCATTGTTTAGCATACATAGGCATTTACCAACATAAATCAGTAAGCTTTAACACCTTAAACATGAATTTTATCATCAAATCACCCAAAATACATATAAAACCCTAAAATGACTAAAATAGCATAAATCTTTATCATGGATGGATTTCACACGTAAAGTTATCAACTTTATGGTAGATCTAGCAATCCTAAGCAACATATCAGAAGATCTAACAATAACACAGAGATCTAGGCATGCTTTATGAAGAAACACATAGAAAAGCATAGAAAATGGTGGTTTTGGGACTCACGGTTGATCTAGGATCGATGGATGATCTTCACAACTCAGAATGATAGCTGATTCTTGGTGGTTCTTGGCTGGAATCAGCTGGTCCAGGAGTTTCAGGAGAGTTGTGTGTTTTTGTGTGAAATGAGGCAAAATGGTGAACTAGGGTTTATTAAGATTATTTATATCAGAGGCTAGTTTCGCTGGCAGTTTCGTTGGCCAAGCGAAACTGGCTCTGGTCACATTTAACTGATTGGTTTAGCTGGCTACCGGGCGACACTACAGTTTCGCCCGGTAGTTTCGCTGGTAGCACAACTTAGGCAATTTTCACATAATCAAGGATTTACAATTTGTCATGCTATTCATAATATTAAATCATGCGTTTAAATCACATTGCACATAATAACAATAAATGAACACATAGCACATATGGGCGGGTTCGGTGATCAACCAAAGGACGTGGACGTATTCGGCCTAGTTAAGCATTAGTTACTAAGTTAACACTTATAACGTAACTAACGGAATTGTCTAACGGAAGTAAACCTTGAAATTCTCGGATGTCACATCATCCCCTTGTAATTGGAATTTTCGTCCCGAAAATTATTCTTGTGTCGTAGCGTTCGCAGCATCAGCTGTCGTCGTTGCTGGGGAAAGAAAGCAAAAGTTTTAGGGTCGTCACATCCTCCTCCTGTTACAGGAATTTTGGTCCCCAAAATTAAATCATACCTTGAGTTTCCGTGGACGTATGCTCGAACAAGTGAGGATACTTTTTCTTCATCTGATCCTCTCGTTCCCAAGTATATTCAGGTCCACGCTTTGAGTTCCATCGCACCTTGACGATCGGAATCTTGCTACGTTTGAGGGCTTTCTCCTCGCGTCCCATGATTTCTACCGGTTGCTCAATAAATCTCAAATGTTCATCAATTTCCAATTCCTCCAAAGGAATTATTTCAGTGTCTTCAGCCAGACATTTCTTTAAGTTTGAGACGTGAAACACGTTGTGAACTCCATCGAGTTCGGCAGGAAGTTGTAAACGATAGGCCACCGGGCCTACTTCCTTGATAATTTCAAAAGGACCGATGTAGCGAGGATTCAACTTTCCACGCTTTCCGAAGCGTATCACACCTTTCCAGGGAGATACCTTCAATAGCACCTTGTCGCCTACCTCGAATTTCAAAGGTTTTCGGCGTTTGTCGGCATAGCTCTTTTGTCTGTCACGTGCTGCGGCTATCCGTTTTCTGATTTGTATAATTCGTTCTGTGGTATCATGAATAATTTCTGGCCCGGTGAGTCCCTTCTCACCCGTCTCGGCCCAACACACGGGCGATCTACATTTTCTGCCGTAAAGAGCTTCAAAAGGCGCAGCACCGATACTTGAATGATAACTGTTGTTGTAGGAGAACTCCACCAACGGAAGGTGAGCCTCCCAGTCTTTACCAAAGTCGAGAACGCAAGCTCGGAGCATGTCTTCAAGAGTCTGAATAGTTCGTTCCGTCTGACCATCGGTCTGCGGGTGATAAGCTGTACTCATATCTAGTCTGGTTCCCAGTGCTTCTTGCATAGATTTCCATAATCGGGAAGTAAATCGAGGATCTCGATCTGAGATAATAGTCTTAGGCACTCCATGACGTGCCACAATTCGGTCAATGTACAGCTTTGTTAACTTGTCCATATTGTCACTTTCTCTCATCGGGATGAAGTGTGCAGATTTGGTTAACCGATCAATGATAACCCAAATCGCATCCGGTCGATTTGACCGATGAGGTAATCCTGTTACAAAATCCATGGAGATATCCTCCCATTTCCATTCTGGGATCTTTGGCTGCTGTAATAATCCAGAAGGCTTTTGGTACTCGATCTTGACCCTTGAGCACGTTAAACACTTAGCCACATATCGAGCAATGTCGGCTTTCATATTCGGCCACCAATACAAACTCTTTAAATCTTGGTACATTTTATCCGATCCAGGGTGCACCGAATACCTTGACTTGTGAGCCTCGTCCATTACGAGCTCACGGAGATTTCCAAGTAAAGGAACCCAAATTTTGTCATTATAATACCTGAGTCCGTCGGACTTAATTTCCGAATTTCCATCCACGCCTCGCAGTGCTTCAGCTGCGAAGTTTTCTTCCTTTAAAGCTTCTTGTTGGGCATCGCGGATCCGATCCGGCAATCCCGTGTGGATGGTAAGCTGCAGCGCTCGTACCCGTCGAGGCTTTTCATACTCTTTCCGACTTAAAGCATCAGCCACAACATTGGCTTTTCCCGGGTGATACTTAATCGCTAAGTCATAATCATTCAATAGCTCGACCCACCGTCGTTGTCGCATGTTGAGATCCTTCTGATTAAAGATGTGCTGTAAACTTTTGTGGTCGGTAAATATTGTGCACTTTGTTCCGTAGAGGTAGTGTCTCCAAATCTTGAGTGCATGAATAACGGCTCCCAATTCCAGATCATGCGTTGTATAATTCTTCTCAGTGTCCTTCAGTTGCCTGGACCCATAGGCAATCACTTTATCTCGTTGCATCAACACGCAACCGAGTCCTTGAATAGATGCATCACAGTAAACCACAAAGTCGTCAATCCCATCGGGTAACGCGAGGATTGGAGCTGAACATAACATATCTTTAAGAGTTTGAAACGCGCATTCTTCTTTTTCACCCCATCTATATTGCACTCCTTTGTGCGTTAAAGCTGTTAAGGGTTGAGCCAATTGCGAGAAACCCTTGATGAACCTTCGGTAATATCCGGCAAGTCCCAAAAATTGACGGATTTCGGTCGGCGCTCTTGGGGTAGGCCAATTCTTGATAGCTTCCACTTTTGCTGGGTCGACATGAATTCCATTCTGATCGACAATGTGTCCAAGAAACTGGACTTCGCGAATCCAAAAGTCGCACTTTGAAAACTTAGCATAAAGCTGTTCCTCGCGGAGCAATTCCAAGATAAGTCGTAGGTGCTCCTCGTGTTCTTCCTTCGTCTTGGAGTAGATCAAAATATCATCGATGAAAACGATCACAAACTTGTCGAGGTACGGTTTGCACACCCGATTCATCAGATCCATAATTACGACAGGCGCATTAGTTAGTCCGAACGGCATAACTAGAAACTTGTAGTGTCCATACCGGGTTCTGAAGGCAGTCTTGGGGACATCCTCATCACGAACGCGAAGCTGGTGATATCCAGACCGTAGATCAATCTTTGAAAAGTAGCTCGAACCTTGCAGCTGGTCGAAGAGATTGTCGATTCGAGGAAGCGGATATCGATTTTTGATTGTAACCTTGTTAAGCTCTCGGTAGTCAATACACATTCGGAACGTTCCATCCTTCTTCTTAACAAACAATACTGGTGCTCCCCAAGGAGATGAACTCGGACGAATAAATCCTTTGTCGAGCAGCTCTTGAAGTTGTGCGGAGAGTTCGTTGAGTTCGCTAACTGCCAAACGGTAAGGTGCGCGTGCAATCGGAGACGCTCCAGGAACCAGATCGATTCCAAACTCTACTTGTCGAAATGGAGGCAAACCAGGCAGATCTTCAGGAAATACATCTTGGAAGTCGCGGACTATCGGGTAGTCGTTAATTCTGCGCTCGGGAAGTGTCGAATCGGTGACGTTTGCGAGTATCGCGAAGTGACCCTTACGAAGGCACTTCTGAGCTTTGAGGAACGAAATAATTCCAGTGACTGTTCCACCTTTTTCGCCTTGAACTGTTAGCACTTTTCCGTCCTTGAGTGGAATACGAACGACTTTTTCCTTACATAAGATTTCAGCTCGATTTTCAGATAACCAATCCATTCCTACTATTACATCAAAACTACCAATCGGGAAAGGCATAAGGTTGATTCCTAATGTATGGCCGGCTAGTTCTAACTTACAGTCCTTAACTATCTGAGTCGTATCATGAAGTTTACCATTTGCTAACTCTACCACATACTTAGCGTCTAGGGCGATAGGTTTAGCATTAATCAATTTAGCAAATTTTGTAGAGTAAAAGCTTCTTTCAGCACCAGAATCAAATAATACAGTAGCAAAGAAACCATTAAGGATGAATTTACCGTTAATCACGTTGGCATCATTGCGAGCTTCACCCTGACCCATGACGAAAGCTCGACCTCTACCATTTCCACCATTCCCGTTGCCATTCCCATTACCATTACCTCCACCGTTACCATTCCCACCGTTATTTCCTTGATTTCCATTACCCTGTCTTCTCAGCTGCGGACAGTCTCTTTTAATGTGGCCTTGAGCACTACACTCAAAGCAGCCACGGGCTCCCCCATTGTTGTTGTTCTGGTTCTGACCGTTGTTGTTCCCATTGCCCCGATTGTTCCCATAGTTGTTGTTTCCATGATTGTTGTTGTTCCTCCTAGGGCGGTTTTGTTGCTCAGGTAGAGTTGCCCAACAGTCTTTTGCTTCGTGGCTTCCTTTGCCACACCTTTCCCAGCTCAGATTCTTCCTACAAACACCGGTATGATGCTTCCCACACTTGTTGCACAAAGGCAGGTTACCTTTGTAGTTGCTTTGCACATTGCCACCCTGGCGGTAGTTACCACTGTTGTTTCCAGACCTCTTGCTTTGGCTTTGGGAGTTGAAAGACCTCCCAGTGCTGTTTCCAACACTCTGATTGTTCATTGAGTTCTCAGGAGCTTCATCATCAGCTTTTCTCTTGCCACAAAGGGCAGTCTTCTCAGTGGCCTTTGCAGGAAGTGTACCCTTCTCAACCTCCTGATCAGTAAGTTTGTGAGCCAAACGGATGGCTTGCTGCACGGTTGCGGGGTTGCTGGCGGTCACCAAACTCTTGATTTGAGGCGCGAGGCCTTCCAGATAACGCTCAATGCGTTTGAACTCAGCATCCACCATTGTGGGCACAAGACCGCGTACTCATGGTAACGCGCAGTATATTGCTCAACTTCAGAACCAACCATCTTCAGATTCAAGAATTCACCCTCTAGCTTCTTCACTTGGTCACGGGGATAGTACTCATCCATAATCAGTTCCTTAAATGCTTCCCATTGCATGTTGTTAGCCGCGTCGATCCCAATCATCTGAATCTCAGCGTTCCACCAGGAGAGAGCAGCTCCTTCAAAGGTACCAGTAGCAAACTTCACCTTGCTTTCAGCCGGGAAATTACACATGGAGAAAACCTTCTCGGACTTCTCGATCCACCTGAGGAGTCCTACCGCTCCTTCTTCACCCGAAAACGTTAGTGGCTTGCAGTCCATGAAGGACTTAAACGTGCAGTGGTGGTTTCCTGATGCATAAATAGTTCGGGTTTCAAATTTAAACAGGTCAAATATAATTCGCTTTGTGCCTTAACCGGCATAATAGTTACCCTGAGCGGCATATGCAGCTTGGACGGCTGCCACCGCGGCTTGCACATGTTCGTTGATCATGGCTTGCAATTGCGCAGGCGTCATGTTGATGTTCTTCCTTCCGTGTCCTCTTCCAGACATCTTGCTGAACAGTTAAAGTAGCCAGTGTTCAGTCACAATTATACTTTATACATATCCCATAATATGTATATTAGCCATTTTCCCGTTATCCCTCTATTAGTCCAGAAAAATTTTGTGCGAAATCGAGGCGTCGTCGAGGAACGTCGTAAGTCGTAAGTAGCTATCGTCGAAAGTCGGCTTTCCCATAAAAGTCACCGTCGGCGTAGCCATAGTAGTAGAAATCAGGACGTAGCGTGTAGCATCGTTTCGTTGTCGCTTTCCTCCGGAGTAGTGCGCGCATTAGCGTTCGCGTTTCGTATTCGCGTGTGAAAATTTTTTTCCCTAAGGTTTTCCGTTAGACTTCCTAGACACGGTCTATATATATATTTATATCCATATATATATATATACATACGTACTAAGCTTTTACTTACACAGCAGAGCGAGTACCCCAGGTTGGCACGTAATTATTTTGGTTTTGGGAATTTGTTTATTCGTTTGTAACTAAGGTTTTCAAGTTGCAGTTTCCAAATCGTTTTCCAAAATTGATTCCAGTTCTCTGCAACTTATGGCTCTGATACCAATCTGTCACACCCCCAAATAACCACTAACGGAGTTTATACCGTTTAAGGGGTGCGGCTAGACCAGGATCCACAACCATTAGTTACAAATACTAAATGAATCAAAGTTAGTTCAAGAATCAGTTATAAAATGAAGTTTCAAATACAAACGCAGCGGAATAAGTATTGTCTTTAGCACTAACCACGTGCTTTACAAATCAGTGTATTAAATCCCCAAATTAGTTTAATTAAAATAAAAGTCTTCATGTGCCATGCCAACCTGCTCCGGAATACTCCTTAGCGATCTGCAAAAGTTTAAACCACGCAAGTGTCAACCTAACGGTTGGTGAGTTCACAGTGGGCTTGTCATGCATTGGCCCGGTCTCGTAATCATAATTTGTATCAAGGTATACTTACATAGTATTCGTTTGTGAAAAGCAATGCTAAATGTTATGTCTTAGTTTATAAAGGAATTGTCCGTGACCTACGTCATCGGGTATGAACTAGTTTTGTAAAAGTTAAAGTGCTCAACCGATATCGCGGGTAGCTAATCCGTTGTTCCATGCACTAAGGAAGTTTGCACCAAAGCTGACTATAATTTATTGTAGTGGCCGTGCCATCTAGTACTGCGGACCTTACGTCATCGCGGTTTTGCCTCCCCCGTGTCCTCTCGGGACCACGGTCAAATAGGCTGATATTGTACCTCCGTGCACTCCCCGTGCCACGGGGCGGAGTTTGTCAAACTCCAGTAGATCTACCCAACATCCCCTCGCTTTACAATTAATGGTACAATTAGTTGAGGACTTTTAAGTTTTCAAGGCATCCTTAGAAATCATGTGATATCATGTGGTTTAGACTTTAACTTACACTAGCCATATTAAAACGGTTTACCGGATTCTCATGAATCTCAAAAGTGTTTTCAGTTTTGTTTTAGAAATCGTTGTTTTGGTAATTCGCAAGTGCTTCCCATAAAGCACTTTAAGTTCTTCAAGTGGGTGCCGAGCACTCCAAGTTTTCAAATTTATCAGGGAGGTGCCTAGCACTCTCGAGTTGTCAGCATTGTTTTGCTTTTAGTTATTCGGTGTGACCCAAAACGGGTTCACGGTAATCGGGTTAGTGACACTCACCTTTGGTTGCACTGCTACACTTGCTAATAATCCAAGTTTGCTTAACGAAGACCTATGAACACGTTTAGGTCTTAAGTATTAGTTTCGTGTCTAATCTTTACTTAACGTCACTATGGCCCATAACATAGCACGTTGGAACTATGACTCGACATACAGACACACGACACCGATGGTTGATCATAAACAAGGGTTCATATATATATCAGAGATCAAAACATGTATCATAATGGCATAATCATGTAAGTCATGGCATAACATTCAAGCAAATTGTACAAGTTTAGATTCTGGTCTCAGTTTCGCTAGTCAGTTTCGCTGTGTGCACGGGCAGCACTTTCGCTAGGCAATACCCGATGACACAGTTTCGCTAGGCTAGTTTTGCTCAAAACTGTTGGCACAGTTTCGCTAGCCTAGTTTTGCCCGAAACTGGTTTGAACTTTCGTCCAGGGAATTTTGCTCGGTAGATTCGCTCAAGCTGGTCTGGTTGGTTTACCCGGCAACACTGCAGTTTCGCTGCATAGTGTCGCTGGAAGGAGATATACATAGTTTCGCTGGACAGTTTCGCCTAGAGAACACCACAGTTTCACTAGTCGCGAAAAACATACGGATCAGCCTAAAAATCAACCTAACAGCTTCCATTTTACATGCAATTCATTGTTTAGCATACATAGGCATTTACCAACATAAATCAGTAAGCTTTAACACCTTAAACATGCATTTTATCATCAAATCACCCAAAATACATATAAAACCCTAAAATGACTAAAATAGCATAAATCTTTATCATGGATGGATTTCACACGTAAAGTTATCAACTTTATGGTAGATCTAGCAATCCTAAGCAACATATCAGAAGATCCAACAATAACACAGAGATCTAGGCATGCTTTATGAAGAAACACATAGAAAAGCATAGAAAATGGTGGTTTTGGGACTCACGGTTGATCTAGGATCGATGGATGATCTTCACAACTCTGAATGATAGCTGATTCTTGGTGGTTCTTGGCTGGAATCAGCTGGTCCAGGAGTTTCAGGAGAGTTGTGTGTTTTTGTGTGAAATGAGGCAAAATGGTGTACTAGGGTTTATTAAGATTATTTATATCAGAGGCTAGTTTCGCTGGCAGTTTCGCTGGCCAAGCGAAACTGGCTCTGGTCACATTTAACTGATTGGTTTAGTGGCTACCGGGCGACACTACAGTTTCGCCCGGTAGTTTTGCTGGTAGCACAACTTAGGCAATTTTCACATAATCAAGGATTTACAATTTGTCATGCTATTCATAATATTAAATCATGCGTTTAAATCACATTGCACATAATAACAATAAATGAACACATAGTACATATGGGCGGGTTTGGTGATCAACCAAAGGACGTGGACGTATTCGGCCTAGTTAAGCATTAGTTACTAAGTTAACACTTATAACGTAACTAACGGAATTGTCTAACGGAAGTAAACCTTGAAATTCTCGGATGTCACATCAGTGGCGTTCTTAGGAATCGTTTTTTCATACTCGACAAGCATAGCATGAAGCTCAGGTATAGTCTTAGTCATACTATGCATGTTGTAGTTGCGCACAAAACCCTCAAAATCCTTCGTAAGAGATTTGAGGATCATGCCAACTGCCACAGCCTGATTATACCCATAATTGAGCGATTCCAATTTGTCAATAAATAGTGGGGGTGATGAACAGAGATGACCGTGAAGCTATAATTAGCTCTTCATCTTGAGCAAATGACTACTGACCGATTTACCAATTTCAAGCTTCAAGTCGTGGAGTTCCACAACTAGGTCGAACAATTCAACACCAGCTTGTTTTTCATACATCTTCTTTAGCTCTTTGATCATATCACAAGGTGTATGAAATTCGGATTGCTTCTGAAGATCGGGAGTCATACTCGAGATCATCATGCAAGCAACCTCATCGTATCTGTTATACTCTGCATTGTAGAACACTTTCTCTTGATCAGAAGCATTAGCAGCTGGCTCGGTCGGCCAATGATTTTCAAGGACATCGGTCCTTCGTTCAACTCTAAGGACAATCCTCAGTTGACGATACCAGTCATTGAAGTTAGATCCATTCAGCTTTTCTCTTTCAAACATTTGACGAAAAGTATGACCAACATTGTTTTGAGGAGGGTTTGTTGCCATCTACAAAACAGATTAAGTTCAAAAATCAGTATTTTCGATAATCTTTTCCTTAATAAATTTAATTACCCAATGTTTAAACAATTTAAACAATTAAGTTTATTAAGGCTAGGATCCAATCGACATGCCATCATTTCATCAGTTGATCTGCTAGAATCTTGCACCAAGTAATTTGTAGTCATGTTTCATCCCATCTTTTGCCACAGGCCAAGGGTCTCACCGCCTAGCTCGCTTTAATTCGTCCAACTAAGAACGCACAAATTGTCCACCATTGTGTACCAATAAGTGGGAATTTGCCATGTAAATGCCATTTTACCATTGTGTACCAATGAGTAAGATGACATCCACAAGTGTCATTTTCAAGGTGGATGGCAAAGACTTAAGTTTGGTTTGGGTCAAAACAATTTTGATGTGTGATAAAAAATGTTATGTGTGAAGGTTCATGCACACCTTCACCACATAATGTGTTTATAAAATTCTTAGTTTGTCTTCCAAATCAAAAGAGCTCGGTAGCTCCATTTGCAACACACAAAGAAGCGTAGGGGTGAGGTTTGCACTTTGCAATTAAAAGCCTATCCACTTTAGGGAAGCATGGCGAACCGACTTATACCTCTCTTAGAGTGTGTTCAAATGGGTGAGCCGGTGTTTCTTTTGAGTTTTAGGACACAAATTTTATTTTATAAACAAAATCATATTTCAATAGTTATTTAAGCAAATTTCAATTTTCATAAAACAAATTTGCATTAAAACCTTTTATTATGTCACAATTATCACAATAATCACATAATCTTAGGGTTTCTAAATATCTAATATAATTTTAATTTTAATCCTCTTCGATATAAGTAATAACCATAAACGATTTGCATGAAACTTCATGATTTTTACTTCTTTTTAACATTTTAAATAAAGGTACAACACGTTGATTATCAAATAACAAAAACTTGGGTTCTTAATTTTAGATCACAAGAATCGAATTTTAGACCTAAAATTAGGGTTTCCGATTCGGCTAGAGGTTTTCGATCCATTATATAGTTTTCGATCGGAATCAGGGTTTCCGATTGAGAACATCACTTTTCGGTTATGGTTTACGATCGAAACACGGGTTTCCGATCCAACATGGGTTTCCGATCGGAAAACAAAGGTTTCCGATCGGAATGGGGTTTACGATCCGGAAACAGGGTTTCTGATTGGTACTTTTCGACCGGGCCGTAAACAGTTTACAAATTGAACTCGATCGGAAACATATTTACGATCGAGAACAAGGATTTTGGATCGAAAAGTGTGGTTTTCGATCGGAAAACAAGGGTTTCCGATCGGAAAGCATCGACGGGTCGATATCCGGTTTTCGTTTTGGGAACCAAGCCACGGGTCGAGAACCGATTTTCGATCAGGATTAGTGTTTTTCGTTTTTACCAATTGCGAAACCTTTTCTAATTGTAAAACACGATTTTAAGTGGATCGAAAAGCTAGAATCTTGATTTGGTTACCCCCCTTCCAAATTTTATTCCCCGATAATTAATTAAAATCATAGGTGGCTCTGATACCACTGTTGGGTTATATAACTAATTATAAAAAACACGAGTACGCAGCGGATATTTTTCCTATGAATTAATCTAACTAGCCGGATAGATAATGTGTACCTTTTTAGCTCGGTAAGAGAAGATCTTCTAGGATTTGAAGTAAATCCCTCTACAATCGTACACACGACACACCGATGTACGTATGCTAGTACTGATCACGAACTCCTCTTGATGAAGATGGCTTGGTCGAACCACACAAGAAATCGAAACCCCTAGGGTTCTTTCTTGTTGCCGAAAATTAGAGAGAAAGAGAGAGATTAGGGTTTTCACTTTTATCAGATACATGCAGCAACTAAACCTTAAACCCAGAGGGTCTATTTATAGGTTTAAAAGACTTGGAAAACAAGTTAAGGATTGGCATAGGAGCCCTAGCCGAATTCGGCCTAGAGGCCCTATCCAAACCCTTCTCTCAATTGTAATCCAATTACAACGCTCTCTAATTACAACTAACACCCCTGTTAACAATTAACTGTCAGTTTTTAACGAAACCTCGTTAGTTGTTCGTGATAAATATTAATTAACTAATTAATTAATACAAATACATTAGTGTCGAGACATGTAACCCCGTAGGCTTAAATACTTTCCGGACATACGCTTATTAATACGTGATCATATCCCTACAGAAACATTCTCGCTCGTTGCCATGATCAAATCGATTAGGATATTGCTTGCCATTACCGCATACCAGGATTATGAGATATGGAAAATGGATGTCAGAACCGCCTTTCTGAACGAACAACTCACTGAAGATTTCTACGTGGTTCAGCTAGATGGTTTTGTCGATCCAAAATATCCAAATAAGGTTTAAAAACGGAATAAGTCCATTTACGGACTTAAACAAGCGTCTCGAAGCTGGAATCTTTGTTTCGACAAGAAAGTCAAAAAATTTGGCTTTGCTCATAACGAAGTTGAACCTTGTGCTTACAGAAAGGCTAGTAGGAGCACTGTATCATTCCTCATCTTGTATTTGGACGATATACTGATCATAGGAAACGACATACCTATGCTTAACGAAGTTAAGAAATGGATTTCATCTTGTTTCGCTATGAAGGATCTTAGAGAAGGCGCTTTTATTCTAGAAATTAAAATTCACAGAGATCAATCTAAGCGACTTCTAGGTCTTAGTCAAAGTAGATACATTGACATGATTATAACACGGTTCAGCATGAGCAACTCCAAGAAAGGAGTCGTCCCTATGACAAAGGGTGCTATCTTAGAAAAATCTCAATCTCCTAAAACGGAGAAGGAGAACAACCAAATGGCTTCGATCCCATTTGCTTTTGCTATAGGCTCAATCATGTACGCCATGCTCTACACACGACCGGGTGTCTCGTTTGGACTAAGCCTGACCAGTCGATACCAACAGAGTCCAGGCCTAGCTCACTGGACTGTTGTAAAGAACATACTGAAATACTTGAGAATCACAAGGGAGATGTTTCTAGTATATGGAGGAACTAATAGAGAGCTCACTGTAAAATGTTACATCGATGCTAGTTTTCAGACTAACCGATATGACTCTCACTCGCAGTCAGGATTCGTATTCACCCTAAATGGTGGAGCCGTTTCATGGAGAAGTTCCAAACGCCCGATAGTGGCAGATTCCACTACTGAATCCGAATACATAGCCACTTCAGAAACAGCTAAGGAAGCCGTGTGGATGAAGAAATTCATAGGCAATCTCGATGTGGTCCCAAGTGTCAAGAAACTAATCGAGATCAGGTGCGATAACACAGGCGCTATAGCTTAAGCCAAAGAGCCAAGGTCACATAAGAAGGCCAAACACAACCTGAGGAAATTCTATTACATCAGAGAAGTAGTCGAAAGAAATGAAATAAAGATTTGCAAAGTAGACACAGATCAAAACTTAGCTGATCCTTTCACAAAGCCTATGACTCACGAGACTCATGATCGTCAGAGAGAAGCGATCGGGCTTAAATTAGCTAAAGACATGTCACGAGACTCATAAGAGTTATCTGTACTTTTCCTATTCCATCGTTGAATGCAATATTGAATTCCATAACTATGTTAGATGTTAATACGTTTAATTATCCATGAACTATTTATTATTGTTCTAAAGGTTCGTAGTCGATTAGTACCGTGGGAACGACCCTAAATTATGACTATTCTGATTTTGAATCTTATAATGGTTTAACATTCAATGTCACAAACCTCATTACGGAATGATGTTGGACGAAACTTGCATCAAGCAAAGCAATCATGGAAGTCTTGCTTACTTGATTAAAGTACTGACTCTAACGTTTCCTTAGACCTGATACGTATACTAGAACTTCCGTTTACCAAGGATCGTTCTTTGAATATAGCCTAACGTTGTCGCGTAAATGCCAATCACAACGGCTATTTTTGGGAATGGATCCAAAGTTTAGTGGGAGTTGTATGCCTCGACACGGGATTCTGTACTCTTTGCTCCGCAACAGTTAGACATTATGGTGCCCTTGTTGATTCCATGTGATAAGTGTGAGGCCTCACCCAATGTTTTATATGAGAGTCCATGTCTAAATATGAGAGTCCATGTCTCATGAATCATCAATGTTTTATATGGAAAGGAGCATATGATAATGAATGCACAAGTTATCAATCTACTTGCTATACAATCAGATATACTTTGGCTGACGACTTAAAGTGTCAACACTGGTTGGTGTAGCTATGCATAGCTAGAGTGCCTCAGAATACTAACGTAAACTTATCGCGATAAATTCAAGTGACAGACTGTTGGACAATAAGTGTCCTGACCCGATAATTAAACGTAACCGGCCCAGTATTGACCCGTAAGAGTTACACTTGGGTCAACGAACTATTAAACTAATTACTAATAATTAGTAATTATACAGAAATAAATAAATATTTATTTATTTATTTAATAATGCTACGAAATAAATTTTAATCGTAAAACTGTTTACGAAGTTTTAGTCAGATTATTTAATTGTTACTTGATTAATAATTAATTGGGTTTGCGTGCGTTGGGCTAGTCATTGGGCTTTTACCTGTTAAAGGCCCGAGGAGTTTTTTTAAGGAATTAGGAGATCATTTAGTAAAAAAAAAGAGAAAAGGCCAAAAGCCCTAATCTCTTTCTCACTCTCGTCGTCTCTCTCCCTCTCTCCCTTGGATCGTCGACTGCTAACCATTACCGTCGCCGCCCCTCCTCCAATGGACACATGACTAGCCGCAGCATCCGCCCGCCTCGAAGCAGTCGCAGTCGCCACTCGAGCCCGAGCTGACGTCGCGCCACCGTCGGCCGATCACCATGAGGTAATTGATGAGTGGTGCCTAGACACACTTTAATTGATACTAATTCTTTACTAAATGCATCGGTATGTTAATAAATTATAATGACTTATATTGTTATAGTTATTTTGTGGGTTATGGAAACTAAAGAGTTAAAATTATAAAAAATTGTCTTCTACGTAAATTGTCAAGTGTTTAACAAATAAAATGGTCTACATTGATATTCAAATGTGTAAAGTACTTTGAGGACTACATGTGTGTTGGAGACTAGAAAGAAATTATTGCAGCTGTGTCCATGAAGTATAAAGTGATTTCAAATTATCAACTATCAAGAAAAATGATCATTTGGGTTTCTGTTCAGCCATGCTTGGAATAAAAAGTAATCCATAGAGTTAAGTGGTGACATCAATTGGGCTTGGGCTCGAAACTGTATGGTCCAATTGCAAATTATTGGAAATAAATGAAATGAAGGAAAACAATTCGAGGAGTTCGACGCCAGAGAGGTTTCGAAGGCTGGTGAACGGCAGCAGCCTCCTTGGCTGCTTGCCTGCTGGTATCTTCAAGTGAATGGCGATCAATGGTTTTTTTTTGGCATCGAATCAAATCATCATTATATTGTTGGAACTAAAATTTATGTGACTGACGCCATCAAATCTGTTTACTGAAGTATTCGACTGAAGAATCCATGTGAATTGATTCAGAGACTGGGTTGTGATGCTCGAGGTTTGTGAGATTGGACCGAAGACCGTTTTCTGGAAAAGTCAACCGTTTGGGTCAACGGTCAACGTAAAAGTCAACGGAAGATCGGTTTGAGCGAGTCAATCTTTGGTTTAATTAAATCAACTTTGATTTAATTAATATTTTATGTTATTTGATTTACTTGTAATTTTGTTCATTTTGTTGTTTTTTCTGTTGTCAGTCACCCTCACTATATATAGTGAGGGTGCCCATTACAAGTAAAAAAGAGTCTCCAAATGTGGAGATGATGATTTCTTGTAGAGTGAGTCATGGATGCTAGAGAGAGAGTGTTTGTCATGATTTCTTGTAACTAATCATTCGGTTCAATGAAATCATTCGACTTGATCATCATCTTTCTTGTGTTTTGATTTCCTAGATTCTTCTCATTCATCATCTCTCTCTTGGGTTTTTCTCATCCGACCCTACGTTCTTGCTCAAGATCGAGATTCTCGTAGTGAAAACTCGGTCCTGACAAATGGTATCAGAGCGGGTACCGATTAGATTTCATCTCACGATGAATCTGGTCACTCGAATCTGGATTTTGAGCTTGAATATGGTGAAGATGAGAAAACTGACTTTGGAGATTTTTTTTCTATTTTTCTTCATTTTGGAGCGTTTTGGATGGATTCTGATGATATGGATGTTTGATTAATGTTTGGCAGTTCATCTAGATGCATTTTTATGTTCAACATGTTCAAATCTGTGGAGAAAGTTGAAGATCCGAGGCTATTTTACGTAACTGTTGAGTTTTCCCGTTTTTGGGGTTTTTGAAGATTTTTAAGCTTGATTCTGAGTTTTTTGGGTTTCTCTTCATGGATTTGGATGAAGTAAGGTATGATTCTCACTGGAAAACACGTTCCGGATCCATTGGAAGGATCCGTTTCATGTGAATCTCAACCGTTTGGGTAGATCTGGAAAAACACACACTAGTGTGTGTTTCTCGGTGTTCTTCGTGTTCTTGAGGATTTCCAGATTTTGAAGACTGATTTGATCCGATTTGCTACTGTTTATGGATTGTTGGTGGCTACAACAAAGTCGCGAACTGTTTAGCATCAAATTTCGTGCATCATATCGGGTTTTCCTTTCGTTTCTGGGCAGATTCAAGATCACTAAGTAAGGTTTCTCCTTGTTCATTACGTTTTCCAGATTTATCCAATTGTTTGAAGATATGAAGATGGTCTTAGCGAACTTAAATCATTCTTAGCGGACTTGTATTAGTTCTTAGCGAACTTGACGTCGCTTAGCGAACTTAATCTGGCCTTAGCGAACTTCTCATATGTTAGCGAACTTGAAGCTCGTTTTAGCGAACTTGAGGCCTTAGCGAACTTCATGTTCGTCTTAGGGAACTTCTGGTGGGTTTAGCGAACTTCTGGGGCTAGCGGACTTGTTTCTGGGTCTTCATTCGAGTTGTTTCAGAGGTTTTTTATCGTTAAGATGGATAGAGAATTGAATGAGGAGTTCAACGAGCTAAAAATCAAATATTTTCGTTAAGTTTTCAGCGAGATATGGGGTTTTCACACTTTTCCGGCGATGGTTACGTTTTTCCGGTAAGTTTACTTTAGGGTTTCGGTCGATGGAGGAAGAAGACGCAGCAGGTGATGTGGCACCTGCTCATTGGCTGTTGTCGAAATTCTTTCTCCTCAAATGTCGGTTGGCACTGAACATTCTCACATGGTTGTCAAAATTTAATTGGGTGGAGAAACTCAGCGTGGGTCCCAGCATCTCAAAAGATCCGTTGATTGTATGTTTTTGTCTTGTGCCTCTTTTTCTTGTCACTATTTAATTTGCTGAAAAACGCGTGGGACTAGGAACAAACAAAAGATCTGTTGAATGCTCAGCTGGTTGTCGAGCCCTCATTGGCTCTGTCCAACCTCACGCGGATCAGCATTCCAGGGCCATGGATCATATATTTTTTTTGCCGTCAGATGCTTGGGAATGCTCTATTCTGATTGGTGCATTCAATTTGACAAGGATTATGTGCTTCTGGAGAGATTTCATTTCACCAATTAAATTTTCAGCCTTTTCCTTAAGTGCGAGATTTTTTCTATCGGTCTTTTACGAGACGAATGACATAACGCCACAACGAAATTTCTGAAATTTTCTTAGTGGTTATGGATTTATTCCATTTTAATTTGGGGCTCTCGTTTATTGACGTCTCGCGCACGTTTGCTATCGACCACTGACGGGTTAGCTTTGTTATCCGGTTAATTAAAATGCTTTTCTGTTATGTCTCACGGTTTATTTATTAGCTGATGCAGCGCTGATGTCAGCTAACTGGATTAACTGGAATCTCAGTTAATTATTGGAATTTATCCGCTAAATCTCTCGAGAGGCCGTAATTTGATGAAAATTGACGGTTTTCTCAGATTTTTCTTAGATTGCACCGTTTGACTCAGAAATCTTCACGGAATATTATTCTGAGTTCATTTTTCTTCGCCCAAAATTACGAAGACTCCAGTTATGATCATTTTCGCTCGGGATCTCAAATTTTCACAGATTTGACACTTATCTTTATTTTCGCATCCAACCTCAGTCACTCAGATTATTCACAATTGTCAGCATCCGGCTTCCATTTTTCGCGAGATTGTCCGATTTCAGGATTTTTGCACCTGTTTCTCTAGGCAACCGATCACGACGGTTCGACTCTCCGCATCTAATTTTACGCTTCCGACTTGACGTTTTTGGAGAGATTTAGAGAAATAGGAGGAATTATTATGGAATTGGATTATCGGGTCGATTATTTGGAGTTGGAGCATTTTTAGTGTTTGATTGGTTTATCTGATTCAGTTTGTTGCGGTTATGACTCCGATGTTCTGCATTTTCTTAGTATTGTACCCGACCGTGTGAACCGAGTGAACTGCAGCACTTGGCTCTCAACTGGAGCAACAAGAACAGAAGAAGCTTATTCAGAGGAGAAATTTCTATGACAGATTGTCTTCGGTTTATCAGTTTCTTCTTGAAGATGTATGATAGATCGGTTATTCAGCAATTAAATAGATTTGAAAGCACCAGTCAAGGGGGAATATGTTGGAACTAAAATTTATGTGACTGATGCCATCAAATCTGTTTACTGAAGCATTCGACTGAAGAATCCATGTGAATTGATTCAGAGACTGGGTTGTGATTCTCGAGGCTTGCGAGATTGGACCGAAGTCCGTTTTCTGGAAAAGTCAACCGTTCGGGTCAACAGTCAACGTAAAAGTCAACAGAAGATCGGTTTGAGCGAGTCAAGCTTCAGATTAATTAAATCAACTTTGATTTAATTAATATTTTATGTTATTTGATTTATTTGTAATTTTGTTCATTTTGTTGTTTTTTCTGTTGTCAGTCACCCTCACTATATATAGTGAGGGTGCCCATTACAAGTAAAAAAGAGTCTCCAAATGTGGAGATTATGATTTATTGTAGAGTGAGTCATGGATAGTAGAGAGAGAGTGTTTGTCATGATTTCTTGTAACTAATCATTCGGTTCAATGAAATCATTCGACTTGATCATCATCTTTCTTGTGTTTTGATTTCCTAGATTCTTCTCATTCATCATCTCTCTCTTGGGTTTTTCTCATCCGACCCTACGTTCTTGCTCAAGATCGAGTTTCTCGTAGTGAAAATCGGTCCTGACATATATTAAGGGGAGTTCTTTTTAGTTATTTTGTATAGATTAATTTTTTATGAATGCTATTAGTTATTTTGGTTGATTAATTGTGATGAACAATTTGATTGTGACAGAATTTAAGTTGTTTATTATTATGGTTGGCTAAAATTTTGATGGTCATACCCAGGTGTAGGGTTTATTGAATTTATTATTGTTCTTGATTTTTTATGTACTATAGGATCGGACTAATTGGTAAATCGAGTGTTGTATAGTTTTGTATAAGTTCACACGTCACAACCTTTAATTGTGAATGAATCTGGTAACTCGCACATTATAACCACTTAAGTTAGAACTCGGATTGTTATAGGCTACTCCTTCGCACCGTCCCCCTTAAGGATGTCTTAGTTAAGCAATTAAGAATGATTTAGATTTTGTAAACCTTAGCCCTAGGTGTGATCATATCTTTTGGTTTTTGTTTGCAATCTAGTTTTTATCTAAGTTTACATTTTTCACAAATCAAATAAACTTTTACACTTTTTTAGTTTTTTAGATAATTTAGTTAAGTAATCAGATAAAATTTATAGCACTAACCACATGCTCCTCGTGGATACGATACCCGACTTACCCTAACTATAGGTAAAGTTAAGTTTTTGCATGACCCCAACGACAGGTCATCAAAATGACATCTTTGCCGGGGAGTTAGTGCGCTTAGTGTTATTTGATTTGTTTGATTTTTGTCCTGTTTGTTTGCTTTAAAAAAATCCAAAAAATATTTTTTTATTTCGTTTATATTATTTTATTTGTTCGTCTTTACCTCCGGTATTTTAGCTTGTTATGCAGGTTAGCTTACTTACAAAATGGATGAACGTGATGAATGCCACAATTGCGGGAGTTACTTTCACGATGTTTTTCATTGCCCGACATTTTCTAGATGGATTAAAATTGTGGAAGATGAAGATGATGAGAGCCCGTCATTACCCGCATGAGGAACCATCTCCATTATCCCGGATTGACAAGTTGTTATCGTTATCTGGCATCTCAGATCAAGAAAAAATTTAAATGCTTGAGTTTGAAGTGTGAGGTAATGTCATTGAAGATTCATAAAGAAGAGGCTATCACACCGTTATTTAATGAAGTCAGGGAGAAGGTTGTGGAGGTTAATACCACACCGATGATTCCCTCAATTCCTGAAGTGCTGAAGGCGAAGCAGACTGTTGGGGTGATGAAGAGGAAGAAGAACAAAAGACAAGTCTTCCTGAAGAATCAAAGACCAAGGTAATCCCAAAGAATAAATTTAGGGATGAGGGTTCAAGAATCAAGATTAGGAACGTTTGGTCCGCGAGATCTCGGGCAATTCATTATGAGGCGGACCTGCAACATATTCTTTTATCTGAACATGCCAAAAATCATCAAACAAATCTGGATGTAGCATGTTAACTACCGAGCATAAACTGGGAACTCGGTAGGAAAGTGTTCACTGAGACCACCTTGAGCTTCAAATCAGGTACGGTCTGGCTGAGGACTTTAAACTTAGCGCTTTTGGGAGGCGAACCGAGAACTTTGTGGGTGTGTTAACTAGAAACCCTCACGAGACTTCACTCGTTCACTCGGGCTACCGAGGGGTTTAAAAATCTTATTGCATACGCTAAATGCAACCATGATTCATACGAAAGTGAGTCTAGGTTTTTTTTTTGTTTTTTTTTTCAAATTAATTGCTTTTAACCGAATTGGAACTTAAATGTTGCCTTGGGGGCAATGCAATGTTTTAAGTTGGGAAAGGGGGTTATTAGTTTTTTGTTCAAAGTCGTGGTTTTTAAGTCGTGTTTAAAAGATGAAAAATTAAAAAAATCTAAATTTTGTGTGCTAATCGGGTTGAGAAGCTTGCTTCTACACAATCTTTGCTAAGTTTTGCAGGCAATGAGATAGACTTTGAAGATCGACACAACACTTAAAGATCTTACCACGACTACAAAATCAGGTGAACCCGTTCCTTTTCCGAGTTTGGTTAAAAATTATTAATTAATGTGTTTTGCATGTTAGTTTAGTCTAGTTAGGTCATGTGTATATTTTTGCATTTAGTCATTGAAATAAAGTTGGGTGTGATTGGTGCTAAAAAGATTAATGTCCTAAATAAGAGTTTTCCACATATAAAAAATGATAGAAAAATTGGTAGGTCGATGCTTATACTTGAAATTGATTTCTAGGGCTGAAAATGCATCTGACTTGTGATATGTTGGTAGGCTCGACCTAAACTTATGGACACCAATGTGTGTGCAATGACCTTAATTGAAATATATTTGTTTAGTTTTCCATCCCAGTATGCATGGTTTAAAAAACTGAGTCCTAGTAAAAATGGGTTGCGAGTGGTATTTATACCCAGTATTCCTTTCTCACACACCATTTTCTACTCTTATGACACTTCCACCTAATAAAAGTGGTAGTTTTATATTTGAAAAAGCATAGAAAAAATGAAGAAAAAAAAGAATGAAAAGAGAAAATGAAAAAAAAATAAATAAGAAAAAAAAGAAAAGAAAAAAATGTTGAGAAAATAATGGGTGGTAAGTCCCGGATATCACGTAGAAGGAAAAATAAATGGACTTAATCCCTACTGTGTCATATTGGTGGTACATGGTTACCTCAAGTATGGGTTAGTGAATCCTCAAGAAACCATGAGGTTGGGTAGGTTTTGTTGTGTATGTACGGGCGTGGGGACGATTAGACATACTGGTAATTTTGTACATTATTAAGCACAATGCAATGGATGTGATTAGACGGGTTGAGTTTAAAGTGGACAAAATATATTGGCAATCACAGTTAATGTAGAACCGGGTCTCTGTTTGAAACGTGGTGCGATAAGATTAGCTTACTAATTATGATTCCACTGCATCTCTTTTTCGGGACGAAAAATATTTAAGTTGGGGAATGTGATGAGTGATGCCTAGACACATTTTAATTGATACTAATTCTTACTAAATGCATCAGTATGTTAATAAATTATAAGACTTATATTGTTATTGTTATTTTATGGGTTAGGGAAACTAAAGAGTAAAATTAAAAAAATAGTCTTGTACGTAAATTGTCAAGTGTTTAACAAATAAAATGGTCTCCACTGTTATTCAAATGTGTAAAGTATTTTGAGGACTACATGTGTGTTGGAAACTAAAAAGAAATTATTGCAGTTGTGTCCATGAAGTATAAAGTGATTTCAAGTTATCAACTATAAAGAAAAATGATCATTTGGGATTCTGCTGGGCCACACATGGAATAAAAAGTAATCCATAGAGTTAAGTGGTGACATCAATTGGGTTTGGGCTCGAAACTGTATGGACCAATTGCAAATTGGTGGAAATAAAAGAAATTGAGGAAAACAATTCGAGGAGTCCGACGCCAGAGAGGTTTCTGTTGGTCCGAGATCAAACCGACAACACGATATTCGATCACAAATGAGTGCGGACACCTCAAATGCGATTGATTCAAGAAACAAGTAGAATAAATAGGTCCAATCTATGAGAAAGATTGAATCTTGAATGATAAACTCTACAAGTTGAAGCTGATCTTAATCTTGAATGAACACCAAAATCATAAACTTGAAATTGTATTAGAAAAGCTTATGTAAATCAAAAACACATGAGGCTTATATAGTGCCTCTTACAAAAACCTAGCCCAATAGTAAACACATTCGGCCCAATCATAATCATAACAAAATCGGCCCACATGGCTCAAAAAAATAACTAACTAAGCCCAAAACCAACTAAAGCTAGCCCAATAACTAATGTTCATGCCTCAATAAAATATAGCCCAACAATCTTCCCCTAGGCATGAACCATTAGACCTTTTACGGCAGCAGCAAATCGAATCTGAATGTATTCTGAGTGTTGTTCGACCACCACCTGTTCGCCATAATCCGGTTTGCCGTCCCATGGAAGATTCCCACCCTCACAGCGTTTTCCAAGTCATTTTCATCTTCGAGAATAGGCTGTGAGGCGAGCAACTTGATATCCTTTTCTCCAAATCTTAGCAAATCCATCGGATCGTAAAAGCGAAACTGCCTCAGACCCTTGCAGAGAACCACCACCTCGTGTGTCGTTGGATCATAACACCAGCAGTCAAAATTTTTGACCAAGGTACCATCTTCTATCTCGTCCAACATATTGATAACTCTTGTGCGTTTTGTGGGTGGTCTCCTTGCTTCACCAATAGGCTCTCCTGTCACTGGATCAGTTTCAGTCTGGACCCACCTTACTTGCTTTAGATCAAAATTTGCAAAGTTATTTTCTAGATGGCTCAGCAAATTGTTTCTAATAAGGTCTCCGTCAGGGCTGTTCCATCTGTTTATGTAGGGGGCTCGAAGCAGATTTCTGATCTCAGGCTCAGGCCAAGAATGGAATTGTGCACGAGTTCTATAATATTCAACTGGACTATAGCCATCACGGATCACAGCAAATAATTTCTTCTCAGTGTCGTAATGCCAGCATAAGATGGGTTCACAACTCCCCTTTTTGTCTAAAGAGCTACTTCCAAGATCAAGAGAGTACTGAGTGGGGGCTGGTCCTTGAAAGAATTCTCGGAACCAGTTGTCGTGAGCTTCAGGAGCTTTGGAGATCACTCTTCCTCCTCGGCATATTCAGACATCTCAATATTTTCATCTCCATCGTCTTCATTCGTTGCATCAGCACCTTGCACACCCTGTGATGAACTTTGTTCATGGGCACTTGAAGATTTTGACTCCACGACACTTTTCAAGTCAGTAAATTTCTTCTTAAGATCCATCAAAGTCTCATAGAGCCACTTCATTCTATTTTTATCTGCCACCTCCTTTTCTCTCATCCTTCTGTTCTCATCCTTCAGGGCCTTTATCTCATTTTCTCTGAAACGATTCTGAGATATCAAAAAGTTGATATGAGGATCAGTGCTTATCCTCAAATCAATTGGAAGTTCAGCAGCTTGGAAGGGCCTGAAGCTAGGAATAGCTGTTGGCTGACTTATCATAGGAGCAGCGCTCACTTTCACTGGGCTTGGTACAACGAAAGAATGATCAACCTTTATAAATTGTCCTTCTTCCCGAACTGGGCTACGTTCGGATAGAAGTGGAGTTTCAGTCTGAGTAGGAGCAGGTTGATCTTGAACATTTTCTGCAGCTGTTTCTTCTTGAGTACTGGGACCCTCAGAACTAGGCCCCGCTGGATGCACTATCATTAAGCTTGAGCTTGTCTTTGAAAGCTTGAATCTGATGCTTCTTGGATCTGACCTCTTTCTTGGAGAAGGTTCACGTGAAGGAGTTGGTTCTTCAAGAACATCTCCAACATCCAGATTCAGCTCAGGAGGGGTTGTATCACTGCCTGATGATCCGATCATGTCATCCCTTGACCTTATAAGGTTAAGGGGCCCCAGATTTCCATAGATATCATCATCAGTAATCTCCTGACCAGCAAGTATATCATCCATTACATTCTCTTCATCGGAGGGTATTATTACATCTTCTTCTTGTACATTAATAGCCGGAGTTGCTGTTATGTCTTGTTCTTCAGCAACGGATGCATTAACATTAGGCACAGCAGCTTCAGGCTCATCTTCATCAAACTCTTGTTCCCTTGCCACCTCTGGGAACGCACCCCTCTTTACCCATTCAAGTCTTCCCTGAAAGCTGTTTTTACCCTTTCTATCTTGGGTTTGAAGACCAAAAACCCCACAATCCATCACTTTGATGTCCAACTTCTCTATCCTTTCTTCAATCATCGGGTATTTCTTCATGACCACCATTTGCACAAACCTTGGTGTCATCAAAAACTGTTCTCTGGCACTCAGATCAGCATTGCCCACCCAGTCAGACAACATCATCTTCGAGAAGTTGAAATCCCAATCTAAGGCCAATGCGATGAAAGCAGTTCCATGAAGTTGATTTAGCAGATCAAAACTGGTTCCCTTGCCTAGAAATGACTTCTGCATATAATGTGCCAGGCACCTCCAGTAATGAGGCAGTAGCTTCTTGAAGATAGGCGGAAACTTCCCCTCGTACCCCATAGATTGAGCACCAGCAAGAACAACCTCCTTCGGATACTTGATTGGATCAGTGGCTTTATCAGTAATGTTCAGCCCCTTTCTGATATCATCTTCCTCAATCACTACTTGTCTGTTCTGCATAGTTGCGGTAATACTTGTCTTGTCAGCATTTGCTCTTGCAGGACCCCAGAACTCCCTCACCAGCATCTCGTCAATAAGCACATTCGTTCTCAGGGCATGATTTATTTTGCAAGTGTTCATCCCGGCCACCAGAGAATAGAATAACTCCATATGCTTCTCTGGCGGGTCTTCAAGATACGCTGGGATGCAGTGGTCTTGTTCAAACTTTATCTCTTCGTCTAGCATCTCTTCTGCTATCTGAGAAAACGAGACAAATGCATCAGACATATTCATCAAAGCTATTATGATTATTAACCCTTGACGTTGTTCAGATGAAAATCACATTTTACTTTTGAAGATTACACAGTTTCAATTTGAACTTTTAGGGAAAATAATTGAATTAAGCACATGCTCACAAAACACTCTCAATTTTATCTCAGAAACGATCAATTTTAATGAGATTCTCAAAATTGTTAAGTGTTTTAGATTTTAATTCTCGATTATGTGAGTTTACGATTAAAAAAATGGGTTCACGATTCATTTAAACAAGTTTACGATCCGCTATCGGGTTCACGATTGGGTTCATTTAAAGACTAATCGTAAACATTAAATCCAATCGGAAAAAATCAATTTAAATCCTGGCCCGATCGTAAACAAACTTTGTCGTAAACATCTGGATCGTGAACGTCTATCGGAAACTACGATCGTAATCGCCGATCGTAATCGGCGATCGTGAACGCAAATCGTAAACTCCAACCGTCGTCTTCCTCGCTACGGAATCGTAAATGAATACACCACCATTAACAGACCTGCAACAACTTCGTAAACACATCAAAATCTGAAATAAACATCATCAAACCAGCAACACTACCTTTTAAAGAATCTTAAACACAAATCTGACTCTTAATCACGAAAAATCGACTCGAAATGAGTTAAAGCAGACGATGTTCTTGAGTTAGGGTTCAAGACTGAGAAATCGGAAAAAGACGGACAAGACTCTGAGTGAACGGTCAATAGATGCGGGTTTCTTGCTCGAAAAAGGATTCCGATGATAATGACAGTCTCGGATTTTACAAAGGATCACCGGAAGGGGCGAAAATAAAAAATTCCAGCGAAGGCAGCGGCGGATAGGGTTTCAGGGAGGAGAATCGTAAACGAGGAAGGGTGAATTGATCGTAAATGAGGAAAACAAATCGGAAACCTGGTTTTGTTTATAAAAAATTTTCATTTTGACCCCTCATGATTCAAAGACATTTTATTTAACACCCAAACCTCTTAAAACAAAAGGTTTTGATAAACCAAACTTACACTTAACCCCTCAAACTTTTAAAAATCAAACAAGCTTACCCCAAACTTTGATAATTCTCATAAACATTTGAAAATATTTGACTTTTGAGAATTTACGAAACTTCCCCTCAGACTCATACCCCGAGTATCTGATCTTGATCAAAAAAAATAAAACTTTAAATATATGAAGACTAAACAAAATTGAAAATGCACAAAATCAGGATAATCTAAATACTAGACAAAAACATACTTACCTTGAGATTGATGTTTTTTCATGGATCAAACCAGACACATCTTTAACTGAGGAACCCTTTTCAGCTTCCGTTACTCGACGCTCTAGACATTTGCTCAAAAATTTTGAAACTATATAAACTCACATCCAGTTAAAAGGTTTAAGTGCTTAAGTTGTGGTACATAATTACCGTCATGTTTAACCGTCCCCACACCCAATTGTTCATAGCAAAAGCTACCCAACCTAAGAGTTTATTGAGGATTCACAAACCCCCAACTTGAGGAACCATGCAACACTGCTTTGACAACCACTTATTTCTTATTTTCATGAATTATCGGTTGGTGATCAGGTCGGCCGCATAAGCACGCAGAGAAGACCAACAGAATAATTTTCTTTTCTTTTTCCAATTCAATTTTTTTGAATTCTTTTTCTTTTTCTTTTTCTTTTTCTGTGGAGTTGTCATTTATAGTATAAACATGGCGTGTGAGAGAGTGAATACTAGGTAAATACCACTCTCAACCCATTTTTGCCGGGTCTCAGTTTTTTAAACTATGTAAACTAGGATGGAAACCTAAACATATATAAGTGTTAAGTTTAATGCACTTACAATGGATGATCATTGTTTTTGATTTAGCTTACCGAACATCATCTTTGAGACGTCTTTCACTTCTACCTTACACGTGTCAGTCTCCGATCATCATGGAAATTTATATCACTTCCTAACAACTCAAGGCAAACAAAAGACATCATAAAAACCTCAAACAGATATTGTTTTTTTTTTTTAGATTTTCTGAGACATGATATTTCTTCCCCTGTTTTTATGAGACTTTTGAAAGCAAACACTATTTTTAAAATTTTCTCTCTCTCTCTCTCTCTATATATATATATATATATATATATATATATATATTTTAAAGTTTTCTGAAAAGAAAAAAATTTTACAAATAAAATTTGATCAGATCATTCCTCGAAGGCAATCATCTTTAGGCCTTCAACACATGATTCAAAATTTGGACGAGGAAGGGGTTTTGTAAAAATGTCCGACACATTCTGATCGGAGCTTACCTTTTGAAGCTGAATTAGCTCCCGATCATAGCAATCACGTATGAAATGAACCTTTATGTCTATATGCTTGGTTTTGGAATGTTGGACAGGGTTTTTTACAATTTCCAGAGCAGCAGCGTTATCACAAAAGATAGGAGTGTTAACAAATTCCATACCGTAATCTGTGAGCTGGTTTTGGATCCATACTACCTGTGAAGTACCGGCAGATGCTGCCACGTACTCAGCTTCGGCAGTTGATTTTGATACGGTATGCTGCTTTTTGCTCTGCCATGAGATGAGCCTATCTCCCAGGTATTGACATCCTCCAGTAGTAGATTTCCTGTCAAGGTCAGTACCTCCATAGTCACTGTCAGTAAAAGCATATAATTGAAAATCAGTGTTCTTTGGGTACCAAAGACCAAGCCTAGGCTTGCCCTTCAGATACCTAAAGATACTCTTAGCAGCAGATAAATGAGAAAGTTTAGGGTTGGCCTGATAGCGTGCACAAACAGAAACTGCATGCATGATGTCTGGCCTGCTGGCTGTCAAGTACATAAGTGATCCAATCATCGAACGATACTGGAATTCACTCACTGGTTCCCCATTAAGATCAGCTGATAAAAGTGGCCTGGATGCCATGGGAGTGGAAATGGGCTTGCAATCCTGCATCTTGAATTTCTCGAGAATCTCATTCACATACTTTGCCTGATGAATAAGAATTCCCGATTCATCCTGTTTTACTTGTAATGCAAGAAAGAAACTCATTTCATCTTGGTCACTCATTTCAAACTTTTTCTTCATAATCTCTTCAAATTCAGTGCACAATTCCTCGTTTGTTGATCCGTAGATAATGTCATCTACATAAACTTGCACCATGATTATGTCTTCCTTCACCCTCTTTCTGAACAGCGTTTGATCAACCACTCCTCTTGTATATCCATTCTCCACCAAGTGATTGGATAGAGTTTCATACCAAGTGCGCGGAGCTTGATGCAAACCATACAAGGCCTTATCCAGTAGATAAACATGATCAGGATTTTCTTCATCTATGAACCCTGGTGGTTGAGTTACATAAACCTCTTCATTCATCTCTGCATAAAGGAAGGCAGTCTTCACATCCATCTGATGTACCGTAAAATTGAGATACGATGCCACAGCCAGAAAGATCCGAATTGCTTCTAATCTTGCCACCGGAGCGTATACCTCATCGTAGTCAATCCCATGAACTTGCATGTGCCCTTGTACTATCAATCTCGCCTTGTTTCTGACAATAATTCCGGTGTCATCCTTTTTGTTCTTATATAACCACCTCGTAGGAATAACCTTCTTGTCAGCTGGCCTCTTCACAAGTCTCCACACTCCCAGCTTTGAGAACTGATTCAATTCATTGTGCATGGCCTCCATCCAATTTGGATCTTTGAGAGCAACCATCACATTTGGAGGCTCAATCTGGGAAATGAAACAGGAGAACATGCAGAAGTTAATGTTTCCCGTGCGGCTTCTCGTTGTGACTCCCGCTGTCACTGGCCCTACCACGTTACTGAGTGGATGATCTTTGTTTATTCTACTCTCTTGAACATCAGGCACTGAAGTAGTAACAGGCAAGTTAGTATTATTAACATTATCAGACATACCTGGGCCTTGAGAATCCACTAGAGCATCGCGTGTTCCTGAACATTCTGGAACATTTGCATTGGAATTTCGTGACGTCTCTACCGAGTAACCGACAAAATAGCACTCATCAGCTTTGGCTTCGAATTTCCCTACATCGGACTGAATTAGCACCGTGCATGGACATCCGAAGGTCTTGAAGTACCCCACCCTTGGCTTTTCTCCATAAACAATCTGATATGGAGTCTTCTCGTGTCGCTTGTTCAGAAGTACTCTATTTTGCACATAACAAGCTGTATTCACCGCTTCTGCCTAAAAGAAGATTGGTAGTTTTGCCTCACACATCATCGTTCTCGCTGCCTCAATGAGTGTCCTATTCCTTCTTTCTGCAACTCCATTATCTTATGGTGTATAAGGAGCACTGAATTGCCTTTCAATACCCTTCTCACCACAAAACATGTTCAACTCTGCATTCTTGAATTCTGTTCCATTGTCAGTTCTTATGCCCTTCACTCTCTTGTTCAGCTGGTTTTCTAAAAGTGTGACGAACTGTTTTACAAGGGTCGGATTTTCGTACTTGTTTGATAAAAAGAAGACCCAAGTATAACGCGAATAGTCATCCACTATTACGAGACAATAAGGAAACTTGCTGATGCTTTGTACCTGCATGGGACCAAAAAGATCCATATGTAAGAGTTGAAGAACAGAAGAGACAGAATTAACAACCTTTGGACGGTGTGGCAACTTGTGCTGCTTCCCTTTAGCACAAGTCACACATTTCTCCACAGACGAGAAATCTTTGATCGGCAAATTTCTAACGTGCTCTCCTTTAGCCAGCTTAGACAGATTCTTCATATTGGCATGCCCCAGGCGACGATGCCATAATAACGCTAAATTCTCATTCTGCTTTGAGATAAGACAGGCGTCTTCTGTAGTTGGAGGTTTGCCCAAATTCATCTGATAGGAATTTCCTCTTCTTGGAGTGCGCATTAAGATGCACTCCTCTGGAATTTCGAAGCCTGGCTTGAGGATTATGCATTCCTTCTTGATGAACAGGACTACAAAGTCTTTATCACACATTTGCGATACACTTAGTAAACTGTGAGACAGCTCCTCTACATAGTGTACGTCAGAAAAAGTCAAGCTTCCACTCTTCACAACCCCTTTCTTACTGATTCTACCACCTACCCCACATGCAAAAGATACTCCTCCGCCATTGAAGTCTTGTACCTCTTCCAATAGGGATAAGTCTACGGTCATGTGTCGGGAGCAAGCGCTATCAACGTACCAGATATTGTTGATAGAACTACTTGGCTGTCCCTACAAAATCGGAAATCAGTTAGAGTCAGGTACCCAGGTCATAATTGATCTGGGCACTCCTTTGGAGTCAATGTAGTTAACCAATTTGAAAGACATTCCTGCTTTAGATTCAGGTTTACACAAAATTTGAGCATTGACTTTAGGTTTCCAAGTGGGTTGTTTCTGAGTGTTAGAACTGCTAGCTAAGTTCTTTGCTGGTGATTGTTTCTTTGATGGAGATGTGACCTTTTTACCTTTTGACTTAACAATAGGTGTCAACTCAAGTTTCAATTTAGTATAAACCATCTGTTTTGTTTGAGTGACCACTTTTGGTTTTTCAATTACTGCTTTGCCCTTAGGTTTAGCAACAAGGTTGACTTTAGGCACTTGTTTCTCAAAAGGTTTTGTTTTCATTTTGTCTTTTCTTTGATAAACTCCCTTAGGTTTGTAAGAAGAGTTTGAAGGTCTAGTCACATTCCACTTTTCTTCAACATGCTTTGCCATCGGAGCTTTTGTGTTCAAAACCTTATACTATTCAGTCTTCATTGGTTCTAAAATCTGCTTCCCCTTAGACAAAGCTTGTTGTTTTTGGTTTTTGTTTTCTCCTGCCATCATTTTCTGCAACATACTGGTCCGTGGGTTGTGCGGACAGTATGGTTGATAAGGTCTATTTAAGCAGTTTGCAGCAAAATGTCCTGGCTTCCCACATTGAAAACAATTCATAGGTCTAGGTCCATTTACATGGCTACACAAATATGAACGTCTTGGGTATGATGATTTCCACTCTGGCTTATCATCCCACTTGTGTATCACATGTTTTGTATCCCTTTCAGGTTGTGTGATCAGACAAAATTGTTCTGATTTAGTTTTGTTTGTTCTATTAAAAGCTGACACAACCTGGGGATAAGCAACAAAATCTTTGGGCTTGGTCTCATGGCCAATTTTTGTGTTAGGCACACGAATTTTAAAACCAGTCACTTTTTCATTTGATTCAGAAACATTTTTTAACACTGGTACAACTATTCGTTTTGACTTGGATGTTTCAAGTTCTGACACAAGTGCCATTACATCATCCTTAGGTAAATAAACACTAGAACTACTAGACACGTGACTCTCTTCCACTCTCTGACATTCTGCATCCTCCTTAGAAATGTCTTTGATTTCTACTTCATCTGCACAATAAATAGATACATCAGAAGAGCTCACACAATTATTCAGAGAAGACTTTGATGGACCTGCTTCACACGTGTCTGTCATCACTCTATCCTTATCACCCAACCCATAAGTCATGTGTTTTTCATTTTCTATTTCCTCTTCTTTCATAGGCTTCACTCCAACCAAGTCACTATCTAAGGGAGGTCCTTCTTCATGCATTTCAGATGCAGATCTATCTATCTGATCCTCCTCCAAGATCATTCCTATCACATCTCTAGTTTTATCTTGAGGAACATCGTTCTTGTTTGCAAAGCTAATTCCTATGCCACCTTTGTCCTTACCCATTCTAACATCAGTTATGCATGTGTTCAGAGATTTACTAGCCTGTAACATTCTTTTGCTTCTCATAAGATTCATATCAAGCTTCACCTGTAACTCATTGTTTTTATGCTTAAGGTCATCTATCTGCTTACTAAGCTCAGCTATTTCTAACTTAGCGTTGTCATATAGATAAGCGTTCTCAGTTGCTAGTTTCTTATTTTCACTATGTCTAATTTCTGGGCTTTAACCTTTTCTTCATTCTTTTGCCATCTACCCTTAAATGAGCTTCTTTCACATTTTACCTCAAACAATTCCAATTGAAAATTTTTGCAAAATTGTCTAAGACCAGTAATTATACGATCACAAGTAGGGTTGGAACATACCTTGGTGTGATCTGCTGCTAAAGCTTCATTTTCCTCCATCGGGCTCTCCTCAGGTTCATCTTCAGTCACAACAAAAGCATGCTCTTCATCTTCATCCCTTTCCATGGCAGCAATCATAGCATGAGACATACTAAACTCTTTCAATTGAGGAGTCCAATCATAACCGCCTCCTTCCTGAACAACCAGAGCCTTTGCTTCAACCTTACCTTTGACCTCAGCAACATTCTTCTCTGCGACCTTCTCTTTCTTAGGCTTAGTGCACTCCCTAGCAAAATGCCCGTATTCATCACAATTGTAGCACCTCAGCTTGCTTTTGTCAAACCCCATCCTTATCTTGTCTTGATCTTTCCAGACGTTTCTCCCTGTCTTTGCCATGAATTTCTTTGCTCTGAAGACTGCCATAGCCATCTGCCATGAGACATCCAACATCTCAACATCTTCAGGATTTATCTGGTTCAGCTCACCAGACAACATATCAGTAGGCACAAGAGTTCCGGCCATGAGAGCATGATAGCTGTTCATAAAACCCATACCAAGAGCAAAATTGGGATCATTTGTATCATCAGGGTTGACATTTCCACTTGAACTTCCTTGAGGTTGAGCTACAAAAGCAGTTGACTTTGCGACTGAGATTGAACCATTTCCAGTTGACTTCACTTCATGCTTAGCCTCCACATCTTGTGACAACAGAGCTTGATTTAATTTCCCCGCCAAACTAAGAGAGCTTATATGGTTCAACTCTCTCTGCTTGTCATCAATTAGCTTGGACTTGAGTTTGTTGATCATTTCATCAAGAGACAGCTCACTCAGCTTGTTGTTATCCTTAATGATTGAGATATTGGCGTTCCAAGACTTTGGTAAACTATTCAGCAGCTTCAAATTCTTATCTTCCAATTTTGGTTCCACACCATAGCTTGACATTTCTGCCATCAGAGACACAAACCTTTGCACTTGTGCTTCAAAAGATTCACCTTGGATATGGTTGAACAGATTGAATTTCTGTTTCAACATTTGCTTGCGACTTGCCTTAATGTATGGATTTCCCTCATAGGCCACAATCAAAGCATTCCAGAGATCCTTCGTTGTATTGCGGTGCTTAAATCCTTGAGCAATGTCAGGTGTTAGTGCCATGGTCATAATTGCAAACGCCCTCTCAGCCTTGTTGCATCTTTCCCAGTCATCATCATCAAACTCTTCTTCAGTCTTAGCTTTTCCAGCTTTAGCTCCTTCTCCATGTGTAGGTACATGTGGTCCATTAATCACCGCTCTCCACAATCTTAAGTCAACACTCTTCAAGTGGTTTTCAAACCGATATTTCCATTCCAAAAAGTTATCCGCCGAGGTGAGTCTAGGTGGGCGAGTGATAGATCCAATTTCAAAATCCAGCTTCTGATACATACTTAGTTCGAATTCCATTCGATAGCAAAGGGAACCTAAATCTAAAGTCCAAACGTCCAAAACTGAGATTACGATATAAATCACTTGATTACGATCGTAAATAGCTGATTACGATCGTGAACACCTGTTTCCGATTAAACCCAAGATCGCAAACACTTAACCGACTGAAAATATCGTAAACCCTGATTACGATATCCGATTACGACTCCGTAGTCGTAAACCCTGATTCCGATTAGACGAGATCGTAAACACTAATTACGATCAGACGAGTCGTAAACTATGATTACGACAAGCGATTCCGGTAAGGCAAAATCGTAAACACCGATTACGACCAAGAAAAGTCGTAAACACCAAACTCTCGATCGTAAACACAATAAAAATGCAGTCTTGAAGTCGTGAACTCGATTCCGATGCAAATCTTCAAATAACTTAGTCGTAAACTCCCAAATCAACCCAGAAATCAGTCGTAAACATAAAGAACAACAACAAGATCAATCGTAAACACTCCAAACACCTTCAAATCTTCAAAAACAAACACTTTAACCAAGAAATCTGCTTGAATCAATATCGTGTGAGCCTCGAATCAATGATTCTTAGCTCTGATACCAATTGTTGGTCTGAGATCAAACCGACAACACGATATTCGATCACAAATGAGTGCGGAAACCTCAAATGCGATTGATTCAAGAAACAAGTAGAAGAAATAGGTTCAATCTATGAGAAAGATTGAATCTTGAATGATAAACTCTACAAGTTGAAGTTGATCTTAATCTTGAATGAACACCAAAATCGTAAACTTGAAATTGTATTAGAAAAGCTTATGTAAATAAAAAACACATGAGGCTTATATAGTGCCTCTTACAAAAACCTAGCCCAATAGTAAACACATTAGGCCTAATCATAATCATAACAAAATCGGCCCACATGGATCATAACTAACTAAGCCCAAACCCAACTAAAGCTAGCCCAATAACTAATGTTCATGCCTCAATAAAATATAGCCCAACAGTTTCGACGGCTGGTGAACGGCAGCAGCCTCCTTGGCTACTTGCCTGCTAGTATCTTCAAGTGAACAACGATCAGTGGTTTTTTTTGCATCGAATCAAATCATCATTAAATTAAGGGGAGTTCTTTTTAGTTATTTTGTATAGATGAATTTTTGATGAATGCTATTAGTTATTTTGGTTGATTAATTGTGATGAACAATTTGATTGTGACAGAATTTAAGTTGTTTATTATTATGGTTGGCTAAACTTTTGATGGTCTTACCCGGGTGTAGGGTTTATTGAATTTATTATTGTTCTTGATTGTTTACGTACTCTAGGATCGGTTTAATTGGTAAATCGAGTCTGGTATAGTTTTTGTAAAAGATTCACACGTCACAACCGTTAATTGTGAATGAATCTGGTAAGTCGCACATTATAACCACTTAAGTTAGAACTCGGGTTGACACAGGCTACTCTTCGTACCATCCCCCTTAAGGATGTCTTAGTTAAGCAATTAAGAATGATTTGGATTTTGTAAACCTGAACCCTAGGTGTGATCATATCTTTTGGGTTTTTTTTGCAATCTAGTTTTTATCTAAGTTTACAATATTTCACAAATCAAATAAACTTTTACACTTTTTTAGTTTTTTAGATAATTTAGTTAAGTAATCAGATAAAATTTATAACACTAACCACATGATCCTCGTGGATACGATACCCGACTTACCCTGTCTATAGGTAAAGTTAGGTTTTTGCATGACCCCAACGACAAGTCATGAGTAATCTTGGCCCTGCCGGCACCATCGAGACTGATGTTCTCTTCCACGATCACCGCCGTGTCCGATAAACCGACCACATGGCGCCGCTATATCCGGCTACCACCACTGTGCTCCCTCCGCCACAGACACGCGCCACCGTGGATATTGTCTTCAGGACTATTCTGGCTTTCCGCATCGCCGAGATCTCGGATTTGGGTATCGCTATATGCGGCATCGTTTCATTACCACCACCGCCTACGATCTGCCCGTTGAATGCGATCTCGGTGCCCGAGTCGCCATCTTCTCACGTTGTTGAAGATCTGACTCAATGTTTTGAGTCCGACATTACCGTTCAACCTAGCGCCAGTTCTTCCAACCTGGTGTCTCGAACGAGTGTTCGGATTCCGCCAAGGTATATCCGTTGGTACATAATCAGTGCGTCGTGTGAAGTATCTAAACAAGATGATGTGAAGATCAAGACAAAGCCAAGCTGCCATACGAACTGGATCCAAACTGGCAGTTCGGATCAGGCGAACTGGCAGTTCGCTTGGAGTCTGGCTGCTCGAGTATAGATAGATGCTTGTGCTTTGTTTTCAGTAACTGAGTGAGATAGGTCTGAGCTTAAGTGTGTGTTCCAAAGGTGCTTCTCTATGATTGTTCTCAATGTCTTTAGAGTTGTAATTGTTCTTCGTTTGATCAATAAAACAACTTTTAATTACTTCTCGTATCCAAACTAGCTAGATCGAGTAGACGATCCGATTCTCACGAACTTTCAAGTGGTATCAGAGCTTTCTGGTTCATTCTACTGATCTGTGGTTGCTATTTTTGGATTTTTTGAGTCAAAAAGTGTTGTTTTTCGAAAATTTGGAGGATTTTTACAAGTTGTTGATCGTTTCAGTTGAGAGTTTTGCGAAAAAATTGCTTCTAAATCACCTCTCATCACTTTTTCTGATCCCCTGTTGAAAATCTTGTTCAAATCTGTCCAAAATCATGATTTTTTAGTCGAAAACATTTCTGTTCGGTTAGGTTTGGCTAACGAACTGAGAGTCGAAAATAATCGTTAACCGAACTGTAGGTTCGTCTAGGTTCAGTTGTCCGAAGTACCAGTTCGTTTGAGTTCGGTTAAAATTTCGTTTCTGTTTGATCAGTTTGGATAAACGAAGTACTGGTTCGTCTAAATTCGTTTCAATTCGGTTGTCCGAAGTACTGGTTCGGGTTAGGTTCGGGTCTGGTTCGAATTCTAAAGTTCGGCACAAGTTCGGATAAATTTCGTGTAAGGATTTTCAGTTCGGTTAAGCTCCAGTTCGGCTACGGTTCGACTAAATTTTCCTGTTCGGGTTCAGTTCGGCTAAGATCAAGTTCGGATAAAGATTTGTAGGTTTAGTTTCAGT
This sequence comes from Deinandra increscens subsp. villosa, assembly GCA_039602395.1. NCBI lineage: Eukaryota > Viridiplantae > Streptophyta > Magnoliopsida > Asterales > Asteraceae > Deinandra > Deinandra increscens. The sequence goes on along the minus strand of JBCNJP010000006.1, from coordinate 22,070,288 downwards.
TCGGATAACCAGAATTTAAAAAATATTTCAAAATATCGGACTTCTGAGCTTTTGCTATTATGCAAAATGCGATGCAAACCTTGATTAATTTTGACAATGAAATCGGAACAAGTTAGAAAGTTCCAAAGTTGTTGAAGTTGGAAGATTATCAAAATTGGAAACAATAATTTTCTGCTTACATTGGCACAAATGATATCGATTTATGGATTCCAATTCGAAAGCTTTACATGCACCCAACTGATCAAGGAGCTTTTAAAGAAAATCACACTTTTGATTCTACCGAGCGGAAACTTTATGAGCTTCAACAAAAAGCGTTTGATTATCTTACTATGGCTTTACCTACTGGATCACTACATCAATACTTGCAAGAAATCGAAACAATTGTGGGATGCGTTATCGGCAAGATGTGAAGGTAATGATCAATACAAAAAGAGTCGAAGAGAGGTATTGAACAAGAAGTTTAATAACTTTCTGCATTATGAAAATGAAAACATCATGGCTCCTGTATCAAGATTTTCACATCTTATTAGTTAATTGAAGATTGTCGGGATTGAGAAAACCGATGAAGAGTTGAAAGAGAACATAATGGAGGCTTTACCAGAAAAATGGGAAAATTATGTATTGAAAGAGAACATAATGGAGGCTTTACCAGAAAAAAGAGAACACAAAGAGTTTTCCACATTATCATTTCATGCATTAACTGGTAAACTTCGTGCTCGAGAGATGGAAATGATGAATTCCAACAAGTCAACTACTAAATTGCAAAATCCAGGGGTATATCTTGAGAATGCGGAAAGCATCACTGCTAAAGCTAAACTAGGTATTAGTTCCGCACCATCACCTGCCTTTGTTGGAAATGTGTCTGGAGTTTCGGATAATAATTCTTCAAGGGGTTGTAGTGTTACAATTTCAGGATTAACAAATCAGAATGCTTTTTTCTGTTGAAACAACTAATGAATGTGTTGCTATTATAACTGCTTTAATTTCATCTTCTATTGGTTTTATAATCAATAATGTTGGTGATGCTAATATTACTAGAGAGTATTTTAATAAAATTGATGAAAACAATCTTGATGAAATGGATATGGCATGGCAACTGGCTATGTTGTCACAAAGAGCAAGAAGGTATGAAGAGGACTGGTAGGAGGACTATTACTCAAGATGGGATTTGGGTTTCGATAAATCAAAAGTCAAATGTTACAAATGTTTAAATTTGGTCATTTTCAAAGAGAGTGTCAGCAATCATCATCAAATAAATCTGATTCAAAAACTACCAGTAGTTCTCAAGCTTTATCAAGTACAACATCGTTGACTGCTCAAAATGAGAAAGTTTATGATTGGGGTAAACATTTTGACACATCTGCATTGATTGCCACACATGACCAAGATGATTATTATTCAGATTCAAATTCTTATGAATCTCCCGAGAATAAAAATTCTGAATCAAAGATTGAAAATCTGTTAAATGAAAATGCGGGATTATTTAAAGGAAGTTAAGATGCTTACCGAAGTTCTTTAATTGGTAAAAGGAAGAATTGGAGATGTCTAAAAAGGATGGAAAGGATCGTGAAGCACAGAATGCAAAATTGATTGAAGAAAAGAATGAGTTAGTTAAAGAAATGGAAAGCTGAAGCGAAAGATGTTGAAAAGGATTTTAATGATTTGTTTGAAAAGTCAAAATTAAGTTTGATATGCTTAACAAGACTTCTGATGAGTATGCTGCCAAAATTTAAGCCTATCAGATTGATATGGAGAAGCTACTTGATGAAAAGCGAGAGTTAGCAAGAGTGAATAATTTACAAAATGCAAATCTTGACATTCAAAAAATAAATGAAGATAAGTGGAAGAAAGAGTTATTTGTTGAGCTTGACAATCTAAGATTGCAAAAGTTTGAAACTCACAAAGTTGCTAAACGGTTGATAGCTACAGAGAAGAAATTGGCCGAAGCACAACAGAAGATTTCTGATTTGAAGATCCAAATGATTTATGCAAATCGTCTTCTAAATAATGTCACCAATTCACAATCTTTCACAAGTTTCTTAGCAAACGATGAAAATTTTGAAAGAATGTTTGACAAGACCGCGTCACCCCCAGCTAGTGTCAAAGAAGCTGTTAATGAGGTGAAATAAAAAGTTGAAGAATGTGATTATTCAAAATTTTCATCATCAAATTCAGAAGAATAGAAAATTGTGACGGAGAAGAAAAACAAGAAGGCTGATAAAACGAATGCGAAGAAATCTGAAATTCCTACATTTTCAAAGTTTGTGTCTGATTCGTCGACAACAAAGAATGAACAAACAGATACATCTTCCGAGAAGATTCGTTCTCAACCTGATATTGATGAGACATTTATCTACGAAAAGAAGAATGTGCAAAAAGTTAAAGCTGTGTTTTCTTGTTTGGTGAAGAATGGGCATAATTCGTCAAGTTCTGAAGACAAGGTTTTTGGTAAACATGTTGGTTTCGGGTATGTAAGTACACGGATTATCTTAGTGCTGATAGAACCAATCGATCTAGTACACGAGAAGGTAAATAAGAGCTTTTTATTGAATCACTTGAAGATTACAATGAAGACTCTCTCGTTTCTCTATCTTGAACACACACATAGAAACACACACTTAGAGGAGACTCAAAATGACCAGCACTATTCTATATAAGAGTCAACCTATTTATATGTAACACTCACTGTGACAACCCGTAAGTTTCTCAAGTCAAAATTATATAAATTAACGTTTAATATACTGAATCTATGTGCATAAATCTGTGTTAGTTAATGTAGATAACGAAATATGCAACTAACCCTTAGTCTTGGCATAACCCTACTTCGTTGTTTCAACGACAGACCTTTAAAAACAAGAATATTGTATATATGAGCGGTGGAACTTCAATAATAAGAAACGTTTCACAACAATATATGTAATTAAATATAAAAAGAATACCATTATATTGTCTCGTCACCTTTGTAGTATTTTAATACACGTACAAAGTTCGTAATATTATTTGACGTAAAATAATCAATGAATGATAACGTTTATTCATTTATTTACCGACTACGTCCAATAATAAATCATTGTAATGTTTAGTATTTTTATAACGAAAAACAATTAGGTTTTTTATATAAAACAATCAACGCAAATGTCTTTCCCCATCTAACACCATTTGACTTAAAAAAGACTTGTTATCATTTCTATTTTTCTTGAACCCGACCCGTTAATCGCCATGCACGTCCACACCATGCATGATCTAAACCCTTGTCAGCTTTGAGCTTAACCCGACGCGTCCCTCGATCACGTCTCAAACCGACACCCGAACCACCTCCCATCGGTTTTTAGAGATCAAAGACCACCACCTTTACTTACTTTTCTGTAAATCCACTGTTCGATCTTACTACTGCATGATTCGGTAATCGGAGAAACACAAACGAGTAAATAAAGCTTCGCTTTATTGATTCACAAAGAGGATTACACAAAGTCTAGAGAGAGAGAGTTACACACTCAGTCACACACACTTAGTAGATGTAGAATCACAGAACTTCTACTAAATCCACTGTTCGATCTTACTACTGCATGATTCGGTAATCGGAGAAACACAAACGAGCAAATAAAGCTTCGCTTTATTGATTCACAAAGAGGATTACACAAAGTCTAGAGAGAGAGAGTTACACACTCAGTCACACACACTTAGTAGATGTAGAATGACATAACTTCTATCTAGCTCTTTCTCTAACGAACTATTTATAGTGTTAACGTACTAACTGGCGGACCACTAACGTACCATTTGGTACGCCCGTACCAAATAAGCTGCGGACCATTTGGTACGCCCACATTAGTATGTTACCATTAAGACTCACAAAGATGCTCTAACCTAGATACAATACACGAGACACAACGTAGCATAGGAATATGCTCTAACAAACTCCCCCTTAACGTGTAGAGTATCTAGCTATCTATCTATCTATCTAACAAAACTTTAGTCTTCAATCTTCAGCATCATTGCGTCCGATCGTCTACTTGTGAAAGATATTACCTACTCCCCCTTTCACCATGCTAGAGTCTTGTCACACAGATAACCTGCAATTTCAGAAGACAGAAACACGACTTTCTTTTTCTTTATGAAAAATTAATTTCATCTTGGCGCAAAACTTCTCTTTCGAGAATCCAAGATATAGTTTTGAAATTTTGATTTCATATCAAATATCGATCGGTCGAAAACAAATTAGAAACAAAATCTTTTTGGCTTTTTGAAACTTTATATCAAAACACACCGAAAAGCTTTTTGATTTTTCAGATATAAACCATAAATGCAATACAGAAATGAAATACTGAATCACACACACTATTTTTGTCTTTTTATGAGAAAGATCACAACCTGGGATCATATTGGTCATGACAAGTTGAACTACACTTCAATTTCAATTACTTCAGCACACAATTCATGTCGATTGCTGGTATAATTTATCCATCTTAAACTCAGGCACAATCATACTCATAACATCTGGATATGTTATTGAATTGATTAGATTGCGTTGACCAGTGTACCCCACACTATCAGACATACTCAGATATGTTTTCGCTTATATCACACTTTGTGATTTCATTTGTGTTTTAATCACATAATGATTGTATTCATGATTTACTCAACTGTGTTCCATGCAAAAAAACATAAGAACATAAAAATCGTCTACCTTAAGGTCGATCTTTTGATACGCAGATAAGGCCTCAGATTTAACAAAACAAGAAAATAAAAACAAGTTGAAATTGTATAACCCAACAACAATCAGGTCGGTACTCCTGTACACGTAGAGAAAGTCCGATGAGTTATACGAAACACTAAAGAAAATAAAGCATAACGTCAAACGAACAACAATCAGGTCGATCTTTCGATACGCAAAGAAAGTCCGATCGTATGACAAAATAAAGAAAAAAAAACAAGTTTAAATCTTTGTAAAATAAACACATGTATACACAGTGACTTGTCATTTTCTTTTTCACGTATCTTTCCTTGATATATCATAAGATATGCATCAAGATGTTGTCCACTTGGTCAAGCATTAGTATTTAATGTGTTTATCACATCTGAATACTTTCTGATTTAATGCCGAGCCTACTAAGCACATCGAGCAATGATCTTATGACTTTTTCATCTATTTTATCCATGAGCCAGACATGTAAGCCACTGTACCATCATTTCCCAATTATGTTGAATATAATTTCTCATTTTTAATGTTTTTGTATTTTTCTGTTTTTCAATGTGTTTGTATATTTCCAGTTTCTCCCCTTAAAATGAAAACTCTATTTTTTGATTTTCATTTTAACAAAAACACAAAGACACTATTTTTGGTTTTTCAATTTTCTCCCCCTAAACTACAATCGGAATGTAAAAGAAAGAAAATTGACCAATCAATATTGATACCTTTCAGTTTTTAGCTTTCAGAAAAACTTGCAGTTTAGTAATATGAAGCATTCAATTTAAGTTAAGCAGGAGACTCCACTATCAGTAACTGCTTAAACCTTGAACTTCACACTCACCAATAGGTCTGCTTGAAGAAACCTGCACACTGGTTTAAATGATTAGTACTCAAATGACCCGAAGCACACAACTTCTGGTCGACCAGTGTCTTCCTCAAAATCATTTGCAGCTTTGCTGACCATCTTAGGTCACCACTGCATTTTTGCTTTTTCATTTTTAACTGAGTCATCATCACGTGAAGAACCACCAACACTCGAATCAAATTTGAAAAATTATTTTGTTTTAGATTTTGATTTGAATGGTGTTGACTCAGTAAAAATTCTACCTGATTCATCGATAAATGTGGCAGATTTTTTTTGAAAATGATCTTATTACCAGTTCAGGACAATCCTTTGCCATGTGTCCCTTTCGGCGACACTGATAGCACAAACGATAAGATCGTTTAGAATGTGGTTTTTCCTGAACTGGATGACATCTATCATCAGATTCAAAACTATCAGAAATATCATCGAAAACTTGAAATCGGTTAGAATGTACCCATTTCGATGTAGGACTTCCAGGTGTGGAATTTGATCCAGATAATGAAGAACCTTTAACCTTTTGAGCATCTCTAGAAGAACCTGCAGATGAAGCCTTCTTCTGAATCTTTCCTCTGAATCATTTTTCCATTGTAGACATAAATACCTGAGCCAAATGATAGATTTGTTCCAAGCTTGTGTCTTTCTTCTCTCTTGGAGCTTTCTTGGGCATATTCTTCTTGACATTCTTTTCAAACTTCTTCCCCTCACTACCCAGACCTGACTGTTTGTACCCTGGCAGCTTTGATAAATCAATCGAAGAACTCGAAGAACCTGCTTTAGCAGCTTGATTGAAAGAAGCTTTAATATCCTTCAACTTGTTAGCTTCAACCAACTTAGCAGCAGCTGTTTCCTCACTCACTTTCTTCTAATCTTTCTCACTATGTTTGTCGGTAGAAATAACACTCGTATCAGCTATAAGCCCACCAGAAACAAACTTTAATGTAAAGACGCCAACCACACTTTTCTCTTAATTTCTTCTCTTTCTTCTTTGACAGTTTCTGTTCTGATTTCTCAACCACAAATTCAGAATAATCTCCATTTACATCAGAAGACTGAATATCATCTAAAGCATCAGAAGAAATAACTAGATGTGGAATTTGATTATACTCTTTGCTTCTAAAAACTTTCTTGAAATGTTCATCTTTGCACAAGTAGCTTGTGAAAGAATGTGAATTCTTCAAATTGTGCAATTGTCGCTTCAGATCCAAAACTTCAACATTTAAATCATATATTTTCTTTTGAGCTGCACCCAATGCTTTTTTTGATTCAATCAATTGCTCTGAAGCTCTATTGGACAAAAATTTATCTTGTCTCATCAGATCATGTGCATCATATACTTCTTGAGTAATTTTCTTCACCCTTTTCTCATGAATCTCAATATTTCTTTTCAACAACTTGTTGTCATGTGTCAAAGTTGTGACTTTAGCAAGTAATGTTGAATGTTCCATTTGACGATCATTTTCCTTAGCAGTAACTTCATCAAACTCTTTCTTGAGGGCATCATAAGCTTGCTTCAGTGATTCTACTCTTGCAGATGATTTCTTAAACAAATTATCAAAATCACCAATCGCATCTTTTGCTTCACCCTCCCAAGTCTCAACACTTTTAACCAACTCTTCATTCTCAGTTCGCAACTTCAAAATTTGTTCTTTATCTGAACTAACCATGGCATCCAATTTTGTTTGAAGCTCAACAAACTCTTCCATCAAAGTATTCTTTTCTCTAACCAAATTCTCATTTATTATGAGAATCTCATCAGAATCTTCAAACTTCTTCTTGAGACTTTCTAATTCTTCTTCCTTCTTCTCATTCTCAATAACCAATACTTCTTTTTCAGAATTCAATTCTCGAATCTTTCTTTCTTTTCGAGCACAAAATTCACATGTTGACTCATAGCCACTAACTCCAGAATCACTTGTTTCAGATGTATTAGTTTCAGATGCATACTCACCCGGTTCAACCTCAATATTTGTCATCAATGCATAATGGTTTGAAGGACAGACTATAAATGCAGATTCATCTGGAAAATATTTAGCCCAATCATAATCTTCATCAGTTTGAGATATCATAGCTTTAACTTCTTTATCTTGACCATTCTTAACAAAAGTACCCTTGTCAGATAACTTGTTAGGACAATCCTGAGCAAAATGTCCAAGTTTGGCACATTTAAAACATTGAATCTTTCGTCTATTCAAACCAAGCGTTTCTCCTTGAAAAAGAGATGTCTTACCATGTTTCTTCATAAATCTCCTTCCTCTCTCCACTACCATAGCAAATTGCCATTCCAGATCGAGTTTATTCAATTGATCATCATCCAGATGATAAAAATTCTCGCCAAACAATCCAGATTGACCAATTTGACTAAATATAGATCCAGACGAAGAAGATATGAAAGCAGATAACAAAGCAGCTAGATCTTCAGTTGCTTGATTAGAAGTAGACTTACTTGATGATTTATCAGGAAAAGTAAAACTGCAGCCTGAAGAAGACCCATTATTTTCTGACTTTCCAGCAAGAAATGCAGTTAATGGTGGATTAACACTTGAAGTAGGATGTGACTTTGCTTTGGCATGCATGGTAGCAGAATTTTCTCCAAAGTATACTTCGGGATTTTGAACAGACGGAGTTGTGGACTTTTTCACAAGCAATTCCATTTCACGAGCTTGTAATTTGCTTATCAATTGATTGAATGTCCAACTTGAGTAGTTTGGATCATTAGTCAACATCATAACAAAATTCTCCCATTTTTCAGGTAGAGCTTCTAAAAACTTCTCCTTCAACTCATCACTTTCTTTCTTAACACCTACAACTTCCAGTTCATTGATCAAATGTGAAAACTTAGCAATCAAATCTTTGATTTTTTCATTATCACAATGTCCAAAATTATCAAATTCTTTCTTTAAAACCTTCTTTCGAGTCTTCTTGTATTGCTCATTACCCTCACATCTTTCAGCAATAGCATCCCACAATTCTTTACAAGTTGTGTAATTCTTAAACTAATGCATCAAGTCTTTGGGTAACGCCATGGTAAGAAAGCTATACGTTTTCTTTTCTCGGGCAAAAAATTTCTTTTCATCAGCATCAAAATCACTTATCATCTTTGGCTTTCTCGGGCTTAACATCGGATACTCATATTCTTTTTTAATTGGAATCCAAGAATCAACATCTTGTGAAAAAACTTACGGTTCAAAGCGTTTCTTCCAATTGTGATAATCTTCTAATTGTAACAACTTAGGAACCTTCTGAGTTGTTCCTATCTCATTATCATAGTTCATCATTGCTTGTATTAATGTTTGAGCAGCTAAAAATGCATGAAAATCACTCATTTTGAAATTAAAAATCGACCGTCAAAACTTCGAACTCAAAAATGAAGGTTTTCCAAGCGGATTTTGGGGGTCAAACCGGAGGGTACTAACCGTTAGGTAGGTAAAAGTCTAGACCTCAGAAATACGAACGTTTTGGCTGGTATTAGCTCCCGTAACTCTTAACGGTTCTCAAGTTACGTTAGTTTTAGTAAACACGTGTTAACTGCCAGCGGACCATCCTGTTCTCAGCGGACTAATTCCGGACCAAATAAACTCAGCGGACCAGAAACGGACCAAATTATCTCAGCGGACCAGATTTGTACCTGCAGACCAGACATGGACCAGGTATCTCCTGCGGACCAAATTTGGTATGGCGGACCAAATGGTACGGCGGACCAGAAAATAACCGCCACGGACCAACTTTGAAGATTTCCTTCCGGACCAGTTTCCGCGGACCAAAATACGGATGAAGATTACCGTGCGGACCACCTGTGGACCAACGGCGGACCAATATTTCTTCAGCCGGACCAGAAGCGGACCACGCTGATCACGACTGGTTTTTGCGAATTATGATGTTTTTTACTGGAATTTGCTTCAGAAAGGTGCGAAAACTCACTAGGAACACTCAGAAATCATTTTCCATCTTTGAAACACTCGGAATTATGGAAATTTGATGAAAAACGAAGAAAACCCGAACTTTCTCACTCTAGAACTCGAAAATTTACCAAAATCACAGCAGTAGAGCAACCAATTGCTCTGATACCACTTGTAAATCCACTGTTCGATCTTACTACTGCATGATTCGGTAATTGGAGAAACACAAACGAGTAAATAAAGCTTCTCTTTATTGATTCACAAAGAGGATTACACAAAGTCTAGAGAGAGAGAGTTACACACTCAGTCACACGCACTTAGTAGATGTAGAATGACAGAACTTCTATCTAGCTCTCTCTCTCTCTAATGAACTATTTATAGTGTTAACGTACTAACTGGCGGACCAATAGCGTACCATTTGGTACGCCCGTACCAAATAAGCTGCGGACCATTTGGTACGCCCACATTAGTATGTTACCATTAAGACTCACAAAGATGCTCTAACCTAGATACAATACACGAGACACAACATAGCATAGGATTATGCTCTAACATTTTCCTAATCTTCCTCTAATTACCCAACCATGAAGCAAATACTATTCATGTGTACCTCATCATCAACACCTACACAACCTTAAACCTCACATCACCTTTTACTTGTACAACCTTGTTGGTCCTGAAAATCTCCCGAAACACGATATTGATATCACAAACGAGCGTAGAATCCTCGTAAGTGATCGATTCAAGAAGAACGATGAAGAGAATGCAAGAATAGGATGATATAAACAATAAAAACTTGATCTTTGCACACAAGAAAACTTTTCGGGTACAAAACCACCAATCGTAAACTCTCTTCTCTCTCGTATACTATCGTAATCACTAAGTGGCACTCTTAGAAATCGTAAACTAGCATGCTAATGAGGAGGTCAAGTGGGGCTTATATAGGCACCCCAATGGGTTTACTATTGGGCCCCTTGTGGATCATAAACCCAATAGTAAACCCAAACCCAATCATAAACTAGCCTAAATACAATAGCAAACTAGCCTATGATTCTAATGAAACCCTCTAAGCCCAACCCAAATTATTTAATATTACAAGCCTCATAATCTAGACTCTACAATCTTCCCCTAGGCTTGTGATATTAAATGTCTTCGATCTTTGAAAATCTTCTTCTTGACTGGTTGCCAAAGATGCTGATGAAGATTCTTTCCGCATAAATCTTCATTGGGTTTCATAACGGGCACTTGGGACTTCCTCTTGATCAGCATCAACTCGAACTTCTTGAAATGAACAAGTTAATGAGATGGAGGATTCTCAATAACTTGCTTCTTTTGAAAGAACTGGTTCTTGCTGAATCTTCGGTAACTGTCTTGAATCTCCAAGAATTAGAGGGTAAATTTTGAAAGCCTCCTAACTTTGGGGAACTTGATTGTTGATCTTCAAACTTCATGATCTCTGACTGCTCTCTGTATCATTTTCTTTTTCAAAGATTTGACTTGAAATCTTCAACTTCCCCTAAACTTTTGAACATCTTCTTTGAAACTTGTAAAGACACCAACAACTTCCCCTGAACAGTTACTTTTCAGATGGAAGTCTTGTCCGGCTGGTTCTTTAACTTTGAGCAGCAGCAGCATCCTTCTATCATCAACCTGTCTGACACACATTTGAAAAAATATACTTCACCAGACATTTGATGACTGGTCTTTGGGTTAGAGGGTAATTATCATCTGTTCGATTGACTCAAATTAACATTATTTTAACCAAAAACCCTAATATAGATTACGGGTTTTCTATAAAACTTCCCCTGAACCCAAGACCTCTAAAGACTTCCCCTTAGCTGATAACTTCCCTTCAGCTAAGGACTTCTCCTGAGATAATACATATTATCTTCGAGTTCCCTTCAGATACTATGTATTATGGAAGTCTTTTCAATAGATAATAAGTATCATCCTCGAGTTCCCTTCGGATAATACTTATTATCCCCTCTCCTTCCCCTAAAAATTTGTCAAGATCTGACGGAGGAAGTCTTTTCCATTAGATAATAAGTATCATCCTCGAGTTCCCTTCGGACAATACTTATTATCCCATACTCCTTCCCCTAAAAATTTGTCAAGATCTGTCGGGGGCATATTGTCATGCATTAAAACCCATGAAAAACACATTTTGACTTCTCAAATCAACCTGGCCAACACGAAAACGCACCAAAAAGAACTTAACGACTCACACACGAAAGATATAAACTAAACAAATACTTACCAAACCAAACATGAGAAAGTTTACAAGGGATCAAACCGTATGAATCTAACTGAGGAACCCTTTTTCGCTTCAGTTACTCAACTAGTCCAGGTGATTGCCGGTATGTTTGTCCGCTTTAAACTCAAACCCGTTTAATCCCAACCAAATGCGTCATGCTTAATATAGTACATTATTACCGTCTTGTTTAATTGTCCCCACACCCAAGCGTACACAGCAAAACCTACCCAACCTCAGAGTTTATTGAGGATTCACAAACCCCCAACTTGAGGAACCATGCACCACGGCTATGACTACCACTTATTCTTATTAACCATCAGTTAGTGATCAGGTCGGCCGCTAAGCACGCAAAGAAGACCAACTGAGTGATTATTTATTCTTTTTTTCTTTTTCATCATTTTTTTCATTTCTTTTTCTTTTCTTTTTCTTTTATTTTTATTATGTGATGTAGTCATGACAGCAGAGACATGGCGTGTGAGAGAGTGAATACTAGGTAATTACCACTCTCAACCCATTTTTGCCGGGACTCAGTCTTTTAAACCATGCAACTTGGGATGGGAAACTAAACATATATATCTTTTAAGTTCACTGCACTTTCATTGGAGGTCATAAGTTTAGGTCGAGCCTACTGAGCATATCACCGTGGAGCTTGCCTTTCACTTTCGCCTTACACGTGTCAGCCATCTCCAACCCGGACATTCATTTTACTTCCCCTAAACTTCTCAAAAACAAGACACAAACAATTAAAAATTGAAAAGCACACTATTTTTGAGGGGTCAACTTTTTCTTCATCTTTACATTTCTTCCCCTTGCTTTTTGATTTTTAATATCACAATCTTGTGAACATCATTTTTCAGTTATTTTTATTTTTTATTTTTTATTTTTTATTTTTTAAATAATACACACAAACACACTTAAAAGAACAAAACACAAAATTTTGCAGACATTTGGCCAAGCTAACTTTCAAAGTATTGATTTGAAAATTTTAGAAAATTGGGTTTCATGACATGCACACTTCATTGCATTTGAAGTTAAACACATAATCAGTCAACAGCTTAATTGACACTTTAATGAAATAGGTTTGACTCAAAAGACCCTTTGCTGCCTCATCATTCAAACAACCAAGTTAAGAACAGTACCTTTCATGCTGATTTTGACCTTTTACCTCTCAATGAGACATACCTTCCATTTATAGATTACTTGACATGACAAGAATATACGTCTCCTAAACTGTGCCTGGAATAATCACTCATCAACAAACAAATTAGTAATAAAAATGTTAGTGATAATCCTCCTTGATCGTTCCTGCATAGAGTGAGAGATTAATTAGCCATTGTTACCCAGGCCATTGTTTTTCTGGGTACACTTGAGGAATCAATGAAAGATACCTCTTGTAAGAACATCCCCTTTGAAAAATCAGGAAGTTGGGATGGAACTGCCTTGATTTTTGGTTTCCAAGTTCTAGGTGATTTAACATTTGTTTTAGTCACCTTTGGAGTTGTGACCTTAGGTATTTCAACCTTCTTCGTTTTAGATTCACTTTTCAAAACAGTTTTTGTTTTAGTCACCTTTTGAGTTGTGACTTTAGGTATTTCAACCTTCTGCATTTTAGAATCATTTTTTAAAACAATTTTAGTTACATTGGGAGGGGTAACCTTGGGTTTTTCAGACTTTGTTTGTTTTGAAAATGGTTTCTTCACATGTTTTTGGAAATTTTGGTAACTTGGAAAGCTGTTGTTTTGATTTAAAGATTTTCTTTCAGCTTTGGCAGCACCCCAATGTTGATCAGAGGGTTTAACCTTGGGAGTAACAGTCTTCATTGCCTTAGGTTTTTCCACCTTCATGGGCTTAGACTTTACAGACTCCTGAGATGAAACCCTTTGACTTTTCGGAAAATAGGGTTCATAGGGGCGATAAAGACAGTTTCTAGCAATATGACCAGTGATGCCACAATTAAAACAAGTCTGCTTCTTTAGATAGAAGTCAGACGTGTACCCATTTGTCTTTGGTGGCTGATATGGAGCTGGTTTGCCTTGTGTCTGCTTCTTTGCTTTGACTGCAGCTTCAGATTCGACTTTCTGCTGGTTTGTCGAAGCCTGTGTCGAACCTGTCTTTACTCTCTTTATGCTTCCTTGATTCTTTGACGTTGAAGCACCATTCTTGCAATTACAACAGCAACTGCATGATCCAACTGAAGAAATGGGAGACACATCTACTCCCTTGAGTTTTTCATTCTTCACACCAGCTGTTGGTTTCATGCTTGGATGCTTGATGGTGATCTTTGGCCTCTATACTTTAGGTTCACTTATCACTCCATCGGTTATACCCTTGAACTTGGAGGAGAAGGACGGTAATTCATATCCTATATCTGGTTCTTGGTCAAACATTGATCCAGACGTCATAAAGATCTTCCCCTCAGGCCGTGTCGTCAAGATCACCTTTTCACTTTCGACTTTGTCAATTACCTTGAAGTATGGGGTTTCAATTTCAGGGTATGGTTTCAACTCTATCCCAGCCTCATCAGACTTAGAGTTGTGACATCTGTTATACTCCTGGCACTCAGCATCAACTCTTGATACGTCCTCTATTCTCCCTTCACCACATGTCATGTTTGCCTCGTTGTCTATTTCCTCTTGAGTCAATGGTGTGGTTCCAACCAAGACACTATCAATAGGAGGAGCAGCTTCTTTATAATCAGACTTGGTTCGTTCAACTTGATCCTCACTAAGAAGTATTCCTATAATGTCTCTGGGAACTGGTGGAGGAATGATGCTGTTTGCAGGCAAGGACTTGTCAGTTTTCTCTGACCCAAATCCAGATGTGTCTTTCCCAACTTGACCAGTCACAACAGCATATGACAATTCCTTTCCAGCATCGAGCATTCTTTTGTTTCTTTCCTGATTGCAATCATACTTGACCTGCAGCTCATCGAATTTTTGTTGCAGTTCAGTTAATTTCTGTGTAAGCTCAGATATCTCAATCCTAGCCCGATCATATAAGATAGTCTTCTCCGTTGCTAGCTTTTGATATTTCTCAATGTCTTGTTTCTGAGCTTTTACTTTCTCCTCATTCTTTTGCCATCTACCCTTGAATGAACTCCTTTCGCATTTTATCTCAAATAATTCTATCTGATAATTTTTACAAATTTGCCTAAGTCCAGGAATTATACGAGCACAAGTAGGATTGGGGCATATCTCAGTATTGTCAACTTCAGCTGCGAAATCATCCTTGTTCTCAACCAAATTATTTTCTTCAACCACTGAACTCATTTTCTTAATTAGATATGCAGCTTCTGAAAATATAGAAAAATCGGCAAAAACAGCAAAATCGGCAAAAGTACTATTCAAAGAATAGTGTCAAAAACTTAAAACGCGAAAACGGAGGCCTTCGGAGTGGAATTTGGCGGTCCAAACGAGCTCCCCTGGACGTTAGTCTGGGGTAATTCTGGGGCTCAGTGTCACGAACGTCGTGTTCAAATTTGAGCTTCTAACTCCAAACGAGTCAAAAGTTACGTCCGTTTCCGTGAAAGTGTGAAAAACTGACTTTTTGCCGCAAAAGAAGATTGGTAGTTTCGCTTCACACATCATTGTTCTCGCTGCCTCAATGAGTGTCCTATTCCTTCTTTCTGCAACTCCATTCTGTTGTGGTGTATAGGGAGCACTGAACTGCCTTTCAATACCCTTCTCACCACAAAACATGTTCAACTCTGCATTCTTGAATTCTGTTCCATTGTCAGTTCTTATGCCCTTCACTCTCTTGTTCAGCTGGTTTTCTAAAAGTGTGACGAACTGTTTTACAAGGGTCGGAGTTTCGTACTTGTTTGATAAAAAGAAGAACCAAGTAAAACGCGAATAGTCATCCACTATTACGAGACAATAAGAAAACTTGCTGATGCTTTTTACCTGCATGGGACCAAAAAGATCCATATGTAAGAGTTGAAGAACAGAAGAGACAGAGTTTACAACCTTTGGACGGTGTGGCAACTTGTGCTACTTCCCCTTAGCACAAGCCACACATTTCTCCACAGACGAGATTCTTCATATTGCCAAGCCCCAGACGACGATGCCATAATAACGCTAGATTCTCATTCTGCTTTGAGATAAGACAGGCTTCTTCAGTAGTTGGAGGTTTGCCCAAATTCATCTGATAGGTATTTCCTCTTCTTGGAGTACGCATTAAGATGCACTCCTCTGGAATTTCGAAGCCTGGCTTGAGGATTATGCATTCCTTCTTGATGAACAGGACTGAGAAGTCTTTATCACACATTTGCGACACACTGAGCAAACTGTGAGACAGTTCCTCTACATAGTGTACGTCAGAAAAAGTCAAGCTTCCACTCTTCACAACCCCTTTCTTACTGATTCGTCCACCTACCCCACCTGCAAAAGATACTCCTCCGCCATTGAAGTCTTGTACCTCTTCCAAAAGGGATAAGTCTCCGGTCATGTGTCGGGAGCAACCGCTATCAACGTACCAGAGATTGTTGATAGATCTACTTGGTTGTCCCTACAAAATCGGAAATCAGTTAGAGTCAGGTACCCAGGTCATAACCGATCTGGGCACTCCTTTGGAGTCAATGTAGTTAACCAATTTGAAAGACATTCCTGCTTTAGATTCAGGTTCACTCAAAATTTGAGCATTGACTTTAGGTTTCCAAGTAGGTTGTTTCTGAGAGTTAGAACTGCTAGCTGAGTTCTTTGCTGGTGATGGTTTCTTTGATGGAGATGTGACCTTTTTACCTTTTGACTTAACAATAGGTGTCCACTCAAGTTTCAATTTAGTATAAACCATTTGTTTTGATTGAGTGACATCTTTTGGTTTTTCAATAACTGCTTTTCCCTTAGGTTTAGCAACATGTTTGACTTTAGGCAATTGTTTTTCAAAAGGTTTTGTTTTCATTTTGTCTTTTCTTTGATAAACTCCCTTAGGTTTGTAAGATGAGTTTGGAGGTCTAGTCACATTCCATTTTTCTTCAACATGCTTTGTTATCAGAGCTTTTGTGTTCAAAACCTTAGACTGTTCAGTCTTCATTGGTTCTAAAATCTGCTTCCCTTTAGACAAAGCTTGTTGTTTTTGGTTTTTGTTGTCTCCTGCCATTATTTTCTGCAACATACTGGTCCGTGGGTTTTGCGGACAGTATGGTTGATAAGGTCTATTTAAGCAATTTGCAGCAAAATGTCCTGGCTTTCCACATTGAAAACAATTCATAGGTCTAGGTACATTTACATGGCTACACAAATATGAACGTCTTGGGTACGATGATTTCCACTCTGGTTTATCATCCCATTTGTGTATCACATGTTTTGTATCCCTTTCAGGTTGTGTGATCAGACAAAATTGTTCCGATTTAGATTTGTTTGTCCTATTAAAAGCAGACACAACCTGAGGATAAGCCACAAAATCTTTGGGTTTGCTCTCACGTCCTACTTTAGTGTTAGGCACACGCATTTTAAAACCATGAATTTCATTACTAGAATTTGAAACATGTTTTAAGGACTTGGACACAACTAATTTCATAGACCTAGACTCATTCAATTCAGACACTGATGCTAGTACATCATCTTTAGGTAAATCAGAAACTACACTACTTGACACATGACACTGTTTAACTCTCAAACATTCTGCATCCTTCCCAGATACATCTTCAATACCTACTTCATCTGCACATGAAACAAAACTATCAGCAGGTCCAACATCATTGTTTAATGACTCCTGGGAAGTACTTGATTCACAAGTGTCAGTCATAATTTTATCCTGATTACCCAACCCATAAGACATGTGTTTCTCATTTTCTATTTCCTGAGGGGTCAAGGGTGTCACTCCTACCAGAACACTATCTAAGGGAGGTCCTATCTCATGTGTTCCTGATTCAGATCTGTCTATCTGGTCCTCCTCAAAGATTATTCCTATGATATCTCTAGAGTTATCTTGAAGAATATTGTTCTTACTTGTGTCTGGGAAACTAATTCCTATTCCACCCTTGTCCTTTCCCATTCTAACATCAGTTATACAGGAGTTTAACGATTTTCTAGCCTCAAACATTCTTTTGCTTTTCGTTTGATTCATATCAAATTTAACCTGCAACTCATTATACTTATGTGTGATCTCATCTACCTGATTCCTAAGCTCAGCTATTTCTAACTTAGCATTGTCATACATGAGAGTTTTCTCAGTTGCCAGTTTTTGATATTTTACTATGTCTAGCTTTTGAGCTTTAACCTTCTCCTCATTTTTCTGCCATCTACCCTTAAATGAACTCTTTTCACACTTGATCTCAAACAATTCTATTTGATAATTTTTACAGATTTGTCTAAGACCAGGAATTATACGAGCACAAGTGGGATCAGAACATACCTTGAGGTTTTCAGCTTCAACAACGAAGGCTTCCTTATCTTCCACAGGAGTTTCATCAGTAACCACAAAAGCATGCTCTTCCTCTTCATCCCTTTCCATGGCAGCAATCATTGCATGAGACATACTAAACTCTTTCAATTGAGGTGTCCAATCATAACCGCCTCCTTCCTGAACAACCAGAGCCTTTGCTTCTCCCTTTCCTCTGACCTCAGCAGCATTCTTCTCTTCGACCTTCTCTTTCTTAGGCTTAGTGCACTCCCTAGCAACACGATATCTAATCACAAATGAGTGCAGAATCCTCAAATGTGATTGATTCAAGAAACAAGTAGAAGAAATAGACTCAATCTATAGGAAAGATTGAATCTTGAATGAATATCACTACTTGAATGAAGCTGATCGTAAACACCTATAGAGCACAGAAATCGTAAACTTGAATTTGTATTGGAAAAGCTTAACAAAATCATAAACAAGTGAGGCTTATATAGTACCTCATACAAGCCCTAATAAAAATCGTAAACAAGAAAGCAGCCCACATGGCCCAATCGTAAACTATAATAAGCCCAAAACAATAAACTAGCCCAATAACTAATGTTCATGCCTTAATTAAATATAGCCCAACAATCTTCCCCTAGGCATGAACCATTAGACCTTTTACGGCAGCAGCAGATCGAATCTGAAAGTATTCTGAGCGTTGTTCGACCACCATCTGTTCGCCACAATCCGGTTTGCCGTCCCATGGAAGATGCCTACCCTCACAGCGTTTTCCATGTCATTTTCATCTCCCAGAATAGGTTGTGAGGCGAGCAACTTGATATCCTTTTCTCCAAATCTTAGCAAATCAACCAGATCGTAAAAGCGAAACTGCCTCAAACCCTTGCAGAGAACCACCACCTCGTGTGTCGTTGGATCATAACACCAGCAGTCAAAGTTTTTGACCAAGGTACCATCTTCAATCTCATCCAACATATTGATAACTCTAGTGCGCTTGGTGGGTTGTCTCCTTGCTTCACCAATTGGCTCTCCAGTCACTGGGTCAGTTTCAGTCTGGACCCACCTAACTTGCTTTAGCTCAAAATTTGCAAAGTTATCTTCCTGATGATTCAGCAAATTATTTCTAATAAGATCTCCGTCAGGGCTGTTCCATCTGTTTATGTAGGGAGCTCGAAACAGACTTCTAATCTCAGGCTCAGTCCAAGAATGGAATTGTGCACGAGTTCTGTAATATTCAACTGGACTATAGCCTTCACGGATCACAGCAAATAATTTCTTCTCGGTGTCATAATGCCAACACAAGATGGGTTCACAACTCCCCTTTTTGTCTATAGAGCTTTCACCAAGATCAAGAGAGTACTGAGTGGGGGCTGGTCCTTGAATGAATTCTCGGAACCAGTTTTCGTGACCTTCAGGAGCTTTGGAGATGACCCTTCCACCTCGAGCATAATCAAACATCTCAATATTTTCATCTCCATCGTCCACATTCATTGCATCAGCACCTTGCACACCCTATGATGAACTTTGATCAGGGGCACCTGAAGATTTTGATTCCACGACACTTTCAAGTCAGTAAACTTCTTCTTAAGGTCCATCAAAGTCTCATAGAGCCACTTCATTCTATTTTTATCCGCCACCTCCTTTTCTCTCATCCTTCTGTTCTTATCCTTAAGTGCCTTTATCTCATTTTCTCTGAATCTATTCTGAGAGATCAAAAAGTTGATATGAGGAGCAGTGCTTATCCTCAAATCAATCGGAAGTTCAGCAGTTTGAAAAGGACGAAAGCTAGGAATAGTTGTCGGCTGGCTTATCACAGGTGAGGCGCTCACTCTCACTGGACTTGGTGCGACAAACGTGGTGTCAACCTCCGGAACTTGCCTTTCTTCTCGAACAGGGCTACGTTCGATCAGAAGAGGACTTTCAGAATGAACCTCGGCAGGTTGAACTTCAACATTATCAGCAGCTGTTACTTCTTGAACACTGGGACCTTCAGAACTGGGTCCCGCTGGTTGTACAATCATTATGCTTGAGCTTGTCTTTGTGAATCTGAACCTTACGCTCCTTGGATCAGACCTCTTCCTTGGAGATGGTTCACATGCAGGAATTGGTTCTTCAAGAACATCATCAACATTCAGATTCAGCTCAGGAGGGGTTGTATCACTGCCTGATGATCCGATCATGTCATCCCTTGACCTTTTAAGGTTAAGGGGCCCCAAATCCCCATAAATATCATAATCTGTCATCTCTTGACCAGCAAGAATGTCATCCATCACGTTCTCTTCATCGGAGGGTATTATCACATCTTCTTCTTGCACATTAACAGCCGGAGTTGCTGTTATGTCTTGTTCTTCAGCAACGGATACATTAACATTAGGCACATCAGCTTCTGGTTCAGACTCATCCATCTCTTGTTCCCTTGCCACCTCGGGAAAAGCACCTCAGCTTGCTTTTGTCAAACCCCATCCTTATCTTGTCTTGATCTTTCCAGACGTTTCTCCCACTATTTGCCATGAACTTCTTTGCTCTGAAGACTGCCATAGCCATCTGCCATGAGACATCCAACATCTCAACATCTTCAGGATTTATCTGGTTTAGCTCACCAGACAACATATCAGTAGGCACAAGAGTTCCGGCCATGAGAGCATGGTAGCTGTTCATAAAACCCATGCCAAGAGGAAAATTGGGATCATTCGTATCATCAGGATTGACACTTCCACTTGAACTTCCTTGAGGTTGAGCCACAAAAGCAGTTGACTTTGCGACTGAGCTTGATCCATTTCCAGTTGACTTCACCTCATGCTTAGCCTCTACATCTTGTGACAACAAAGCTTGATTTAGTTTCCCCGCCAAACTAAGAGAGCTTATATGGTTCAACTCTCTTTGCTTGTCATCAATTAGCTTGGACTTGAGTTTGTTGATTAATTCATCAAGGGATAGTTCACTCAGTTTGTTGTTGTCCTTGATAATAGAGATATTGGTGTTCCATGATTTGGGTAGACTATTCAGCAGTTTCAGATTCTTGTCTTCCTTGTCTGGTTCAACATTATAGCTGGACATTTCAGCCATCAGAGACACAAACCTCTGCACCTGAGCTTCAAAGGATTCACCTTGTACATGGTTGAACAGATTAAACTTTTGCTTCAGCATCTGCTTACGGCTTGCCTTTATGTCAGGATTCCCTTCATAAGCCACAACCAAAGCGTTCCGGAGTTCCTTAGCGGTCTTGCAGTGTTTAAATCCTTGAGCAATATCTGGTGTTAATGCCATAGTCATGATGGCAAAAGCTCTTTCTGCTTTGTTGCATCTTTCCCAATCATCATCGTCATACTCATCTTCTGTCTTGACCTTCCCTGCATTAACTCCTTCTGCGTGAGTAGGTGTAAATGGTCCATGAATAACTGCCCTCCAGAGTCTTAGGTCAACACTCTTCAAGTGATTTTCAAATCGATATTTCCATTCCAAAAAGTTATCCGCCGAGGTGAGTCTAGGTGGGCGAGTGATGGATCCAATCTCAAAATCCAACTTCTGATACATACTTGGTTCGAAATCCATTACGTAAGCTTAGGGAACCTAAAACTAAGGTCCAAATGTCCAAACAAAAGTGATTACGGTCAAGAACACCTGATTACGATCGCAAACTCTGATTATGATCGGGAACCCTGATTCCGATCCAAGCCAAATCGCAAACACCAAATCCGATTGTGAGAATCGTAAACCCTGATTACGATTGTCGATTACGACTCCGAATATCGTAAACTCCTGTTTCCGATTAGAGACGATTGTAAACTCCAATTACGATCCAAAATGATCGTAAAATCCGATTACGACTCCGTGTTTCCGGTATTGCAAAATCGTAAACACTGATTACGACCAAGAAATGTCGTAAACTCCAAACACCGGATCGTAAACTCGAAAAAAAATGCCAACTTGAAATCGTAAACTCGATTACGATGAAGATCTTCAAGAAACACAATCGTAAACCCTCAAACAAACCCAGAAAGCAGTCGTAAACCCGAAGAATAGCAGCAGCACCAATCGTAAACACTCCAAACACCTTCAAATCTTCAACAAACCAAGATTTTTCCAGAAAAAAAAGCTTGAATCAATATCGTGTGAGCCTCGAATCACTGATTCTTGGCTCTGATACCAATTGTTGGTCCTGAAAATCTCCCGAAACACGATATTGATATCACAAACGAGTGCGGAATCCTCGTAAGTGATTGATTCAAGAAGAACGATGAAGAGAATGCAAGAATACGATGATATAAACAATAAAAACTTGATCTTTGCACACAAGAAAACTTGTCGGGTACAAAACCACCAATCGTAAACTCTCTTCTCTCTCGTATACGATCGTAATCACTAAGTGGCACTCTTAGAAATCGTAAACTAGCATGCTAATGAGGAGGTCAAGTGGGGTTTATATAGGCACCCCAATGGGTTTACTATTGGGCCCCTTGTGGATCATAAACCCAATAGTAAACCCAAACCCAATCATAAACTAGCCTAAATACAATAGCAAACTAGCCTATGATTCTAATGAAACCCTCTAAGCCCAACGCAACTTATTTAATATTACAAGCCTCATAATCAAGCCTCTACAAACCTCCACCACCCTAAACCACTAGCATGTACCACCACCTTTAACCCTCCTCTTCTTCTCCTTGCTCCTCATGAGCCAGCCACCTCCCCTAGGCCCTCTCCCTTCTCGGCTCACCCAACCAAACCGCCACCACCTGACCAACTTGAACCAAACCCTTGTTACTTGGTTTCCTTTCCCTTTTAAGTGTGTTCATATATAAAGAAACACATGAGGAAACCCTATATTACTTTTTATTCACCTCCCACCATCAAACACACACACTTTCTCTCCCTCTTCTCTCATCCGTCGCCACCCTCTCTCTCTACTCTCTCTCTACCTTTTCTTCATCAAAACACAAGAACACTTGAAGATCAAGCATTCTAGGAGCAACAAGAAAGCAAGATCTAGAATCCTCCATCCATCTCCACGTTTCTACAAGTTAGTAGACTCCATTTTCTTACTTCTTCACTATATTTTCATGTTAGATGATCCCTTTGTATGCATCTAACACTCCAACATCAAGTCTTGGTTATAATGGTGACTTTAAACTTATGTTTTCTTCTATAATGACAATAACCTACATGTTTGTTCATACTCTTGTTAGATCTAGTAAACCTTATGTTATTGCTAGTGATTACATGTATTTTGAACTCCTCATACACTACATTATATAGATCTGAGAAAAAACTAGTGTTATGATGTGTACAATGTTCCTTGGTTTTGTGTATAAAACCACTAGATCCGAAAATTATGACTCTTAAAAACCCTAGATCCAAAATTTTGACATTATGAGGTTATGTTTAGCACCATATGACTTATTGATATGTTTGGACGGCTAAATCTATAAAAAATAACCCACTAAAATGTCTCGGAAACTATAGATAAATTAGGGCAATTTTTGGACAGAAACATTGACCCATTTTAAAGTGAATATAAATTATGTTTTTAGCCATAAAAACCTAGTACAAGATCCCTTTTGAAAATAGCTAAATTTGGGAAAAAAACGGGACCAAAGACGAACACTTTACGGGCCCGGAAAACCCATTTTTGTAAAGATATAAAAATAAATGTCACAAATGATTTGGAACACTTATAGAGACTTAAAATGACTTAAGACATGTTTAAAAAGTGTTTTGGTAAGTTACAAAACCCTAGAAGAAGTCATAGGATCAAAACCGGCTAAATCGGACACATACCGGCAAAACCGACAAAATTGGGAAAGTGAACTCTTGAACTTGTATTTTATGATTTATTATGATATTTATTTAGAAATATAAACCATTTGCATACTAATATTTATCATGAATAAAATTAATATTTTATTAATTTTATTATCGCGCAATAAATATTTATTTTCAATAAATATTTCTCTAAGGTCAACGATATCGTATCATAACACCGGGTTACCATAACGCCAAGACTTGACCAACCAAATTGGACTGCCTTAGATGTCAACCCAATTTCTATATCCTAAGATGTCTTATAACGTTGTATATGACTGCATACTTGTTCCGCATTACTATCTGAACCATATCATTCAAGTGAGTTTTCACGGCGGGGGAGAATTCATACAACCATAATCAGTGCCTGAAAATAGAGTACTTGTTACCTTATTGATTTCATGAGCTTTTCTAGTCCAAATCCTATCGTATCATGTTTGTTCATGCTATGATGAAACCCCACTATTAGTTGAATCCGATTAATTTACAAACAGAAACGATGTCACGTGGATAGATCTATTGGTTAACGCCCCTGCTATGATTGGTAGCTCCAATTCTGACTCCGTTTTAATATTCAAGAGAGTACGTACAGTTATATTTGGCCATGCCGTACTGTTGGACATAGTATCAAGAGTGGGTAATCAGTTAGTTTCCGTATTCAAGGTTCATGGTAATTTATATAATAGTATTTGAACAAATTGTCAAACGATGGAACGATTAAATCAAACTTTGTTATCAAACTCTTACATGCGTGCTATCTAAACCTGTGAAGTCACCAACTTTATGTTGACTCGTTTTAGTATATGAATTCTCAGGTGATTGATTTCTACTGCATACTGGACTACCTTATCATATTAGGACCTGCATTTGTTGTTTCTGGAGTCTTGGTCAAACTTAGCTGCTCTTTTGGAGATTTCACTACATAACACTTAACGGTGTCATGTCCTAAAATCTTTTTGAATGTAATTGTTTTGTAACAATTTAAACATCGTACTTTCACTACTATTTCCACTGCTAATTAAATGAAAACCCATATTTTGACTTAACTAAACTTTCCAAATGGCTCTAGTTATTGAATCATCCAGAGGTCGTTCTGTGTAACCTTTACTATGATCCATCACACTCGCGCCCAACAAAAAAATTATAGGGTGTGACAGAATGGTATCAGAGCCAAGGTTATAGAGAACTAGGTTGCATGTTAGTACCTAGACTATAGCCTAATACTCTGCTAGTATCATCATATGCATTACTTGTTTGCATTACTTGACTATTATAAGTACACTAACGTAAAACTATTAATATGACTTCGAAACTTTGTCACAGCATGTCCACTCCAGAGTCAGTCGTGTTGTCATCAGATTCTGAGGCTGAGATCGAGGCTGTACCAGCTCTACCTGCTCCACCATCTCCGACTTATGAACCGTCGTCACCCACTGCTGACCTCTGTTCACCTATGAGCGTGCTAGACATTCCGTTCGACGACGACACTGATTCCGATAAGGATCTTGAGGAGCCGCCTTTATTTGATGTGGATATCACAGCCGCAGACCACCCTGCTGATAGAGACTCTGTCATGATTACTCTGAGTGCATCATGTCCTCCTTCTCCTATGCGTACACCTTCGTTTCGCCCTTTCACGACTACCCCTACTGGACCACTTCGGATGTACACCCCTAGGAAGTCGGTGATCCGCTGTTCTGCTCTCATTTCTAGACTTGCTACCTTGCGGGATCTTCTCGCAAACGATCCCGATCATTTGAGCCTTCTGTCCCTCCTTTTTTCTGACCATGCCTCACTTCCTCCAAAGAAGCGAGTACACTTTAGCGACAGTACCTTCGAGCTTGGCGAGTCTTCTTCTGCCACTACTGCCAGAGATGTTCCTGTTGCACCTGTACCCCATCCTGAGGTTGATGCCCCACCTCGTTCTTCCAGGCCTCCCTATTGACATCCTTATCTCATCACTCTATGACAACATTGCTCGGCGAGACGCTGAGATACGTTGTCTCCAGGCCGTCCTTCAGGCCCCTCCTACCCCTCTTTCTGTTCTCGAGGCTCGCGTCGTCAAACTTAAAAACCGCACTGTTTCTTTTGACCGTACCCTGGACACCTTGCACACTCTTCTGTTTGACACCAACGGTGTCGCCAGTGCCGCACTTGCATCTATTGAGGCAATCGCTGCTAGCACCCCTTCTCATGGAGACTTTACCGCTGTCCTCCGCCTGACGCTTTCGGTGATCACACAGATCGGGGAGATTCTCGCATTACTCGAGCAGGCATGATTTATCTAGTAGTTGCTGACATATGGGGATCTGTTTTACCCCAAATTTCGTAGTTTATTGACTCTTGTACTATTGTGGAATCGTGATTTATCCATCTAAACAATGCTATCTTTGTAAGAATTGTTTCAGAAAAGACTATGTATGTTATGATATATGTTGTGAACCTCTATTTAATTATGTTGTAATGTCATGATTCTCCTTATTTATATGTGTGGTTGATGTGTGTCGTGATATGTATGGTTGTTATTATAATGCCTTACTCTTATTTTGCCTATGTAAAATTAGAATCATGCCCAGACGCGCTACAAGAGCTAACAGGGACCCTCCTCCTCCTCTGTCGCCGATGAGTGCTGTTTCAATTGAAGATTTAGTCCTCCAACGTGTGACTGAAGCACTTATTGCTGCTAATGCGGAACGTTCCACTGCCTCCGATGGACGTCGCTCGCCTACCGGTACTCGAGACTGTAGCTACAAGGCTTCATGAACTGCAAGCCTGTTCATTTCAAAGGCACTGAAGGTGCAGTCGGACTGATTCGGTGGTTCAAGAAGACCGAGTCTGTCTATCGCATGTGTAACTTCCCTGACGTGTATAAGGTCAAGTACGCAACTTGTACCTTCAGTGAAGGCGTTCTGACCTGGTGGAACTCTTATGCCGAATCTTTGGGACAAGATCTTGCCTACGCCATGACGTGGGATGATCTGAAAGTGCTCATGAAGGACGAGTACTGCCCCGGGAAGAGTTGCAACGTTTACAAGTTGAATTCTGGAACCTCACTATGGTTGGTGCTGATGTAGCCGGGTATACACGACGTTTCAACGAGTTGGCACACCTGTGCTCCACAATGGTTACCCCTCTATACAAGAAGATTGAGAGGTACATCTGGGGACTCTCTCCCCTCATTCAAGGTAACATTATGTCTTCTAACCCCGCTACTCTCCAGAGTGTTGTGGGATTGGCCCAAAGCTTGACCTATCAAGCCGTTCGCCAAGGCGCATCATTTGCAAAGAAAACTGTTAAATCCAAACTTGCTATTATCCCTTCTACCTCCTCTGGTAATGTCAAATCTGATCACAAACGCAAACGTGGTCACAATTGGAATAAGAAGAAACCCGCGGAAATTCCTGCTTCTGAAGCTTTGAAAGCCATCAAGGCTTACACAGTTGCTGCCCCTGCCGCCAATGCAAGAAATAAGGGTTACACCGGTAATCTGCCCTTCTGTAACAAGTGTAACCTGCACCATACGTTAGACTGCAGTAATATCTACTGCAAGAATTACAAGGCGAGAGGCCACATTTACCGGGACTGTCCGAGTCGTAACAACAAGACTCAGACAACGAATATCTGCTATGAGTGTGGAAACACTGGTCACTTCAAGAGTGAATTTCCCAACCTGAAAAGATCAGGAACTGAAGCCGTCCGAGGAAGAGCGTTTGTTCTGAACGCAACAGAAGCACGACAGGACCCGCACACCGTTACGGGTATGTTTCTGTTAAATGACCATTATGCATCTGGTTTATTCGACACCGGAGCCGATAAGATCTTTATGTCTAATGATTTTAGTCCTATCCTTTGTGTTACACCTAGGACATTAGATGCCAAGTACTTAATCAAATTGGCCAACGTTAAACAAATAGAAGTACGTGAAATCCTCACAGATTGTACAGTGGGCTTATTAGGACATAAGTTCAACATAGATCTTCTACCCGTCCAACTTGGAAGCTTTAATGTGGTAGTAGGAATGGATTAGCTATCCACGAATCGTGCGGAGATAGTTTGTCACGAGAAGCAAGTCAAAATTCCCCTAGCCAACAACGAGACCTTAACCATACAAGGAGATTGTACCGATACCAAACTTCACATCATTTCGTGCATAAAGGCCCAGAAGTGCCTACGTAAAGGTTATCCTACCCTTTTAGTGCATATATCTTCCAAGAAATCCGAAGAGAGAAAGATTGAAGATGCCCCTATTGTTTGAGATTTCACCTCCGCCTAGACAGGTAGAATTTCAGATCGATTTAGTTCCAGGAGGCGCTCCAGTTGCCTGATCTCCGTATCATTTAGCGCCATCCGAGATGAAAGAGTTGTCGAATCATTTACAAGAACTTCTTGACAAAGGCCTCATAAGACCGAGCTTCTCACCTTGGGGAGCCCCTATCCTATTTCTTAAGAAGAAAGACGGATCCTTTCATATGTGTATCGACTACCGAGAACTGAATAAGCTAACGGTAAAGATCGGTATCCTCTCCCGAGGATTGACGATCTATTTGACCAACTACAAGGATCAATGTTTTACTCCAAGATTGACTTACGATCCGGTTACCACCAACTAAAATTTTGTGATGAAGATGTTGCTAAGACCGCTTTCAGAACTCGTTACGGACACTACAAGTTCATGGTAATGCCTTTTGGGTTAACCAATTGCATGTGCAAAGCCTAACTTGACAAGTTTGTTATCGTTTTAATCGACGATACCCTGATCTACTCCCGTAGTAAGGAAGAATACGAGCTTCACCTCAAACTTATTCTGGGATTGCTTAGAAAAGAGAAACTGTACGCCAAATTTTCAAAGTGTGAATTTTGGATCCGAGAAGTACATTTCTTAGGTCACGTAATCAACGATCGTGGAATTCATGTTGACCCCGCGAAAATCGAAGCAATCAAAAGTTGGAGCCCTCCGACCACTCCATCTGAGATACGACAATTTCTTGGTCTTACCGGCTATTACCGTAGGTTCATCGAGAACTTCTCCAAGATAGCCCAACCCCTGACCGCTCTGACCCAGAAAGAGAAGAAATTCATTTGGGACGAAAAAACCGAAGAAGCCTTCCAAACTCTGAAGCAGAAGCTATGCGACGCGCCTATTCTAGCCCTACCTGAAGGCAATAACGATTTATGCGTTTACTGTGACGCATCTCATCAAGGCCTTGGATGCGTGTTAGTGCAACGTGAAAAGGTCATAGCTTACGCCTCACGCCAGTTAAAAGTTCACGAGAAGAACTATACCACTCACGACCTAGAACTCGGAGCCGTAGTATTCGCACTCAAGATATGGACACATTAACTATATGGCACGGAATGCAAAGTCTTCAACGACCATAAAAGCCTCCAGCACATCTTGAACCAGAATGAGTTGAATATGAGGCAACGAAGATGGGTCGTGTTGCTTAGCGATTACGAGTGTGAAATCCTATACCACCCTGGGAAGGCAAACATTGTAGCAGATGCCTTGAGCCGTAAGGAACGTGTGAAACCACTCCGTGCTAGATTCCTTTCCTTGACCATCCACACCGGTCTGCCCTCCAAAATCCGTGAAGCCCAGACTGAAGCTCTTAAGGACGAGAATGTCGGAACGGAAAACCTACGTGGTATGGACCGTCAATTCGAGATCAAGCCTGACGGTGCCAGATATTTTATGAATAGACTATGGGTGCCTATGCATGGAGGCAACAGGAACCTAGTCATGGACGAAGCCCACAAATCGAGATACTCAATCCATCCTGGTGCTGACAAGATATACCACGGATTGAGAGAGCTTTACTACTGGCCCAATATGAAAATTTAAGTTGCGACTTATGTCGGTAAATGTTTAACTTGCGCCAAAGTTAAAGCAGAATATCAGAAGCCATCCGGACTACTTGTCCAACCGATAATCCCTGAGTGTGTTAGGACCGATTTTCACTACGAGAATCCCGATCTTGAGCAAGAACATGTTCGGATGAGAAAAACTCAAGACAAATGTAAAAGATGATGATGATGAATCATGAAATCATAAACAAGAAAGATGAAGAACATATCGAATGATTTCATATAACCGAATGATTAGTTACAAGAAATCATGAAGAACACTCTCTCTCTAGAAAATCCATGACTCACTCTCTCTCTAGAATGGAAATCTCACACTCTACAAGAAATTCATCATCTCCACATTCGGAGACTCCTTTACTTGTAATGGGCACCCTCACTATATATAGTGAGGGTGACTAACAACAGAAATACATAACTGAATAAACGAAATTACAAGTAAAGTAAATAACATAAATTGATAATTAAATCAAAGCTGATTAAATTAATCCGAAGCTTGACTCGCTCGAACCGATCTTCCGTTGACTTTTACGTTGACCGTTGACCCGAACGGTTGACTTTTCCGGAAAACGGTCTTCGGTCCAAACTGCAAGCCTCGAGCATCACAACCCGCGTCTCTGAATCAATTCACATGGATTCTTCAGTCGAATGCTTCGGTAAACAGATTTGATGGCGTCAGTCACATAGATTTTTGTTCCAACAATGCAGAAAATTTAATTAGAATAATTAAATCTCCATCAAGAAAACCATAATCCTTGTGAAATGCCTTGGACCAAAAAGATTTCACTTTTAAAAACAATCCACGGCTGAAAATTATGAGATCCAAGGGCTGAGGGACTATGATCCGTGTGAGATGGAGATGGGCCAATCAGGTTGTCGAAAACACATAGGTTTCAACGGATTCCTTTTTTAATCAGGTGGGACCAGCGAATGTTTGCACCAATGAAACATTGACAACAGCAAAAGCATTCAACGGACCTTTAATCCGGCTGGGACCCATGCGAATTTCATGACCAATCAGCGATTACCAGCAAATCGGCCTTCAACGGATTCTTATGTCCAGGGGGCCCACACGACTTCATTCCATCCAATGGGAGAGTGGCAGCGAACCGATCTTCCGTTGACTTTTACGTTGACCGTTGACCCGAACGGTTGACTTTTCCGGAAAACGGTCTTCGGTCCAAACTGCAAGCCTCGAGCATCACAACTCAGTCTCTAAATCGATTCACATGGATTCTTCAGTCAAATGCTTCGGTAAACAGATTTGATGGCGTCAGTCACCAAGATTTTTGTTCCAACAATTTCCCCCTTGACTGATGCTTTCAAATCTGTTCAATTGCTGAAGAATCGCTCTGCCGTACATCTTCAATGAGAAACTGATAAACCGGAGACAATCTGTCGTAGAAATTCCCCCTCTGAATAAGCTTCTTCTGTTCTTGTTGCTCCAGTTGAGATCCAAGTGCTGCCCTCACTCGGTTCACACGGTCGGGTACAATACTGAGAAAATGCTACATCTCGGAGTCCAAACCGCAACAAACTGAATCAGATAAACCAATCAAACACTGAAAATGCTCCAACTTCAGATAATCGATCCGATATCCAAATTCACAATAATTCCCCCTATTTCTCTAAATCTCTCCAAAAACATCAAGTCGGAAGCGTAAAATCTGATGCGGAGAGTCGAACCGTCGCGATCGGTTGCCTAGAGAAACCGGATAAACAATCTTGAAATCGGACAATCTTGCGAAAAACCAGAAGCCGGATGCTGACAGTTGTGAATAATCTGCGCGACTGAGGTTGGATGCGAAAATAAAATAAACTGTTAAATTTCTTCAATAAACGGTCATCCGAGAGATTTAATCGGATAAATTCCAATATTAACTGAGATTCCAGTTAATCCGGTTAGTTGACGACAACGCTGCATCCACTAAAAATAAACCGTGAGATATAACGAGAAAGCCGAGTAATTAACCGGATAAAAAAGCTAACCCGTCAGTGATCGATAGCAAATGTTACGCGCGACGTCAATAAACGAGAACCCCAATAAAATAGAATAAATCCGCGACTAATAAAATATTTTCTGAAATTCCGTCGCGGCGTCATCTCATTTATCTCGTAAAAGATTGATAAGAAATACCCGCGTTTGACGAAAAATGCTAAAATATAATTATTTGAATAAATCTCTTCAAAAGAAGCACAATCCTTGTGCATTAAAATGGACCAATCAGAATTGGGATTTAAATCAGATCCGACGGCTCAAAATAAGAAGATCCAGCGGCTGGAATAGGAGATCTGTGTGAAATTCGAATAAACCAATCAGATGGCTGCAGCGCATAGCCTTCTAACGGCTCCATTCTGCACCTGGTCCCACGTTCATTCTCCATCCAACCAATGAGAATTCGACAACTCAATTGAATGACCAGCCTCCAACGGTTCTTAATGTAAACTCTTTTCCAGACGGGCCCCACGAGAAATTCACTTGACCAATGGAAATTGGACAACAGGTTTAGGAAACCGACAAGAGAGGTGAGAGAACATTCTCAACCAGCCTATCAGCATGCGACAACGGACAAGGGTTGACCCAGAATCTCCTCTATCCGACAGGTGAGAGAGAAAAGTAATTCCATGCAGCCAATATATGAGCAACACGTCATCATCATCCTCAAAAATTCGTCTGATTACCCAACAAACCCTAGAACGACCGGAAAATTTGAAACCTTCGCCGGAAAACCGTATTTGACCCATAACTCCGCGAATACTTGACCAAATTCAGTGATTCTTAGCTCGTTGAACTCGTCTTTCGATCCTCTAACCATCTTAACGATCAAAAACCTCTGAAACAGTGTCGAACGAAAACCCAGAAACAAGTTCGCTAATGAAACAAGTTCGCTAAAGCTTAAAGAAGTCCGCTAAGACAAGTTCGCTAACCACCAGAAGTTCGCTAAGACATGCAGAGAAGTTCGCTAAGCATTGAAGTTCGCTAAGCAGAAAACAAGTCCGCTAAAACGAAACAAGTTCGCTAAGAACACTGGAAGTCCGCTAAGGCAATCTTCAAAACTTCAAAAACAGTTAAGAAATCTGGAAAAAACGATGAACACGAAGAAACTTACTCATGAACTTGAATCTGCCCAAAACCGTAAGGAAAACCCGTCATGATACACGAAACATGAAGCTGAACCATTCACGAGATTATTGTGGCCACCAACAACCCATAAACAGCAGCTAATCGGATCAAAACAGCCCTTAAATTCTGGAAATCTTCAAGAACACAAAGAACACACACTTACACCGTCAGTGTGTGTTTTTCCAGATCCGCCCAAACTGTTGAGAATCAGATAAAACGGATGCTTCCAATGGATCCGGAACGCGTTTTCCACTGAGAATCATACCTTACTTCATCCGAAAACATGAAGAAACACCCAGAAAATAAAGAATCAAACACAAAAATCTTCAAAATCTTCAAATACGGGAAAAACTCAAAAGTTCCAAGAATCTGCTCGGATCTTCATTTCTCCACCAGATCTGAAGATGTAAATCATAAACAAACATAAAGATGAACTCCAGAACACGAATCCATCATCCATATCATCAGAATCCATCCAGAAATGAAGAAAAAATAGAAAAAAGTCTCTAAAAACTAAGTTTTCTCATCTTCACCATTCAAGCTCAAAATCTCAGATTCGAGTGACCAGATTCACGGTGAGATGAATCTGATCGGTACCCGCTCTGATACCATTTGTTAGGACCGATTTTCACTACGAGAATCCCGATCTTGAGCAAGAACATGTTCGGATGAGAAAAACTCAAGACAAATGTAAAAGATGATGATGATGAATCATGAAATCATAAACAAGAAAGATGATGAACATGTCGAATGAATTCATTAATCGAAAGATTACAATCAATGAATCATGAAGAACACTCTCTCTCTAGAAACCATGACTCACTCTCTCTCTAGAATGGAAATCTCACACTCTACAAGAAATTCATCATCTCCACATTCGGAGACTCCTTTACTTGTAATGGGCACCCTCACTATATATAGTGAGGGTGACTAACAACAGAAATACATAACTGAATAAACGAAATTACAAGTAAAGTAAATAACATAAATTGATAACTAAATCAAAGCTGATTAAATTAATCCGAAGCTTGACTCGCTCGAACCGATCTTCCGTTGACTTTTACGTTGACCGTTGACCCGAACGGTTGACTTTTCCGGAAAACGGTCTTCGGTCCAAACTGCAAGCCTCGAGCATCACAACTCAGTCTCTAAATCGATTCACATGGATTCTTCAGTCGAATGCTTCGGTAAACAGATTTGATGGCGTCAGTCACCAAGATTTTTGTTCCAACAATTTCCCCCTTGACTGATGCTTTCAAATCTGTTCAACTGCTGAAGAATCGCTCTGCCGTACATCTTCAATGAGAAACTGATAAACCGGAGACAATCTGTCGTAGAGATTCCCCCTCTGAATAAGCTTCTTCTTTTCTTGTTGCTCCAGTCGAGATCCAAGTGTTCCGCTCACTCGGTTCACACGGTCGGGTACAATACTGAGAAAATGCTACATCTCGGAGTCCAAACCGCAACAAACTGAATCAGATAAACCAGTTTGACACTGAAAATGCTCTAACTCCGAATAATCGACCCGATATCCAAATTCATAATAATTCCCCCTATTTCTCTAAATCTCTCCAAAAACATCAAGTCGGAAGCGTAAAAATGAGATGCGGAGAGTCGAACCGTCGTGATCGGTTGCCTAGAGAAACCAGATAAACAATCTTGAAATCGGACAATCTTGCGAAAAACCGGACGCCGGATGCTGACAGTTGTGAAAGATCCGCGTGACTAGGTTGGATGCGAAAATTAAAGATAAGCGTCAAATTTCTTCAATAAACGGTCATCCGAGAGATTTAACGGATAAATTCCAATATTTAACTGAGATTCCAGTTAATCCGGTTAGTTGACGACAGCGCTGCATCCACTAAAAATAAAACCGTGAGATATAACGAGAAAGCCAAGTAATTAACCGGATAATAAAGCTAACCCGTCAGTGATCGATAGCAAACGCTGCGCGACATCAATAAACGAGAACCCCAATAAATAAATAGAATAATCCGAGACTAATAAAATATTTTCGCAATTCCGTTCGGGTGTTATCTCGTAAGTCTCGTAAAAAACTGATAGAGAAAATACCCGCGCTAATGAAAATGCACAAAAATTAATTTGTCATTTAAATCTCTCATGAAAAATCAATAATCCTTGAATTAAACCTTCCACCAATCAGAAAATAGTCTTGAGAAAGCACAATCCGTGTGATGGAGATATGGGCCAATCAGAATTGAGTTTGCCTTAGCAATCTACGGCTGAAATGAAGTTGATCCAAAGGCTGAATTAGCTGATCCGTGTGAAAGGGGCAGCTGCCAATCAGGGAGAGACACGCGAGACTGAGCTCAACGGCTCTTGAGACAGCCCTGGTCCCACGCGAATTTCTGGCCAATGAGCGATTACCAGCAAATAGGCCTTCATCGGATTCTTGTGTCCAAGGGGAGGCCCACACGCCTTCATTCCATCCAATGGGAGCTCAACAACGAAAAGGGGATGTAGGGTTGACATGTCTCTGTCCGACAAACTGGAGAGAGAAAAATTCTCAGACAGTCCACTCACACGCTGACACGTCATAAAGCTGTCATCTCCTTCATCAAAAAGTCGACGGTCATCCCAGAAAACCCTAGACCCGCCGGAAACGCATAAACCCACCGGAAAACCGTATTTTCTTCATATCTCGGTCATTTCTCAACCAAAATTCACGTATTTTATACCCACGAACTCGTAACGACATGCTCTACAACCCTGAACGGACAAAAATCCTTGAAACGACCTCGGACAAAAACCCAGTAAACAAGTCCGCTAACGAAAAACAAGTCCGCTAAGCTCGAACAAGTGCGCTAAGGGTTCTGAGAAGTACGCTAAGGAACAAGTCCGCTAAGCAGAAAACAAGTCCGCTAAAGCAAAACAAGTTCGCTAAGAATCGGAACAAGTTCGCTAAGAACTCAGCAAGTCCGCTAAGCACATCTTCATATCTTCAAAACAGTGATGAACAAATCTGGAAAACTGATGAACTTAAGAAACTTACTTGGTGAACTTAGAATCTGCACAGAAACAATCGGAAAACCCATAATGATACACGAGATATGTAGCTAAACCATTCACGAGACTATTGTGGCCACCAACAACCCATAAACAGCAGCAACTCGGATCAAATCAGCTTCCAAATCTGGAAATCTTCAAGAACACGAAGAACACACACTTACACCGTCAGTGTGTGTTTTTCCAGATCTGCCCAATCCGTTGAGAATCAGACGAAACGGATGCTTCCAATGGATCCGGAACGCGTTTTCCACTGAGAATCATACCTCACTTCATCCAAAAACATGAAGAAACGCCCAGAAAATGAAGAATCAAGCTTCAAAATCTTCAAAAACCCCAAATACGGGAAAACCCCAAAGTTACGAAAAAATGAGCTCGGATCTACATTTTTCCAACAGATTTGAACATGTAAAAGGTGAAATAACATCTAAATGAACTCCAGAACACGAATCCATCATCCATATCATCAGAATCCATCCAGAAATGAAGAAAAAATAGAAAAAAGTCTCTAAAAAATAAGTTTTTTCATCTTTACCATTCAAGCTCAAAATCACAGATTCGAGTGACCAGATTCACGGTGAGATGAATCTGATCGGTACCCGCTCTGATACCATTTGTTAGGACCGATTTTCACTACAAGAATCTCGATCTTGAGCAAGAACATGTTCGGATGAGAAAAACTCAAAAAAAACAAATGAAGAAGATGATGATGATGAATCATGAATAATCATAAACAAGAAAGATGAAGAACATATCGAATGATTTCCTATAACCGAATGATTAGTTACAAGAAATCATGAAGAACACACAATCTCTCTCTAGAAAATCCATGACTCACTCTCTCTCTAGAATGGAAATCTCACACTCTACAAGAAATTCATCATCTCCACATTCGGAGACTCCTTTACTTGTAATGGGCACCCTCACTATATATAGTGAGGGTGACTAACAACAGAAATACATAACTGAATAAACGAAATTACAAGTAAAGTAAATAACATAAATTGATAATTAAATCAAAGCTGATTAAATTAATCCGAAGCTTGACTCGCTCGAACCGATCTTCCGTTGACTTTTACGTTGACCGTTGACCCGAACGGTTGACTTTTCCGGAAAACGGTCTTCGGTCCAAACTGCAAGCCTCGAGCATCACAACCCGCGTCTCTGAATCAATTCACATGGATTCTTCAGTCGAATGCTTCGGTAAACAGATTTGATGGCGTCAGTCACATAGATTTTTGTTCCAACAGAGTGGACGTGGGAACGTATTGCCATGAATTTTATCAGCAAACTACCAAAAAGCCGAAATGGTAACGATACCGTTTGGGTTATCAGATCGATTGACAAAATCCGCTCATTTCTTAGCCATTAAAGAAAAGGTTTCCATGGAACGACTAACCAAACTCTATATGAAAGAGATACTCTCCCGAAACGGGTCTCCCATCTCAATCATCTCCGATAGAGACAGTCGCTTCACTTCTAAGTTCTAGCAGTTATTGCATGAAGCACTGGGTATTCAACTGGATATGAGTACTGCTTACCATCCACAGACTGACGACCAGAGTGAAAGAACAATCCAAAACCTTGAAGACATGTTACGCGCTTGTGCAATCAACTTCGGCAACAACTAGGATGAACACTTTCCCTTATGCGAGTTTTCATATAACAATAGTTATCATACTAATATTCAAGCCGCCCCATTCGAGGCACTCTATGGACGAAAGTGCCGATCTCCCATCTGTTGGTACGAGGTTGGAGATAGCCAAATCACTGGTCCGGAACTAGTTATCAAGACGACTGAAAAAGTCTCCCAGATTCGAAACCCTTTGAAAGCCGCCCATGACCGTCAAAAGAGCTACGCTGACATCCGACAAAAGCCTCTATCATTGGAATTCGGCGACAAGGTTCTACTAAAGGTATCCCCATGGAAAGGTGTTATCTGCTTTGACAAACGTGATAAGCTAAACCCTCGATACATTGGTCCATTAAAGATCCTCGAAAAGATTAGACCAATAGCTTACAGACTACAACTGCCAGCCGAGCTTTGCAGTGTTCACAAGACATTCCATGTCAGTAATTTGAAGAAGTTCCTTTCCGATGGATCGCTTATCATTCCTCTCGACGAGATCCAAATCGACGATACCCTTCACTTAATAGAGGAACCTGCTGAAATTGTTGACCGTGAAGTCAAGAAACTAAAGCGAAGCCGAATTCCCATTCTCAAAGTTCGATGGAACTCATGCCATGGATCTGAGTTTAGTTGGGAACGCGAAGACCAGTTCAAAGCTAAGTATCCGCACCTTTTTCCCAATCAAGCTCCCGTTGATGACACAGTCTGAATTTCGGGACAAAATTCTCTCAACTAGGAGAGAATGTGAGAACCCGTAAGTTTCCCATGTCAAAATTATATAAATTAACATTTAATTTACTGAATCTATATGCAAAAATCTGTGTTAGTTAACGTTGATAACGAAATATGCAACTAACCGTTAGTCTTGGTATAACCTTACATCGTTGTTTCGATGATCGACCTTTAAAAACAAAAATATTGTATATATGATCGGTGGAACATTAATAATAAGAAACGTGTCACAACAATATATGTAATTAAATAGAAAAATAATTTTTATATTGTCTCGTCACCTTTGTAGTATTTTAATACACGTACAAAGTTCGTAATATTATTTGACGTAAAATTATCAATGAATGATAACGTTTATTCATTTATTTACCGACTACATCCAATAATGAATCATTTTAACGTTTAGTGTTTTTATAACGAAAAACCATTAGGTTTTTATAAAACAATCAACGAAAATGTTTTTCACCAATTAACACCATTTGACTTCAAACAAGACTTGTTATCATTTCTATTTTTCTTGAACCCGACCTGTTAATCGCCATGCACGTCCATGCCATGCATGATCAAAACCCTTGTCACCTTTGAGCCTAACCCGACCCATCCCTCGATCACGACTCAAGCCGACATCCGACCCACCTCCCATCGGTTTTTAGAGATCAAAGACCACCACCTTTACTTAATTTTCCTACTCCTCCTCTATTTACCCAACCATAAAGCAAATACTATTCATGTGTACCTCATCATCAACACCTACACAACCTTAAACCTCACATCACCTTTTAGTTGTAGAACCTCCACCACCCCAAACCACTAGCATGTACCACCACCTTTGACACTCCTCCTTTTCTCCTTGCTCCTCATGAGCCGGCCCCGTCCCCTTGGCCCTCTCCCTTCTCGACTCACCTCACCCAACCAAACCGCCACCACCTCAACCACTTGAACCAAACCCTTGTTACTTGGTTCCCTTTCCCTTTTAAGTGTGTGCATATATAAAGAAACACATGAGAAAACCCTAGATTACTTCTCATTTACCTCCCACCATCAAAAACACACACTTTCTCTCCCTCTTCTCTCATCCGTGGCCACCCTCTCTCTCTACTCTCTCTCTCTCTAGATTTTCTTCATCAAAACACAAGAAAACTTGAAGATAAAGCATTCTAGGAGCAACGAGGAAGCAAGATCTAGCTTCCTCCATCCATCTCCATGTTTCTACAAGTTAGTAGACTCCATTTTCTTACCTTTTCACTATATTTTCATGTTAGATGATCCCTTTGTATGCATCTAACACTCCAACATCAAGTCTTGGTTAAAATGGTGACTTTAAACTTATGTTTTCTTCTATATTGATAATAACCTACATGTTTGTTCATACTCTTGTTAGATGTAGTAAACCTTATGTTATTGCTAGTGATTACATTTATTTTGAACTCCTCATACACTACATTATATAGATCTACAGAAAAACTAGTGTTATGATGTGTACAATGTGCCTTGGTTTTGTGTATAAACCACTAGATCCGAAAATCATGGCTCTTAAAAACCCTAGATCCAAAATTTTGACATGTTATGAGGTTATGGATAGCACCATACGACTTATTGATATGTTTGGACAACTAAATTTATATAAATAACCCAATAAAAACTCTCGGAAACTATAGATAAATTAGGGAAATTTTTGGACAGAAACTTTGACCCCTTTTAAAGTGAATATAAAGTATTTTGTAGCCATAAAAACCCTATTACAAGATCCCTTTTGAAAATAGCTAAATTTGGGGAAAAACGGGACAAAAAACGGACACTTTACGGGCCCGGAAAACCCATTTTTTTAAGATATACAAATAAATGTCACAACTGATTTGGAACATTTCTTGAGAATTTAAATTACTTAAGACGTGTTTACAAAGTGTTTTGGTAAGTTACAAAACCCTAGAACAAGTCATAGGATCAAAACCGGCTAAATCGGACACATACCGGCAAAACCGACAAAACTAGGAAAGTGAACTCTTGGACTTGTATTTTCTGATTTATTATGATCTTTATGATGAAAATAAATGTATACTTATTTATTTGATCATTTTCCTTAGTCATTTTATAAATATCATGAAATACGGCTAAAACTGGCAAAAAGCGTGTTTTGACATTAAACTGTCATTTCTTCCTATAAAAGCCCTTTAAACTCATATGATATTTATTTGGAAAAATAAACCATTTCTAGACTAATTTTTTCATGAATATAATTAATATTACAATTATCGCGCAATAAATATTTATTTCCGATAAATATTTCCCTAAGGTCAATGATATCATATCATAACACCGGATTAACATAACGCCAAGACATGACCAACCAAATTGGAGTGACTTAAATGTCAATCCAATTTCTATATCCTAAGATGTCTTATAACTTTGTATAGGACTGCTTACTTGTTCCGCATTACTATCTGAACCGTATCATTCAGGTGAGTTTTCACGGCCCCTTTTCTTTAACTATTTTAATACTTGGGGGAGAATTCATACAACCATAATCATTGCCTGACAAATAGATTACTTGTTACCTAATTGATTTCATGAGCTTTTCTAGTCCAAATCCTATTGTATCATGTTTGTTCATGCTATGATGAAACCCCACTATTAGTTGAATCCGATTAATTTACAAATAGAAATGATGACTCGTGGAAAGATCTATTGGGTTAACGCGCCTGCTCTGATTGGTAGCTGCAATCCTGACTTCGTTTTAATAGTCAATAGAGTACATACATTTATATTTGACCATGCGGTACTGTTGGACATAGTATCAAGAGTGGGTAATCAGTTAGTTTCAGTATTCTAGGTTCATGGTAATTTATATAACAGTATCTGAACAAATTATCAAACGATGGAATGATTAAATCAAACTTTGTTATCAAACTATTACATGCATGCTATCTAAACCTGCGAACTCACCAACTTTATGTTGACTCGTTTTAGTATATGAATTCTCATGTGATTGATTTCTACTGCATACTGGACTGTCTTATCATGTTAGGACCTGC
This sequence comes from Deinandra increscens subsp. villosa, assembly GCA_039602395.1. NCBI lineage: Eukaryota > Viridiplantae > Streptophyta > Magnoliopsida > Asterales > Asteraceae > Deinandra > Deinandra increscens. The sequence goes on along the minus strand of JBCNJP010000006.1, from coordinate 22,029,032 downwards.
ATTTGTCGTTTCTGCAGTCATGGTCAAACTTAGCCGCTCTTTTGGAGATTTCACTACATAACACCTAACGGTGTCATGTCCTAAAATCTTTTTGAACGTAGTTGTTTTGTAACAATTTAAACATCGTACTTTCACTACTATTTCCGCTGCTAATTAAATGAAACTCCATATTTTGACTTAACTAAACTTTCCAAAAGGCTCTAGTTGTTGAATCATCCAGAAGTCGTTAACCTTGGCTATGATCCATCGCACTCGCGCCCAACACAAAAATTACAGGGTGTGACACTCACTAACCAGCATACCATCCAACGTACCATGTGGCATGTTAGTCAGCGTACCATTGGTATGGTGTATGGTATGCTGCCCCTAAGACTCACACATACGCTTTGATCTAGATACAATACACGACAAACACTGTGGCATAGGAATATGCTCTAAGAAACTCCCCCTTAACATTTAGTGTATCTATGCTAAGTAAACTTCAGTCTTCAATCTTCAGCATCGCTGCATCAGATCTTCAACTTGAAATTTCTTGTCAGCTATAGAGCTTGCATGGCTGCACTCTAGAATAATTATTGAACTTCAAGATCCACTTGTGAAAGATACCTCAAACTTCCCCTTTTTTGATACCTGAAACGTGCGTCGTGTGAAGTATCAAGCTATGTAAAAAGATCAAGCCAAATGTCACTTGGCCGAGCCTGGTCCGAACCTGGATTTCGGACTGGCCGAACCTGAGGTTCGGAAATGGATCGGCCAGCTGGGTATATGTAGAAGTTTGGAAATTGTAATTAGAGAGTGCTGAGCATGTGAGATTTCTGTTAGGTGTGTGTTTCTAAGTGTGTTTCTCTGAGTCTGTTTCTAAGTGTTTACTGATTGTAATTGTTCTTCGCTGATCAATAAAACAATCGGTTAATTACGTTTCGATGTCCGATTAGCTAGATCGAGAGACGATCCGATGCTCACGCATTTTCAAGTGGTATCAGAGCATTCTGGTTCATTCTACTGATCTGTGGTTGCTATTTTTGGATTTTTGAAGCATTTTTGGTGTTTCTCGAGCTTGATTATGTGTTCTTCGTGTATTCTATCGATTCTTTGGTGTCAAAACTCTTCTAAATCATTCCTTATCATCATTCTAGATTCACTGTTTCTTGTTTCGTCAAAATCAGTCAAATTTTGAGCGTTTTTGAAAAATTATGTCGAGGTTCGGAGGTTTCTGGTCAACTTCGGCGTAACTGCTCCGAAGCTCAAGTTCGGAGCTCCGAAGTTCAAGTTTGGTGAGCGTTCGGTCAGTGTTCGTCGAAAGTTTGGAGTTTAGCTAGTTCGGTCGAGTTTCGGAGGTGTTCTAAAGTTCGGACATAGTTCGGCCTATTGATTTAGGTTCGGTGAGAGTTCGGTGGAAGTTCGGAGCACTATTATAAGTTCGGTGGGAGTTCGGCCAATCAGAATTCAAATTTTTCACGATGTCGGAATTTCATGTATTTTCCGCGATGCAAAGTGCAATGCAAACTATGTTGAATTTTGATAATGAAATCGGAACAAGTCAGAAAGTTCCAAAATTGTTGAAGTTGGAAGATTATCACAATTGGAAACAACGATTTTCGGCTTATATAACTACAAATGATATCGATTTGTGGATTCCAATCAAGAAACTTTATCAACATCCGACTGATGCGGGAGATTTTAACGAAGTTCATACCTTTGACAATGCTGAAAGGAAATCATACGAGCTAGAACAAAAAGCTTTTTGTTATCTAACAATGGCATTACCCACTGAGTTGCTACATCAATTTAGTACTTGCAAGAAATCAAAGCAATTGTGGGATGCTCTATCAGCAAGGTGTGAGGGTAATTATGATTACAAGAAAAGTCGAAAGAAATGTTGAATAAAGAGTTTGATAATTTTCAATTTTATGACAATGAGAATATTACTGCTCTAGTTTCCCGGTTTTCACATCTAATCAGTGAATTGAAGGTTGTTGGTATTGAGAAAACTGATGCTGATTTGAAGGAAAATATTATGGAAGCTTTGCCTAAAAAGTGGGAAAATTATGTTCTGCTACTCACACATGATAAAGATTACTCTACATTGACATTCCACGAGCTTACTGGAAAACTTCATGCTCGAGAAATGGAAATGTTAAGTTCAAAGAAGTCAACTGCTACTATACAGAATCCTGAGTTATATCATGGTGAGTGTTGGTCCTAAAATAATAATCGTTCACGATATCGTAAACACAAACAAGTGCGGAATCCTTGTTTGTGAGAGATTCGACAAGAAGATGATGAAATAGACTTGATATGACGTGAAGAACAAGGAAACACAATCAAATCTTGAATGAAACTTGATCAATCTTCTATTAAATGAGTTTGCGATCGTGAATACAAAGGAGAATGCTGGAAATCGTAATCACAAAACTACTAGAATCATAAACTAGATGGGTATTTATACAACCCTTACAAAAGCCCTAACCTTGATCGTAAACCCATAAGAAGAACCGGCCCATTATGCCCAAATCGTAAACCCTACTAAGCCTAAACCAATGTATGCCCAATCTAATGTTCATGCCTCATAATGTATAGCCCAACAATCTTCCCCTAGGCATGAACCATTAGACTGTCTACAGAAGAAGCAAATCAAATTGGAAGGTGTGAGACTCCTTCCTAGACCACCATTCACGCTCTACAATCCGGTTTGCTGTACCATAAAAGATTCCCACCCTTATACCATTCTCAAAGTCAAGCTCATCACCTAGGATAGGTTGGGTGGCTAGGAGTTTGATATCGCGCTCTCTAAACCTCAGCAAATCAACCTGATTATAGAAGCGAAATTCTTGCATCTTCTTGCAGAACACCACCACCTCATGAGTTGTTGGATCATAAAACCAATTATCAAAATTCTTCACAAGCGTACCATCTTCAATCTCGTCCAACATGTTGATCACTAAAGTAATTTTGGTGGGTGGTCGCCTCACTTCTCCTATAGGCTCATCAAGGCCTTGGATGCGTTTACTGTGACGCATCTCATCAAGGCCTTGGATGCGTGTTAATGCAACGTGAAAAGGTCATAGCTTACGCCTCACGCCAGTTGAAAGTTCACGAGAGAACTATACCACTCACGACCTAGAACTCGGAGCCGTAGTATTCGCACTCAAGATATGGACACATTAACTATGTGGCACGGAATGCAAAGTCTTCAACGACCATAAAAGCCTCCATCACATCTTGAACCAGAATGAGTTGAATATGAGGCAACGAAGATGGGTCGTGTTGCTTAGCGATTACGAGTTTGAAATCCTATACCACCCTGGGAAGGCAAACATTGTAGCAGATGCCTTTAGCCATAAGGAACGTGTGAAACCGCTCCGTGTTAGATTCCTTGCCTTGACCATCCACACCGGTCTGCCCTCCAAAATCCGTGAAGCCCAGACTGAAGCTCTTAAGGATGAGAATGTCGGAACTGAAAACCTACGTGGTATGGACCATCAATTCGAGATCAAGCCTGACGGTACCAGATATTTTATGAATAGACTATGGGTGCCTATGCATGGAGGCAACAGGAACCTAGTCATGGACGAAGCACACAAGTCGAGATACTCAATCCATCCTGGTGCTGACAAGATATACCACGGATTGAGAGAGCTTTACTGGTGGCCTAATATGAAAATGGAAGTTGCGACTTATGTCGGTAAATGTTTAACTTGCGCCAAAGTTAACGAAGAATATCAGAAGCCATCCGGACTACTTGTCCAACCGATAATCCCTGAGTGAACATGGGAACGTATTGCCATGGATTTTATCACCAAACTACCGAAAAGCCGAAATGGTAACGATACCGTTTGGGTTATCAGATCGATTGACAAAATCCGCTCATTTCTTAGCCATTAATGAAAAGGTTTCCATGGAACGACTAACCAAACTCTCTATGAAAGAGATACTCTCCCGCCACGGGTCTCCCATCTCAATCATCTCCGATAGAGACAGTCGCTTCACTTCTAAGTTCTAGCAGTCATTGCATGAAGCACTGGGTACTCAACTGGATATGAGTACTGCTTACCATCCACATACTGACGGCCAGAGTGAAAGAACAATCCAAACCCTTAAAGACATGTTACGCGCTTGCGCAATCAACCTCGGTAACAACTGGGATGAACACTTTCCCTTATGCGAGTTTTCATATAACAATAGTTATCATATTAGTATTCAAGCCGCCCCATTCGAGGCAATCTATGGACGAAAGTGCCGATCTCCCATCTGTTGGTACGAGGTTGGAGATAGCCAAATCACTGGTCTGGAACTAGTTATCAAGACGACTGAAAAGGTCTCCCAGATTCGAAACCCTTTGAAAGCCGCCCATGATCGTCAAAAGAGCTACGCTGACATCCGACAAAAGCCTCTATCATTGGAATTCGGCGACAAGGTTCTACTAAAGGTATCCCCATGGAAAGGTGTTATCTGCTTTGGCAAACGTGATAAGCTAAACCCTCGATACATTGGTCCATTCCAGATCCTCGAAAAGATCAGACCAGTAGCTTACAGACTACAACTGCCAGCCGAGCTTAGCAGTGTTCACATGACATTCCATGTCAGTAATTTGAAGAAGTTCCTTTCCGACAGATCGCTTATCATTCCTCTCGACGAGATCCAAATTGACGATACCCTTCACTTAATAGAGGAACCTGCTGAAATTGTTGACCGTGAAGTCAAGAAACTAAAGCGAAGCCGAATTCCCATTGTCAAAGTTCGATGGAACTCATGCCATGGATCTGAGTTTAGTTGGGAACGCGAAGACCAGTTCAAAGCTAAGTATCCGCACCGTTTTCCCAATCAAGCTCCCGTTGATGACGCTGTCTGAATTTCGGGACAAAATTCTCTCAACTAGGAGAGAATGTGACAACCTGTAAGTTTCCCATGTCAAAATTATTTATATAAATTAACATTTAATTTACTGAATCTATGTGCATAAATCTGTGTTAGTTAACGTTGATAACGAAATATGCAACTAACCGTTAGTCTTGGTATAACCCTACATCGTTGTTTCGATGATCGACCTTTAAAAACAAAAATATTGTATATATGATTGGTGGAACATTAATAATAAGAAACGTGTCACAACAATATATGTAATTAAATAGAAATATAATTTTTATATTATCTCGTCACCTTTGTAGTATTTTAATACACGTACAAAGTTCGTAATATTATTTGACGTAAAATTATCAATGAATGATAACGTTTATTCATTTATTTACCGACTACGTCCAATAATGAATCATTTTAACGTTTAGTATTTTTATAACGAAAAACCATTAGGTTTTTATAAAACAATCAACGCAAATGTTTTTCACCATTTAACACCATTTGACTTCAAACAAGACTTGTTATCATTTCTATTTTTCTTGAACCCGACCCGTTAATCGCCATGCACGTCCACGCCATGCATGATCAAAACCCTTGTCACCTTTGAGCCTAACCCGACCCATCCCTCGATCACGACTCAAACCGACATCCGAACCACCTCCCATCGGTTTTTAGAGATCAAAGACCACCACCTTTACTTAATTTTCCTAATCCTCCTCTATTTACCCAACCATAAAGCAAATACTATTCATGTGTACCTCATCATCAACACCTACAAAACCTTAAACCTCACATCACCTTTTAGTTGTAGAACCTCCACCACCCCAAACCACTAGCATGTACCACCACCTTTGACACTCCTCCTCTTCTCCTTGCACCTCATGAGTCGGCCCCCTCCCCTTGGCAAATCATCATGTTTATCATGTTTATCATATAGAAATAACTTTTATTCGAGATTTAAGCATCCTTGATTAGTCATGCAAAAATAAAGCAGAACCTCAAATACTTAGCAATCAGGTCGGTCTTTCGACACACAGAGAAAGCCCAAGTATTTGAGAAAATAAGAAAGCAAAACAAGTTGAAATTGTATAATCCAACAACAATCAGGTCGGTTCTTCCGAACGCACAGAGAAAGTCCGATGGATTATACGCAACACCAATAAAAATAAAGCAGAACGTCAAACGAACAACAATCAGGTCGATCTTACGATACGCAGAGAAAGTCCGATCGTTTAACAAAATAAAGAAAAGCAAACAAGTTTAAATCTTTCAAAATGAAAAACATGCATTCATCAGGATATCTCTTTATTCTATTTTTGTTTCAGAATCATCACATAGCATTCATCAAGAAGCAAACAACCAAAGATTATCAGGCAAGCTTTATGTTTATATCTTACTTGCTGATATCAGATTAGTCATGCACATTCACAGATCATACAAGAACCTACAGCCTTTAGACTTACTCTATCCATGGCAGATAACGTATATGCTGATGTACTATCATTTCTCGCTTTTGTCGGATCAATTTCTCAATTTTTCATCTTTATATTCTCCAATTTCTCCCCCTAAAATTCAAACAAATACTATTTTTTGAATTTTCCAATTTTCTCCCCCTAAAAATATGAACGAAAGAAAAATGAATAACAAAAATGAAAATGATCGATCAACACTGGACACATTTTGAAAATGTTTTTTTTTTTTGTAAAAATCAGAGTTTCAAAGATAGGAACGATGCATTTTAACTTAAAAACCACAAGTATCTCACTGTCAGCAACCTCTCAATTACTAACAGGTCTTCCTGAAATACCTGCAAACACTGGAAAAAAGTAAGTTCTTAAAACCCCGACCCTCATCCCCAACGATGATAGGTCGTCCAGTGTACTCAACAAAATCTGTGTTGGCCATGGAGACAACTTTCGGTCTCCATTCCTGTTTTGGTTTGATGATTTCTAGTGAACCATTGTCAACTGATGAGTGACAATCAGAACTACTACCCAATTTCTCCGAAAGAGACTTCTGTTTCCATGAAAATTTAGTAATGGGCATTGGTTCACTAAAAATAATGCCATCAAGATCAACATACTTTGTATGTTTGGCATTGGATGATGAATTGTTAGTTGTCGTAGGACAATTATTTGCATAATGACCTTTCTTACGACAAACAAAACAAAGTCTTTTACCAGTTGAATTGATAGAAATCGGTTTTCCAAACTGATCAGTCAGACATTCATCAGAAACTTTTGAAAACACAGGTTGAAATTTCTTTGGTTTATGAAAATTTGGGAAACATTTTGGAGAATCATAAAAATCAGAATCATCTCCATAACCAAAGAATTTATCTTGACGATAAAACCTGTTAGAATTAGCAGAATAAAATGAATCTGAATTGTTACCGCCTTGTGGTGTAGCATCAGATATACAAGAAGACTCTTTAGAAGAAAGCTTTTAAACTGGTGAAAATACGTTTTGCTTCCAACATTGTACCTTCTTATCTGAAAACACCCTCTGCTTCTTTATCTTCTTCGTTTTGAATTCCTTTTTGTTGAAATCTTTGGTCGGCATTTCTGTTTCTTTAAATCCCAAACCACCATTCTTATGAGGACATTTATGTTGAACAGAAGTCGGTATCTCATGACCTTGTTTGGCAAGCTTAGTAAATTCAGACTTGATACCTTTCAAATCATTCTTCCCGGAAATCAAGGAATCATCTATTACAATCTCAGAAAACTTTGGCACTTTCACATTTCCTGAATTTCCATAAAACACCTTTTCTTTTTCAAGAAATGTAGATTTGGAATCAAACTTCAACCCTTTGCGATAATCAACCTCATTTTTATTCTTCTTTGATTTGAATTTTGTTTTCTTCCCTGAACCGGTATCAGCAAACTTTGAATAATCATGTTGTTCAACACTAGATGATGTAGCTGGAACAGACTTTTCAATGTCCACTAGAGCAGGAACTTGATGAAGACATTCATCTTGACCATTTTTCTCACTCTTTTCCAGTATATACATATAATTCATAAAAGTCGGTGAATGGTTGCAATTCTTCAATTTACATTGCAAATCAAAACACAATCTTTTGTCCAGATATTTTCATATTAGCTTCCGACAATTCTTTCTGCGAAGCAATGTACTTGCCAGACAATTTGTTATAATCACTGATATGACACTGTCTCAAGCGACACTCTTCCAGAACTTCTTCAGTAACTTTCTCAACTTGTTTCTTATATTAAATAACATCCTGTTTCAAAATGTTATTTTGACTTTGAATCTCACCATTTCCATCACGCAACTTGGTAAGTTCCTCTTGAAGTTGAATTACTCAATCGGGAACTTCGACAGCAGCTTTAGTAACTTTTTCATATTTTTGTTGAAGAGGATAACATTTCTCAAATAAAGCATCAAAATCTTCAACAGCTTCCTTTTCCTTAGCTTGAGCTTTATTGCATTCTTCAACCAACAAATTTTTCTCTTTCAACCATTCTTTCTTAATACTAGCAAACTCCAAACAATTTGCACATGATATAGACACGTCCTTTTGAATTTCGGTAGCTAAATCATTACAAACTTTATTTTTCCAATTCTCCACTTCTTTTGTCAAAGAAACATTTTCTTCAGTCAGCTTTTCCACCTTATTCTCTAACTTTTCAATTATACTTTTAAACTTAAAATCTTGATCAATTGTTTTCTGAGAAAGTTTAGACATATGTTCCTCACACTGTGTCTTCACAAAATCCCATATTCGTTTTGCCTTTCGAAACTTCCTGATTAGATTTTTAAGAGTTATAGGCAAAGCTAACATAAGAAGTGTAGTAGCGCTTTCATTTTGATCAAATGCTTCCCTTTCTTCACTTGAAAAATTATGCATTTCCTTAAAATCACCATCACTATAAGTTGGATACTTATGTTCGTTTGTAATTGGTAACCATAATTTTTCATCCAAATCATTTACATATCCTCTAAAATTTGTTGCCCAACCATGATAATCTTCAAGATTTATCAACTTTGGCACATTCTGACGATGACGCTCAGCGAAAACCTCAATTCCATACATTTTGAGAATTTGAAAATTCTGCTTGGTCCGAACTCCCACCGAACTTTGTCCGAAATCAACTGATCCTCCGATCTTACTCCGAACTCTGTCCGAACTTGATTACACAGTCCGAACTTAGACCTTTGTCCGAACTCCTCCGATCTTACTCCGAAACAAGAAGGACCGAACGACGTCCGAACTCTCTCCGAACTGGAAGTTCGGAGCGGTTGTTATTCGGTTACTCCGAACCTCGAACGAATTTAGACACTCTCGACATAATTTTCACGATTTTGAGAGAAATAGGACAAGATTTTGACAGGAACTCAAGTAAAACCCATAGAAATGTTTTAGTAATGAAAAACACTCGAAAAGCTCAAAGATTTACTCGTTTTGAGTGAAAACACCTTGGTTTTATCAAGAAAACGACTACAATCAAAGCAAACGCGATAGAGCAACCTGGATTTGCTCTGATACCAATTGAAAAACCATAAGACGTATCTTACTATAGGTTTGCTTGATCGTAGAGAGAACACGAGGCGTAAATAATAGTTTGTTTTATTGAAATCAACATAGACTCAATTACAAACTCTCTCTGAAACTCTCTAGAGAAACACTGTCAAAAACACATAGTTAAGAACTGGTCTCTCTCACTCATTCTTACATTCAAAGCACAAGTTCCTATATATCGACGTCTGCTCCGAGCTCCGTCCGAACTCCAAGTTCGGCGGGTCCGAACCTCAGGTTCGGACCTAGTTCGGCCGCAGCTTGAACTTGTCTTGAATCTTCATATCGTCTCGTTCAGATACTTTACATGACGCACAAATTATGTATCAACAATCAATGAATGATAACGTTTATTCATTTATTTACCGACTATGTCCAATAATGAATACATTTTAACGTTTAGTATTTTTATAACGAAAAACCATTAGGTTTTTATAAAACAATCAACGCAAATGTTTTTCACCATTTAACACCATTTGACTTCAAACAAGACTTGTTATCATTTCTATTTTTCTTGAACCCGACCCGTTAATCGCCATGCACGTCCACGCCATGCATGATCAAAACCCTTGTCACCTTTGAGCCTAACCCGACCCATCCCTCGATCACGGCTCAAACCGACATCCGAACCACCTCCCATCGGTTTTTAGAGATCAAAGACCACCACCTTTACTTAATTTTCCTAATCCTCCTCTATTTACCCAACCATAAAGCAAATCCTATTCATGTGTACCTCATCATCAACACCTACAAAACCTTAAACCTCACATCACCTTTTATTTATAGAACCTCCACCGCCCAAACCACTAGCATGTACCACCACCTTTGACACTCCTCCTCTTCTCCTTGCTCCTCATGAGCCGGCCCCCTCCCTTTGGCCCTCTCCCTTCTCGGCTCACCTCACCCAACCAAACCGCCACCACCTCACCAACTTGAACCAAACCCTTGTTACTTGGTTCCCTGTCCCTTTTAAGTGTGTGCATATATAAAGAAACACATGAGGAAACCCTAGGTTACGTTTCATTTACCTCTCACCATCAAAAACACACACTTTCTCTCCCTCTTCTCTCATCCATGGCCACCCTCTCTCTCTCTACTCTCTCTCTCTCTAGCTTTTCTTCATCAAAACACAAGAAAACTTGAAGATCAAGCATTCTAGGAGCAACGAGGAAGCAAGATCTAGCTTCCTCCATCCATCTCCATGTTTCTACAAGTTAGTAGACTCCATTTTCTTACTTTTTCACTATATTTTCATGTTAGATGATCCCTTTGTATGCATCTAACACTCCAACATCAAGTCTCGGTTAAAATGGTGACTTTAAACTTATGTTTTCTTCTATATTGATAATAACCTACATGTTTGTTCATACTCTTGTTAGATGTAGTAAACCTTATGTTATTGCTAGTGATTACATGTATTTTGAACTCCTCATACACTACATTATATAGATCTACAGAAAAACTAGTGTTATGATGTGTATAATGTGCCTTGGTTTTGTGTATAAACCACTAGATCCGAAAATTATGACTCTTAAAAACCCTAGATCCAAAATTTTGACATGTTATGAGGTTATGGATAGCACCATACGACTTATTGATATGTTTGGACAACTAAATTTATAAAAATAACCCACTAAAAAGTCTCGGAAACTATAGATAAATTAGGGAAATTTTTGGACAGAAACTTTGACCCCTTTCAAAGTGAATATAAAGTATTTTTTAGCCATAAAAACCCTATTACAAGATCCCTTTTGAAAATAGATAAATTTGGGGAAAAACGGGACCAATAAACGGACACTTTACGGGCCCGGAAAACCCATTTTTGTAAGATTTACAAATAAATGTCACAACTGATTTGGAACACTTCTAGAGACTTAAAATGACTTAAGACATGTTTACAAAGTGTTTTGGTAAGTTACAAAACCCTAGAACAAGTCATAGGATCAAAACCGGCTAAATCGGACACATACCGGCAAAACCGACAAAACTAGGAAAGTGAACTCTTGGACTTGTATTTTCTGATTTATTATGATCTTTATGACGAAAGTAAATGTATACTTATTTATTTGATCATTTGCCTTAGTCATTTTACAAATATCATGAAATACGGCTAAAACCGGCAAAAAGCGTGTTTTGACATTAAACTGTCATTTCTTCCTATAAAAGCCCTTTAAACTCATATGATACTTATTTGGAAAAATAAACCATTTCTAGACTAATTTTTTCATGAATATAATTAATATTACAATTATCGCGCAATAAATACTTATTCCCGATAAATATTTCCCTAAGGTCAATGATATCGTATCATAACACCGGATTAACATAACGCCAAGACATGATCAACCAAATTGGAGTGACTTAAATGTCAATCCAATTTCTATATCCTAAGATGTCTTATAACGTTGTATAGGACTGCTTACTTGTTCCGCATTACTATCTGAACGGTATCATTCAGGTGAGTTTTCACGGCCCCTTTTCTTTAACTATTTTAATACTTGGGGGATAATTCATACAACCATAATCATTGCCTGACAAATAGATTACTTGTTACCTTATTGATTTCATGAGCTTTTCTAGTCCAAATCCTATTGTATCATGTTTGTTCATGCTATGATGAAACCCCACTATTAGTTGAATCCGATTAATTTACAAATAGAAACGATGACTCGTGGAAAGATCTTTTGGGTTAACACCCCTGCTCTGATTGGTAGCTCCAATCCTGACTCCGTTTTAATAGTCAAGAGAGTACATACATTAATATTTGACCATGCGGTACTGTTGGACATAGTATCAAGAGTGGGTAATCAGTTAGTTTCAGTATTCTAGGTTCATGGTAATTTATATAATAGTATCTGAACAAATTATCAAACGATGGAATGATTAAATCAAACTTTGTTATCAAACTATTACATGCATGCTATCTAAACCTGTGAACTCACAAACTTTATGTTGACTCGTTTTAGTATATGAATTCTCATGTGATTGATTTCTACTGCATACTGGACTGCCTTATCATGTTAGGACTTGCATTTGTCGTTTCTGCAGTCATGGTCAAACTTAGCCGCTCTTTTGGAGATTTCACTACATAACACCTAACGGTGTCATGTCCTAAAATCTTTTTGAACGTAGTTGTTTTGTAACAATTTAAACATCGTACTTTCACTACTATTTCCGCTGCTAATTAAATGAAACTCCATATTTTGACTTAACTAAACTTTCCAAACGGCTCTAGTTGTTGAATCATCCAGAAGTCATTAACCTTGACTATGATCCATCACACTCGCGCCCAACACAAAAATTACAGGGTGTGACACTCACTAACCAGCATACCATCCAACGTACCATGTGGTACGTTAGTCAGCGTACCATTGGTATGGTGCATGGTATGCTGCCCCTAAGACTCACACATACGCTTTGATCCAGATACAATACACGACAAACACTGTGGCATAGGAATATGCTCTAAGAAACTCCCCCTTAACATTTAGTGTATCTATGCTAAGTAAACTTCAGTCTTCAATCTTCAGCATCGCTGCATCAGATCTTCAACTTGAAATTTCTTGTCAGCTATAGAGCTTGCATGGCTGCACTCTTGAATAATTATTGAACTTCAAGATCCACTTGTGAAAGATACTTCAAACTTCCCCTTTGTTGATACCTGAAATGTGGGTCGTGTGAAGTATCAAGCTATGTACAAGATCAAGCCAAATGTCACTTGGCCGAGCCTGGTCCGAACCTGGATTTCGGACTGGCCGAACCTGAGGTTCAGAAATGGATCGAC
>JBCNJP010000006.1:21977562-22015351 GCA_039602395.1 Deinandra increscens subsp. villosa | reverse complement strand
ATCAAGATTCCAACCCCACGTATCACACTCCTCTCTAGCCACGTGAGAATCAAGAACCCAATTAATATCCGCCAATTGCACCTCTTCAACACCCCCTCTAATATCCCTACGCCAATTCCAAACACGACCATTTCCAACAATACGATCCATGACCTTACAATCTTTAACATTCTCTAACGCAAAAAGTCTAGGGAATTTAACCGAAAGTAAATCATCCCCTAACCATTTATCGGTCCAAAAAAGAGTCTCATTACCTCTACCCACTATTTTTTTGAAAGCATTCTGGGGAATAATAATTTTATCATGCAATTCACCAATACACTTACAAATCTCATTCCAAACCCCATAACCCCTATTGGATCTACCATAAGACAAAGCATCATCACCATAAATGGAGGAAATAATCTTAACCCAAAGCAAATCTTTATGGTTTAGAAACCGCCATTTCCACTTGAGCAAAAGGGCCCGATTAAGAGCGTCAATACTACCAATCCCAAGACCCCCTTTATCCCGCTCAATCAAAATATCATCCCATTTAACCAAATGCATCTTTTTCACATCAATATCACCCCCCCCAAAAAAATCTAGATCTAATGCCTTCTAAAATAATTTTAACTTTTTTAGGCATACGAAAAAGAGATATAAAATAGTTAGGAAGCGCACCAAGAACCGAAGAAATAAGCGTCATCCTACCACCAACCGAAAGCAACTTCGCCTTCCACCTAGCAAGACGCGATTTGAATTTCTGAATAATAGGATCCCACGCCGTAACCGAGTTCATAGATTCGCCAACCGGGACCCCCAAATATCGAAAAGGGAGATTACCCACACTAAACCCAAACCGGTTTGCAAACCGGCTGACCTCCGGTTCAGCAACACCGACTCCAACAATACTAGATTTCGCAACATTCAACTTTAGACCCGATATCAAATGAAACTCTTCCAAAATTCTGGTCATAACATTACAATTCTCCATAGACCATTCTCCCAAAAATACCACGTCATCGGCATAGAAAAAATGAGAAATCGGGATGCCATTATTACCCACTAACGCCGGTTTGAATGCCCCACATTCAACTTCTTTGCGAATAAGAGTATGAAGCCCCTCCATAGCCATGATAAAAAGAAAAGGAGATAAAGGATCTCCTTGTCTCAAACCTTGTTCAATAGGAAACTCAATGGAAGGACTTCCATTAATAAGGACCGAAGAAGAAGCCGAAGATAAGCAAGCACGAATAAGATCCACCCAATTTCTACCAAAACCCATCGCCTCAATCACACCGAAAAGATAGTTCCAATTAAGAGAATCATAAGCTTTGGCGAAGTCAACTTTAAAAACCATAAGCTTTTTCTTTTTCTTTTTAAACCATCTAACCACCTCGTTAAGCATTAAAGGTCCATCAAGAATCTGCCTCCCTCCAATAAACGCGGATTGAACAGGATTCACCAACTCAGGTAACACCCCCGCCAATCTAGAAGCAAGAATTTTAGCAATAATCTTATACTGAACATTTATTAAACTAATCCCGATCGTTTGTATTAAAGTTCTTAGCTGTCAAGTTTGATAATAAATTGTTAGACTTTCGTGTAAATAAACCTTAATATGTTCATAGCGTTTCTCTCATTCAATGTTTACTTTTTCTAATGAATAGTATTTTTCTCTTTTTGTACTTTTTTTATTTTTATAAACACATGACAAATTTTTTGACATCTTTAGGCGGGCTGGAATTTCGGCGAGCGAAGGAAGCTCCTGTTAACTTCCTGTCTGACCCTCTGGATGGGCGTTCAACTCTCCGGCCGGCCGACATACTTGTTTTTGGGTGGCAGAACGGGAAACACGCTTGTGTCGATTTAACAGGGGTTTCCCCTCTTGCGGGTCTGAGGGCCAGCACTTTCTCAGCGGGTCAGGCGGTGTCCAGGGCAGCGGCTGGAAAGGTTAACAAACATGAGAAAGCGTGCATTAAAACCAACATGTGTTTGTTCCTTTCGCCTTCGATATATTTGGCCATCTTGAGTCAGAGGCGGTGACCATGTTGAACCGGATCCAAAAAGTCATGCGCGGGAATAGCGCAACCTCTAGATTGAAGAATGTTGTTTTTATACGGTTAGGGTTTGCTATTCAAAAAGGGTTGGCGGCGCAGCTTGTTGCCCGCCTGTCCGCTACGTGTTGACTTAGGTCATGTATGCTTCTACAAACTCCCCCTTCGGTAAACAACAAGGTAAATAACACTTCTTTATTGCTCAACCTTTAGAGAGAGAAAGTAAACAGGTTACACCTTAGAAAACACACAGTTTACAGCTCAAAACCTCACAACTACTCTCCTCTAAACGAACTAAACCTTTTTATACTAGATCTGGCCAGCAGACCAACTAACCGGCGTACCAGATGGTCCGGGCGTACCATCTGGTCCGCCCCTGGTCCGCTGAGACCAGATTATACAAAACATTATAAATACAAGACCTAGCACTAGACAACTATATATGCTTCTACAACATTAAACTGTCATTTCTTCCTATAAAAGCCCTTTAAACTCATATGATATTTATTTGGAAAAATAAACCATTTCTAGACTAATTTTATCATGAATATAATTAATATTACAATTATCACGCAATAAATATTTATTTCCGATAAATATTTCCCTAAGGTCAATGATATCGTATCATAACACCGGATTAACATAACGCCAAGACATGACCAACCAAATTGGAGTGACTTAAATGTCAATCCAATTTCTATATCCTAAGATGTCTTATAACGTTGTATAGGACTACTTACTTGTTCCGCATTACTATCTGAACCGTATCATTCAGGTGAGTTTTCACGGCCCCTTTTCTTTAACTATTTTAATACTTGTGGGAGAATTCATACAACCATAATCATTGCCTGACAAATAGATTACTTGTTACCTTATTGATTTCATGAGCTTTTCTAATCCAAATCCTATTGTATCATGTTTGTTCATGCTATGATGAAACCCCACTATTAGTTAAATCCGATTAATTTAGAAATAGAAACGATGACTCGTGGAAAGATCTATTAGGTTAACGCCCCTGCTCTGATTGGTAGCTCCAATCCTGACTCCGTTTTAATAGTCAAGAGAGTACATACATTTATATTTGACCATGCGGTACTGTTGGACATAGTATCAAGAGTGGGTAATCAGTTAGTTTCAGTATTCTAGGTTCATGGTAATTTATATAACAGTATCTGAACAAATTATCAAACGATGGAATGATTAAATCAAACTTTGTTATCAAACTATTACATGCATGCTATCTAAACCTGTGAACTCACAAACTTTATGTTGACTCGTTTTAGTATATGAATTCTCATGTGATTGATTTCTACTGCATACTGGACTGCCTTATCATGTTAGGACCTGCATTTTTCGTTTCTGCAGTCATGGTCAAACTTAGCCGCTCTTTTGGAGATTTCACTACATAACACCTAACGGTGTCATGTCCTAAAATCTTTTTGAACGTAGTTGTTTTGTAACAATTTAAACATCGTACTTTCACTAATATTTCCGCTGCTAATAAAATGAAACTCCATATTTTGACTTAACTAAACTTTCCAAACGGCTATAGTTGTTGAATCATCCAAAAGTCGTTAACCTTGACTATGATCAATCACACTCGCGCCCAACACAAAAATTACAGGGTGTGACACTCACTAACCAGCATACCATCCAACGTACCATGTGGTACGTTAGTCAGCGTACCATTGGTTTGGTGCATGGTATGCTGCCCCTAAGACTCACACATACGCTTTGATCCAGATACAATACACGACAAACACTGTGGCATAGGAATATGCTCTAAGAAACTCCCCCTTAACATTTAGTGTATCTATGCTAAGTAAACTTCAGTCTTCAATCTTCAGCATCGCTGCATCAGATCTTTAACTTGAAATTTCTTGTTAGCTATAGAGCTTGCATGGCTGCACTCTTGAATAATTATTGAACTTCAAGATCCACTTGTGAAAGATACTTCAAACTTCCCCTTTGTTGATACCTGAAACGTGCGTCATGTGAAGTATCAAGCTATGTACAAGATCAAGCCAAATGTCACTTGGCCAAGCCTGGTCCGAACCTGGATTTCGGACTGGCCGAACCTGAGGTTCAGAAATGGATCGACCAGCTGGGTATATATAGAAGTTTGGAAATTGTAATTAGTGAGTGCTGAGCGTGTGAGATTTCTGTTAGGTGTGTGTTTCTAAGTGTGTTTCTCTGAGTCTGTTTCTAAGTGTTTACTGATTGTAATTGTTCTTCGCTGATCAATAAAACAATCGGTTAATTACGTTTCGATGTCCGATTATCTAGATCGAGTAGACGATCCGATGCTCACGCATTTTCAAGTGGTATCAGAGCATTCTGGTTCATTCTACTGATCTGTGGTTGCTATTTTTGGATTTTTGAAGCGTTTTTTGGTGTTTCTCGAGCTTGTTTGTGTGTTCTTCGTCTGTTCTATCGATTCTTTGGTGTCAAAACTTCTTCTAAATCATTCCTTATCATCATTCTAGATTAACTGTTTCTTGTTTCATCAAAATCAGTCAAATTTTGAGCGTTTTTGAAAAATTATGTCGAGGTTCGGAGGTTTCTGGTCAACTTCGGCGTAACTTGCTCCGAAGCTCAAGTTCGGAGCTCCGAAGTTCAAGTTTGGTGAGCGTTCGGTCAGTGTTCGTGGAAAGTTCGGAGTTTAGCTAGTTCGGTTGAGTTTCGGAGGTGTTCTAAAGTTCGGACAAAGTTCGGCCTATTGATTTAGGTTCGGTGAGAGTTCGGTGGAAGTTCGGAGCACTGTTATAAGTTCGGTGGGAGTTCGGCCAATCAGAATTCACATTTTTCACGATGTCGGAATTTCATGTATTTTCCGCGATGCAGAGTGCAATGCAAACTATGTTGAATTTTGATAATGAAATCGGAACAAGTCAGAAAGTTCCAAAATTGTTGAAGTTGGAAGATTATCACAATTGGAAACAACGATTTTCGGCTTATATAAGTACGAATGATATCGATTTGTGGATTCCAATCAAGAAACTTTATCAACATCCGACTGATGCGGGAGATTTTAAGGAAGTTCATACCTTTGACGATGCTGAAAGGAAATCATACGAGCTAGAACAAAAAGCTTTTGGTTATCTAACAATGGCATTACCCACTGAGTTGCTACATCAATTTAGTACTTGCAAGAAATCAAAGCAATTTTGGGATGCTCTATCAGCAAGGTGTGAGGGTAATGATGATTACAAGAAAAGTCGAAAGAAATGTTGAATAAAGAGTTTGATAATTTTCAATTTTATGACAATGAGAATATTACTGCTCTGGTTTCCCGGTTTTCACATATAATCAGTGAATTGAAGGTTGTTGGTATTGAGAAAACTGATGCTGATTTGAAAGAAAATATTATGGAAGCTTTGCCTGAAAAGTGGGAAAATTATGTTCTGCTACTCACACATGATAAAGATTACTCTACATTGACATACCACGAGCTTACTGGAAAACTTCATGCTCGAGAAATGGAAATGTTAAGTTCAAAGAAGTCAACTGCTACTTTACAGAATCCTGAGTTATATCATGGTGAGTGTTGGTCCTAAAATAATAATCGTTCACAATATCGTAAACACAAACAAGTGCGGAATCCTTGTTTGTGAGAGATTCGACAAGAAGATGATGAAATAGATTTGATATGAGGTGAAGAACAAGGCAACACAATCAAATCTTGAATGAAACTTGATCAATCTTCTATTAAATGAGTTTGCGATCGTGAATACAAAGGAGAATGCTGGAAATCGTAATCACAAAACTACTAGAATCATAAACTAGATGGGTATTTATACAACCCTTACAAAAGCCCTAACCTTGATCGTAAACCCATAAGAAGAACCGGCCCATCATGCCCAAATCGTAAACCCTACTAATCCTAAACCAATGTAAGCCCAATCTAATGTTCATGCCTCATAATGTATAGCCCAACAATCTTCCCCTAGGCATGAACCATTAGACTGTCTACAGAAGTAGCAAATCAAATTCGGAAGGTGTGAGACTCCTTCCTAGACCACCATTCACGCTCTACAATCCGGTTTGCTGTACCATAAAAGCTTCCCACCCTTATAGCATTCTCAAAGTCAAGCTCATCAACTAGGATAGGTTGGGTGGCTAGGAGTTTGATATCGCGCTCTCCAAACCTCAGCAAATCAACCGGATTATAGTAGCGAAATTTTTGCATCTTCTTGCTGACCACCACCACCTCATGAGTTGTTGGATCATAAAACCAATTATCAAAATTCTTCATAAGCGTACCATCTTCAATCTCATCCAACATGTTGACCACTAAAGTACTTTTGGTGGGTGGTCGCCTCACTTCTCCTATAGGCTCATTTTTAACAGGGTCAGTTCCAGTCTGAACCTATCTTGTTTGCTTGAGATCAAAGTTTGCAAAGTTTTCCTCAAGATGGCTTATCAGATTGTTACGAACGAGGTCTCCATGTGCATTCATCCATCTATTAATAAATGGAGCCCTCAGCAAATTTCTCATCTCTGGTTCAGTCCAGGAGTGAAATTGACCTCGAGTTCTGTAGTACTCCACTGGACTATAGCCATCTCTGATCACGGCAAACAGCTTCTTCTCAGCATCGTAGTGCCAGCACAAAATAGGTTCACCACTCCCCCTATTGTCAATATCACTTTCTCCTACATCAATTGAGTACAGCATAGGGGGAGGTCCCTGGAAGAAATCCTTGAACCAACTCTCATGACTTTCTGGTGATTTTGAAATGAATCTTCCACCTCAAACATAGTCAAACATCTCGATGGTGTCATCACCTTCATCTTCATGCACTACATCAGCTGTTTGAGCACCTTGAGAAGAACTTTGTGCATTTGAACTAGCAGCTCCCTTCAAATCTTTCAACTTCTTTCTCAGTTCAAGATATCCTGCATACAGGAATCCAATACTGGCTTCATTTTTGCTCTCCTTCTCCTTCAACCTCTTGTTTTCTTCCTTCAGTTCTTTAATCTCTCCCTCTCTCCTCCTGTTTTGTGATAAAAGGAAGTTAATTTGAGGATCAACACTTATCCGAAGGTCCACAGGGAGGTCAATAGCTTGAGCAAGTTCTTCAACAAGTGCTTGATACGGACGAAAGCTTGGAATGGTTGAGTGCTGGCTAGGTTCAGTAGAAATGTTTATCCTTACTAGGCTGGGCTCAACAAATGAGCTGTCAACTTCAAGGAATTGCCTTTCCTCATGAACTGGGCTTTGTTCATTCAGAATAGGACTCTCAGTTTGCATTGGAGTTGGATCTTGAGCATCAACTTGGTTATTCGCCTGAAGTGTACTCTCCACATTTGCAGGTTCAGACATGTCATCATTCTGCACATTTGCACCCATATGTTCAAACACCATCAGGCTTGAGCTTGTCTTCTGAAACTTGAATCTGATAGTTCTTGGATCAGATTTCTTTCTCGGTGAAGGTTCACGTACTGGAATGGGTTCTATAAGCACATCATCAACAGCAAAATCAGCATCTAACTCTTTTGGAATTGAATAACTGCTTGAAGAAGAGTTCAAGTCATTCCTTGTTCTCTTGTGACTGATTGGCCCTAAATCCACATAAATATCGTCTGTCAGATTCTCATTTTCCGGGAAAATGTATCCATCACATTTTCTTCATCCGAAGGTATATTATCAGGTTCTTCTTGAACATTCACAGGAAGAGTTGCTGACACATCATGATCTTCAGCAACAGATACATTGACTGGAGGTACTTCAGGTTCAGAATCTTCTTCTTGTTCTTGTTCTCTTGCAACCTCAGGGAAGGCACCTCTTTTAGACCACTCAAGCCTTCCTTGAAATGTACTCTTTCCCTTTCTGTCTTGAGTCTGTAGACCAAACACACTATCATCCATGAACATTATATCCAGTTTCTCAACCCTCTCTTGTATCATTGGATACTTCTTCAATACCACCATGTGCACAAACCTTGGATTCATGAGAAATTGCTCTCTGGCACTTAAATCAGCATTACCCACCCAGTCTAAAAGCATCATCTTTGAGAAGTTGAAATTTCAATCCAAAGCCAATGCAACAAAAGCTGTGCCATGCACTTTGTTTAGTTGATCAAAGCTTGTTCTCTTTCCCAAGAATGATTTTTGTAAGTAATGTGCCAAACACCTCCAGTAGTGTGGCAACAGCTTCTTGAAAATTGGTGGGAATTTTCCTTCATATCCCAAAAGACGTGCACCTTCTAACACAGCAGTCTTAGAATATTCCATTGTGTCTTCTGCACTATCATTGATGATCAGCCCACTGCGTATATCTTCTTCAAGAATATCAATCTGACGGTTTTGAACATTTGTAGTGATCCTTGTTTTATCAGCGCTTGCCCTTGCAGTTCCCCATAAATCTCTCACAAGTTTTTCATCTATCAGCACGCTTGTCCAGAGAGCATGATTGATCTTTCATAAGTTCAATCCGGCAACTAAAGAGTAGAACAACTACATGTGTCTATCTGAAGGGTCATCTAGGTACGCAGGTATACAGTGAT
The DNA here is from genome assembly GCA_039602395.1 of Deinandra increscens subsp. villosa. Lineage (NCBI taxonomy): Eukaryota > Viridiplantae > Streptophyta > Magnoliopsida > Asterales > Asteraceae > Deinandra > Deinandra increscens. Next base: position 22,006,806 of record JBCNJP010000006.1, on the reverse strand, counting down.
CCCTTTCAAAGTGAATTTCCTCATCAATCATTTCGACTGCCATCTGAGAAACCGATACAAATGTATCAGGGTTAATCACATCAATGAGAAATGATGTTTGTTAGAACCATCTTGAAATTCAATTGACTATCAGATTATCCTTTTAAGTTCTAGAATCTCAATTGAAACCCCTTAAAAAAAATAGATTTTGTTCCTCAAGATTAATCAAACACACATTCTTAAAATTTAATACATTCAATTTTATCTTGAAACAATTAAGTTTGATAAGATTTTAAAAATCATTTTGTGTTTAATTAAGTGTTTACAATTTTGATTCAAACTTTTAATGGGTTTACGATCCAATATGAGGGTTCACGATCGGGTTAAAATAAGTCTGACATAGGTCCAGTCGTAAACTCAAAGCCCGATCGTAAACGGCCTTATGTCGTGATCATCGATCGTAAACAGCATCAGAAACACCGATCATAAACAACATCGGGAACATCGATCGTAAACACCGAATCATCGTCTCCTTCATTACGAAAATCGTAAACACCATCGGGCCGCCATTGTTGTACCTGCAACCTCTCACAAACACATCAAAAACCGTCATAGATGCAAAATAACCATTTAATGCTACCTTTTAACTACTAGAAACACAAAATCGACTGCTACTCTCGTGTATTTAACGCGAAATACGAAGAAAAGGAAGACAATTACTGAGCACACAAAAAACTCGGATTAAACCGATGCAATGATGTGGAAACAGTCAATTGAGAGGTGTTTTAAGGTTGGAAAGTGAACGCGAGTGAGGTGATGTGCACGATTTCTACTGAGAGCGGTCGGAGATAGCCTGAAAACCCTTTTCCGGCGGAAGAGGGACGGCGGGTAGGGTTTCTGATGGTTGGGTCGTAAACGCAGAGAGAACAGGAAGGGGATCGTAAACGGTGAGGGAAAAATGGATCGGAAATGGGGGTGTGAGAGGGTTTTGTTTAAGTAAAATTTTCAAAAGGCCCCCCTCAAGTTTTCAAAACATTTTAAATGACCCCAAACCTCATTTAATCAAAAATTCCCTTAAAAAAATGTTAATTTTGAAATTTTTGAGAGTTACAAAACTTCCCCTCAGACTCATACACCGAGTACCTGATCTTGATCATAAATAAACAAATAAAAATTTAAGCAGTCAGAGACTTAAAAAAATGGAAAAAACATAAAACAAAGCTAACCTATTACCGAGACAAAAAGATATACTTGCCTTGAAGCTGATGATTTCATGGATCAAACCAGCCTTATCTTTGACTGAGGAACCCTTTTCAGCTTCTGTTACTCGACGCTCTAGACGATTGCCGGAACATTTCACCGCATAAACTCACATCCAGTCATTTTGAAGTGCTTAAGTATGGTACAATATTACCGTCATGTTTAACTGTCCCCACACCCAATTGTTCATAGCAAAACCTACCCAACCTCAGAGTTTATTGAGGATTCACAAACCCCCAACTTGAGGAACCATGCAACACCGTTATGACTACCACTAATTTCCTTAATTATCAGTTGGTGATCAGGTCGGCCGCATAAGCACGCAGAGAAGACCAAACAAAATAATTATTTTATTATTTTTCTTTTTCTTTTCATTTTTCCTTTTTCTTTTCATTTTTCTTTTCTGTGGTGTTGTCATAACAACAGAACATGGCGTGTGAGAGAGTGAATACTAGGTAGATACCACTCTCAACCCATTTTTGCTGGGACTTAGTTTTTTAAACCATGTTAACTAGGACGGGAAACTAAACATATATAGAAGTTAAGTTTACTGCACTTACATTGATGATCATAGTTTTGGGTTGAGCTTACCGACATATCATCTTTGAGCAATCTTTCACTTCAGCCTTACACGTGTCAGTCTCCGATTGTCTTGGACATTTATATTACTTCCTACCAACTCAAGACAAACAAAAAAGACTTCATAAAAACCTCAAACAGATATTTCAGATTTTCTGAAACTATAACATTTCTTCCCCTGTTTTTATAAGGCTTTTGAAACATAAACACCCTTTTTTTAATTGAATAAACCAAATAAATACCTAAGCAAAAATAAAAACAAAACTATGTACAAAGAGTTTTGATCAGATCATTCCTCGAAGGCAATCATCCTTAGGCCTTCAACACACATTTCAAAATTTGGACGAGGAAGAGGTTTTGTGAAAAGGTCAAAAACATTTTGCTCGGAGTTTACCTTTTCAAGCTGAATCAACTTCCTATCATAGCAATCGCAAATGAAATGTACCTTGATATCTATGTGCTTTGTTTTGGAATGTTGAACAGGATTATTGACAATTTGCAGGGCAGCAGCATTATCACAAAAAATTGGAGTATTAAGGAATTCCATACCGTAGTCAGTGAGCTGATTCTGAATCCATACTACCTGTGAGCATCCAGCTGAGGCTGCCACATATTCAGCTTCTGCAGTTGACTTGGAAACAGTATGCTGCTTCTTGCTCTGCCATGAGATGAGTCTGTCTCCCAAGTATTGTCATCCACCAGTCGTAGATTTCCTGTTAAGATCACTACCTCCATAATCACTGTCAGTAAACGCAAATAATTGAAAATCAGTATTCTTAGGATACCAAAGTCCAAGCCGAGGCCTGCCCTTCAGATACCTAAAAATACGTTTAACAGCAGCTAAATGAGAGAGTTTAGGATTAGCCTGGTAACGTGCACACACACACGCTGCATGCATGATATCTGGCCTGCTTGCTGTCAAATACATGAGTGAACAGATCATTGAACGATACATGAATTCACTCACTGATTCCCCATCTGCATCTGTTGTCAAAAGAGGACGGGATTCCATGGGAGTGGAGATGGGCTTGGAGTCCTGCATCTTGTACTTTTCCAGAAACTCATTCACATATTTTGCTTAATGAATGAGAATCCCAGATTCATCTTGTTTCACTTGTAATGCCAGGAAAAAGTTCATCTCCCCTTGATCACTCATCTCAAACTTCTTTCTCATGATATCCTCAAATTCGGTGCATAATTCTTCATTTGTTGACCCGTAGATGATGTCATCCACATACACTTGCACCATAATGATATCATCTTTCACCTTCTTTCTGAACAAGGTTTGATCAACCACTCCCCTTGTGTAACCATTCTCCACCAAGTGCTTTGATAGAGTATCATACCACGTGCGTGGAGCTTGATGTAATCCATATAAAGCTTTATCCAGAAGATACACATGATCTGGATGTTCTTCATCCACAAACCCATGTGGTTGAGCTACATAAACCTCTTCATTCATTTTAGCGTAGAGGAAAGCTGTCTTCACATCCATCTGATGCACTGTGAAGTTGAGATATGTTGCTACAGCAAGGAATATTCGAATTGCTTCTAACCTGGCCACTGGTGCATACACCTCATCTTAATCAATCCCGTAAACCTGTTTGTGACCTTGAACAATCAACCTGGCTTTGTTTCTCACAATCATACCCGTATCATCTTTCTTGTTCTTATACAACCACCTTGTGGGTATAACTTTCTTATTATCAGGCCTTTTCACTAGATGCCACACTCCTAATTTTGAAAATTGATTCAATTCATCATGCATAGCCTCCATCCTACTTGGATCTTTAAGAGCTACCAACATATTTGGAGGCTCTATTTGAGAGATAAAGCATGAGTACATGTAAACGTTGATGTCACCCATGTGGATTCTAGTATTGACACCTGCTGACACTGGTCCGACCACATTACTGAGAGGATGATCTCTGTTGATTCTTGTGGCTTGTACATCTGGTACTGAACCAGAAACAGGCAGGTTAGTATCAATAACATAATTATTCATACCTTGGGTTTCTGACTCCTTCTGATCATCATGTGTTGCTGAAGATTCTGGAACATCCACAATATCATCCTTAGGTGCTGCTGCTGATACACTGTCTCCAACATTTTCCACAGATGGTCTTACTTCAGGAGCTGGAGCAATGATGTCTTCTTCTTCTCCCAGACTAGGAAACATATTTGAGAAGTTAAAACCTTCAAAAAATGACCCATAATTAAAGATCCAGTCTGGCCCAGTTCCAGCATCAGTTGGATTGTCTTCCAACCAGTTAACATTGAATGCCTCAATTATCATTTTGGTGGTTTTGTTGTAGACTCGATAAGCACTATTTACAGAATACCCAACAAAGTAGCATTCATCCGCCTTTGCTTCGAATTTCAACACATCAGATTGAATTAAGACTGTGCAAGGACACCCGAAAGTCTTGAAGTACCCCACCCTTGGTTTTTCTCCATAAATAATTTCATAAGGCGTCTTCTCATGTCGCTTGTTCAAAAGTACCCGATTTTGCACATAACAAGCAGTGTTGACTGCTTCGGCCTAAAAGAAAATTGGCAGTCTTACTTCACACAACATAGTTCTTGCAGCTTCAATGAGTGTTCTGTTTCTTCTTTCAGCAACACCATTCTGTTGAGGCGTGTATGGTGCACTGTATTGCCTTTATATACCTTTCTCTCCACAGAACATATTCAATTCAGCATTCTTAAACTTTGTTCCGTTGTCTGATCTTATTGCCTTCACTTTCTTGCTCATTTTATTCTCTATGAGAGTAACAAACTGTTTCACAAGTGCTGGAGTTTCATACTTGTTTGACAAAAAGAACACCCAAGTAAATTGAGAGAAGTCATCCACTATCACCAAGCAATATGAGAACTTGCTGATACTTAGTACTTGCATTGGGCCGAAGAGATCCATATGTAGCAGTTGCAACACAGACGAAATAGAGTTTGTCATTTAGAACGATGTGGTAACTTGTGCTGCTTCCCTTAGCACATGCAACACACTTCTCAATTGATGTGAAGTCCTTGATGGGAAGGTTTCTAACATGCTCTCCCTTTGCCAGCTTGGTCAGATTCTTCATGTTGGCATGTCCTAGACGACGATGCCATAACAATGCCAGATTTTCATTTTGCTTTGAAATAAGACAGGCCACATCAGATGGTGGAGGATTACCCATGTTGAGAAGATAAGAATTTCCTCGCCTTGGTGTACGCATCAAGATACACTCCTCAGGAATCTTGACTCTAGGTTTGAGAATAATGCATTCCTTACTACTGAACAACACAGAATATTCTGGATCACAAATCTGTGAAACACTGAGCAGACTATGTGACAACTCTTCCACATAATGCACAATCGGAGACGTCAAGCTGCCATTCTTCACCACACCTTTCTTGCTGATCCTGCCACCAACTCCACCAGCAAAAGAGACACCTCCTCCATTAAAATATTGTACCTCTTCCAAAAGCGATAAATCTCCGGTCATATGTCGGGAGCAACCACTATCAACGTACAAGAGATTGTTGACAGTTCTTCTCGGCTATCCCTACATGAATCAAAGATCAGTTAGAGTCGGGTACCCAGGCCATAACAGATCTGGGCACACTCTTGGAGTCAACATAGTTTACTAATTGAAAGGACATTCCTGATTTTGATTTAGTTACACTCAAACTTTGAGCGTTGACTTTTGGTTTCCACAAAGTGTGTTTCTGAAGTTTTGACACATTGGTTGAATTCTTAACAGTTGCAGGTTTCTTCTGTGGAGATGTGACCTTTTTATCTGCATGTTTCTTGACAGGTGTCCACTCAAGTTTTAATTTTTTTTGAACAACTTGTTTTGTTTGAGAAACATCTTTTAATTTTGAAACCTGTTTCTTAACCTTTGTTTTACCTTTAGGTTGAGAAAACCCTTTTGTTTTGGGTACCTGTTTTTCAACAAGTTCAGATTTCATCTTATCTTTTCTTTGATAAACTCCTTTAGGTGTGTAGGTTGTTTTTGGAGTTTTGGTCACATTCCATTTTTCATCAACATGCTTTGTCACTGGAGTTTTAGTGTTTAAAACCTTAGACTGTTGAGTCTTCATTGGTTTCGAACTTTGCTTCCCCTGAGACAAAGCTTGTTTTTTCTGATTTTTTTTTCCACCTGTCATCATTTTCCGCAACATACTAGTCCGTGGGTTTTGCGGATAGTATGGTTGATAAGGTCTATTTAAACAATTTGCAGCAAAATGCCCTGGTTTTCCACACTGAAAAAATTCATAATTCTAGGCCCATTCACATGACTACAGACATATGAACGCCTTGGGTAAGATGACTCCCATTCAGGCTTATCATCCCATTTGTGTATCAAATGTTTTGGAACTTTCTCAGGTTGCGTAATTAAACAAAATTGTTCCGATTTTGATTTGTTGGTTCCGTTAAAGGTAGACACAACCTGGGGATAAGGAAAAAATTCCTTGGGTTTAGACACACGACCAGCTTTAGTATTGAGCACACGAATTTTAAAACCATTAACTACTTCATTAGAATCAGAAACATGTTTTGAAGACATAGACATCATTAATTATTTTGACTTGGACGCATTAAGTTCAGACACAGATGCCAAAACATCGTCCTTTGGTAAATCAGAACTTGAACTACTAGACTCATGACACTCTTTAACCCTCAAACATTCAGCATCCTTCTCAGAAAAATCTTTGATCCCTACTTCATCTACACAAGAAACAAAAACATCAGAAGAACTAACATTATCGTTTAATGATTCCTGGGATGAACCCGATTCACAAGTGAATGTCACTGATCGATTCTGATTACCCAAACCATAGGTCATATGTTTCTCATTTTCTAACTCCTCTTCTGTCATGGGTTTCACACCAATCAAAACACTATCTATGGGAGGTCCTGCTTCATGCATTTCTGATTCAGATCTATCTACCTGATCCTCCTCATAGATCATACCTATTATATCTCTAGATACAGGTTGAGGAACACTATTCTTATTCTTTTCAGAAAAGCTAATTCCTATTCCTCCGCTATCCTTACCAAATTTAACATTAGTTATGCAGGGGACAAAGCCTTACCAGCTTCAAGCATTCTTTTGTTTCTCATTTGATTCACATCTAATTTCACTTGCAACTCATTGTTCTGATGTTTAAGTTCATCTACCTGCTTTCTAAGCTCAGCTATTTCTAACTTAGCATTGTCATACATGACAGACTTCTGAGTGGCAAGGGCTTGGTATTTCTCTATGTCTAGTTTCTGTGCTCTAACTTTCTCCTCACTCTTTTCCCATCTACCCTTAAACGAACTTCTAGAACATTGCATATCAAATAATTCTATCTCACTATTTTTCCAAAGTTGTCTAAGGCCAGGAATTAAACGTGCACAAGTGGGATTAGTACATACCTATGTGTTGTCGACCTCGGCTGCAAATGCTTCCTTGTCTTCAACCAGGTTCTTTTCTTTCTCTTCTGACTTTTCCTATGTGACCATAAATGCATGTTCCTCCTCATCATTATTCTCCATCTAAGCAATCATAGCACCTGTCAGACTGAGTTCCCTTACCTGCGAAGCCCATTGATACTCGCCACAATCCTGCACAACCAAAGCCTTTGTCTCTGCTTTTCCTTTACCATCTCCAGCTTTCTTCTCTTCTGGTTTCTCCCTCTTTGGCTTGGTACACTCCCTTGCAAAATGTCCGTACTCATCACAATTGAAACATCTGAGCTTGCTCTTATCAAAACCCATCCTTATCTTGTCCTGATCCTTCCAGACATTCCTTCCAGTTTTTGCCATAAACTTCTTAGCGCGAAAAACTGCCATAGCCATTTACCAGGAAACATTAAGCATTTCCACATCTTCAGGATTAATCTGATTCAGCTCACCTGATAGCATGTCAGTAGGTACCAAAGTTCCAGCCATAAGAGCGTGACAACTATTCATAAATCCCATTCTGTTAGGACCTATTTCTTAGCCAAAGATCATCATTTGATTCATCACACGAGTGCGGAAATCACGTGTTGATGATCATCCTTGGTTGGATCAGCAACATTGCCATGCCATGGATGAATAAGCCTCTGAAACTCAAGAACACACACACAAACACACAGTGCTCCTCAGGTGGTTCTCTCAAGGCTTGCCTAGGGTTTTCTAAGAATCCCTATTTATACCCTATAAGGAGCACAAGTGTCTATGCACAGAATACAAGGAGAATCACACATCACATCAAGGAATTAATAAATTCGTCTAAGTCAGAATGTCAGGTCGTTAGCATTTCCAGGTCAGATCGTTAGGTTCCACTTGATCATGTGCTAAGTCGTGAAGAGTTAATCAACCAGATCGTTAGGCTCACTAGGTTAGACTAGATCGTTAACTATTAGATGGATCAAGTCGTTAGGAGCATCATCAGATCGTTAGAGGTTCATCAAATCGTTAAGTCTCAGCACCAGATCGTTAGATTGGTTCTTCAGATCGTTAAAGCTAAACGACCAGGGCAAGTCGTTAAGACATGTCAGGAAAGTCGTTAGAAGGCATATCGTTACTAGACATTTGAGGAGGCTGATCGTTAAGATGAAAAACTGTCAGATCGTTAATCATATTTCTCATGCAAGTCGTTAAGGCCAAAGTACTCAAGTCGTTAAGACCATTGTCAGGCAGATCATTAAACACAACAAAGGTCAGATCGTTAAGAGTATCCGGGCTGATCGTTAAGCACAACTCAAATATGAAAACATTCTAAGTGTTGAACATACAAACACACATACAATCACAAGATTAACACACATGTAAATCAAGATGAACCAACATATGATAATACACAAACATTCAAAGTAAAGATTCAAAGTTCAACAATAACTAAGTTATTACAAACCGAAATGTTCACATACATAAATAGCAAACTACATGTCGGTTCTGTAGCTTTACCTGTGATCTTGTTCTTGGGTTCGTGTGTTCGTGTTATCACCAACCTCCAGGTTCCAACAATTCCCCCTTTGGTGGTAATGCGAACAGCTTCCATCATCATCATCTTAACTGTCCAAGAAGCTTCAATAGGAAACGCCAGTATCTCCTTGCCAACCAGTTATACTTGCGGTCATAGTAGTAGATCTGGGTTTGCCACAGCATCCAAAGATCTTTTCTTGCAAATTTCTTCAGATCTGAGTAGTGCCACATTTCAAGCTTCCTGTCCGAGCCTCTACACAAATGACATATCCCGCGACTGTCTATTTCCCATCTTTCCAAGTTTGCCAGACTTTCAGTTTTCATCCTTCCGGCGTTAATGCATTCCAGCTCCACCATTTAAGGAACAATAGGAAGTAATTGCATCAACAACCTCATAGGGCTTCAGTCTGGGTGGAACAGTTTCAAGGCGACCATAGAAGATCCAACGTAAGTAGCAGATGGGTAACAGCCTGAGCTCTATGGCAAAAAAGTGTCTGATTAGTTCTGCATTTTCTCGTTCAATCACTAACTCATGCGTCTGAGCACTGTAGTACCAATCCTTGATGGGATTTTTCTTCAGGTTACCCTCAATATTCTTAGTCTTTATGTTCTTGCCAATATTGGAATAGATCTGCTTGTAAGGGACTTTAGCTCGTTTCTTCTCAAACCGTTCATGTTCCTTCCTCTCTTGCTCTCTGGTCTGCTTGTGATATCTGTTGAGGTATGTGTTATGCACTAAACTCTGAGCTATCACAGCAATCTCAGCATTTGTGTGATTGACAATGTCGAACCGTCTCAATTCTTTAAGTTCCCGGGAGAAAAGCTTCATGAGGTCTCTGGTAGTTGCGAAGAATTAAACGAACCCGTTTCTTCTTTTAATGATGAAAGCCCCGAACTCGTGATCATACTTCCATCCCAGTATTTTCATTGCATCAGGATGCTCGGAAGTAGAAGGCATCTCCTTTAGCTTACGCGCAGTGAACTGCATGATAGCTTTAGTGTGAGGGAGCATCTCCTTCCATTCGTCTACCAATGTGGGAGCATCATTGACACGATGGCTTTCTCCCCTCTCCTGTTCCATCATATTGATTCTTTTGTTCCTGGTCTCAGCGTCATCATCCATGAATTGCTTGACCATCTTTCTTAGTCCGGGCATTTGCTTGAAAATGAAGTCTTTTCTTGCAACATTCCTGACTGCTAAGAAGTCTTGAAGCTCTCGTTTGCTAATGGAGTTGAACTTGACCTGGATAGACTTGGGACTAGGAGGGCTAGGTAGTTGATAATCTGGGTTGGCTGGAGGTGCCCGATATCTAGTATGCATTTGATGAAGTTTTTCCGACAAGTAGTCATTGAATTGGACGTAGTCTACATCTTGATCTGTGTTAGCATACGGATTCACAAATGCCTTCTTTGGGTCTCTCAAACTACATTGAGGGTTCTCTTTCAGTAGCTTTTCCATATCCATTTCATTAGTGTACATCTCAACAATTTGGTAGGTGTTGAAAGTCATGAGATATTAAAAGGATAAGCCACGCTCTACCAGTGCTCTAACGTATCTTGCAGCCTCAGAGTGGTCATTAGGGTGTACACCATCGCTAGTTTCATTGGGAATCACCTGGATCAAGGGGTCAGAGAGATTTGAGTTTGGCTCCATTGGCATTGAGTCGTTTCCCAATATGGTGGTATTCAGGTGTTGGGTTTGATGAAGTATTTTAGCTTCTCTATCATCAATCACCTTCAAAATTTCCTCTGCCCTTGCCTATTAAGCTAATCTAAACTCTTCTTCTTTAGCTCTCCTCTTATTCTCTGCATCCTCAAACTCCTCTTGCGGTGTCATCTTTTGTTTCCCCTTGTCTCTTCGACTCAGTGTTCGAGTGGTACCTGATGGACCTGTTTCTGCAAAAGTTCTCACAGCAGTAGGTTGTTCCAGAAGCTCTAGATCCACCACGTTTACAGGTATGGTATCACCAACCAACGGTGATTCTGGTCGAGGAGGGAGACCCATAGGACTATATCTTAACCGTTCCGGAGCGATTTGCCTTATCACTGTCTTGTATTCATGTTCTTCAAGGGTTAATGGATAAAAGCCTCTGTTTCGATCAATCCTGCTTGCCATGTTCATCCAGTTTCTTCCAGGGTTTGCAGGACGATCATCAGGCTCTGGTCCAAAAATATCCCCGGGATATGGTCTTCTCTGGACAGCTTGAGTAGCCATCACAGATGAACCAATGGCAGCTTCACCAGAGTCGGAGGGCAAAGTAGAGGTTTGTTTTTCAGTGTCATCGTCTAATGGTTCATTCTGATCTCTTTCAGTGGAAGGTAATGCCAGAGCTAATTGATGTTCCACCATCTCTACCTGTTCCCCCACAAACGGCACTGCATTTATTGGAGATATGGGATCAGGGTGGGTCATATCAGCCTCTGTTTCTTCTTCAACCTCTTCTTCCTTGACATTGTCTACGATGTCATCATCATACTCATCACCAGCAAACTCCAAATCTATGAAGTTTAGAGGGTTTGACCGGTTTACCAGTAGGTCAAGACGGTCACCCAACTCTTCAGCGTCATTCAAATCATCTGGATTTACTGAGATATCTTCCATTACTTGCTCTTCTGGATTTTCATCATTGATAGTCACAATGCTTCTGCAGCTAGGATCAGTAGCAAGAACAGTAGAATAGAAGTCCTTGAAGGTTTCTCTACCAGCATCCAGAAAGGCTGGGTCAAAAGACATATGCTAAACATCTTCCATTGCTGGTAGATACGGGGCTTGACTCAGAATGTACGGTTGGCTGGGATAAGACTGCTGGAACATAGAATCATCCCGCAAGTCCATGAAGTCTTCACTGCAATTACCATAGTTTTCTCGAGTGGGGTGTGTATTCTGACCAACAGTTATTTGTTGCTCATAATAGCGTACAGATGGCATTGGTGCGTTGCCATAGGTGTTGTACCCTTGGTTGTAGATACACAGATGTGGGTTCAACAGATGAAGCATCAGGAGTCTTCACATCATTAGTAATAACCTTCTTTTTCCTTCTTGCACAGATGGTGTATTTGGAACAACAAAAGCAGCAAATTCAGTAACAGGAACCACAGATGTGGGTTCAACAGATGAAGCATCAGGAGTCTTCACATCATTAGTAATAACCTTCTTTTTCCTTCTTGTTCTTTTCTTCTTTTCAACAACAACAACTTCAGCACTTTCTGTCATTGGAGCAGAAGGCTCTACCACTATCAGTGCAGACTCATCAGTTGCTGAAGAGGTTGCTTCAGTTACTTTTGGAACACTCTTCATCTTTGGTTTGACAATCTTTACCAGCTCAACTTTAGAGTGAACAGCTCCAGTGGGAGTAGAACTTTCAGCATTAGCCTTTGATTTGCTTGATTGAGGAGATTGCACAACTTGTGGCATTGATGTAGAGGGAGTTCCAGTTGAGGCACATGGAATAGTCTTCACCTTACCATCGGTGATTACAAGACCAGCTTGTGTGTGCATGACAGTCTTACCATGTTTGATTGCCATTTCAGCAAATGCACGACTGAACTCATCCTCATTCATATCAGACTGATCAGTGAATCCCTTGTTGGAATTTTGCTTAGGCTTTCGCCTTCGTGTGGTCTTAGCACGTTTTGGAGCAACAGAAGTTTTGCAAAGCTCGTAGTTGTCATCAAACAAAAACGATTGACCATCCACGGCAGATGTTTTCAACAAATCAAGGAATTCATGTTCAGCTGCCTCTTTGGTCAGAGTCTCAGAAAGACTAGTATCAACATCTTGGAAAAAATCAGAATTGACTTCACCAAAGTGAAGTGCGATATCGGTATGTGGGAGATCAGATCCACTCGTGTGAGTATAGAGCTGATTTTCCATCTTTTGGACTTCGGAAGCACTCGGAACCAACTCAGGATTAATGAATCCTATGTGACTCTTTGAGTTAATCCTGGTTAACTCAGGAATTTTATAATAGTTATGGTTAAGCGGAGGCTCGGCCGCACTATCATCAATTTCCCGTGTCAAGCCAAGTCCAGTTTTAAGTCTAGCAAAAATATCACGAGCAACGGCATTGCCAAGAGTTGCCGGATTGAGTTTTAACAAATCAATGGTTTCTCGAGCCTGAGCATAGCTCGTCCTCAGAGAAGTTAGTTTTTCCAAAAGATCAGTTATTTGAATTGTTAGAGTTGTTTCCGTATGCTTCATGACCTCAATGTCATCTTCTAAGGACTTGATTTTAATCAAAAAGTTCTTCTCATCTTCCTTTAACTTCTCAACTTGACTCTCACTCGCTTTCGCCTTACTGACCAACTCAATGTTGTAAGCGCGATAGCGAGCTACAGCCTCAACACATTTATCAGAACATAAAGCAAGTTTTACCTCATCAGGGATGGTTTCACGTTGAAGTTCTACAAGTCTCTTACTTGCCTCAGATTCAACTTCGAATGAGCTCACTTCAGTAACAGTTCTAGTGTCTTTAGCATTGTCTTCAGTCAGATCATCAATTCCAGCCATTAAACAGAAGTTAGTTGGAAAGAGAGGGTCAATTGTGTTAGACACGTCTATCTCTCCATCATTTTCCTTCACTACAAGTGCATAGTTGGACTGGCTAGAAGACGGATTCTGAGACGAGGAGGTCCAGTTATAGTTTGAGTCTTCAAGTGATATCAAAACTTTATTGCTATCATCCGATCTTTGTGGTTGTTGAGAAGATGACGATACTCGTTGAGAGATATTTGAGCTGGTGCCTTATGGCTTCTAGTATGACGAGCTGCCTTGTTTCTGATAAGATTGGGTACCACCACCACCCTGCTTTTGATGAGTCTGGTTACTTCCACTAGAATTGGATTGCCCATTCTATGTCCTCGGCTTAGGACATTCACGTGTAAAGTGCCCCATTTCTTGACAGTTGTAACATTGTACTTTTGACTTGTCAAAGCCGATGTTGGTGTTTGAGGGAGCTTGAAAAGCTTTCTTCCAGTCTTCTTGAAGAACTTCCGAGTTCGGGCAGCTATCATACCCATTTGCCATTTGATATCGATCTCTTCGAGATCATCAGCAGAAACTTGGTCAAGGTCTTCTTGACAGACGGTCATGGACTCAAGACTTCCAAACATCTGAGAATTCATGCAAGCTAGAAAAGCATTGCATAAGTCGGAATCCATGCTTGTTTTCGGTTGGGATGCTGGAGATGAGTGCTGAACGAAGTAACCAGTTGGAGATTGTTGCACAAAAAGTCACATTTGAAGTCTGACCGGTGACGGGAGCAATGACAGCTTCAGTTGGAGGAGCAGCTAGAATAGAAGTAGTGGCAGGTGGGCTTTGACTTGCAGGAACAGAGAATTAGAACTCATCATCTAGGTCGGGAGCAATGAACGCAGCATTGGGAGCAGTTGAAGAACTCCTAACAGTCACAGCACCCATGAGAGACTTTCCGTTGCACTCAGCGGCTCGAACTTCATACTCACGAACCTTGTCGATCAAATCCATGTAGTCGGCAGTAGAAAGATCATTACTGTCGAGCAAGTAAGTCACATATGAAGCGAACTCTTGAGGAAATGAGTGAAGGACCTTCTTGATGATGGCACTATTTTCAGGCCGGACGTTCTTTGTCGTCATCTCAGTGATAATACGGCAGAATCGATTGACATGAGTTTCAAACGATTCGCCCTGCTTGTGAGAGAAGGTATTGAACGCCAACTTGATCTTTTCCAATCTTCTTTCCTTAGTAGCCGGGTTGCCTTCATATTTCTTTTCCAAGCCTTCCCAGATTTCATGAGCCGATGTGGCAACACGAAATTGGTATTGCAACTCATCATTTATAGCCATCTTAATGCACCCAAGTGCACGCATGTCAGTTTTCAATTGGACTTTTTCAGAAGCATCCAACTTGTTTCGTGGTTTGGGAATCATCTTCTTAGGTGGAGGATCAGCACCAGTAGCGACAGTAGTAGTTCCAGCAATGGTGGCCTCTTCCACTTCAAACACAGCAGGACCTTCGACTACAGAAGTCAACAGGTCAAAGTCAACGAATTCCAAGTAAGATAGGAATTTCGCCTTCCAATCATCGAAGTCACTTGCCCCCATGAGTTTGGGAGGCCTATTGTTGCCTTGTGTGGCAGGAGTGAAGTGATCCGACATGTTGAAATGATCAACACTAGTCAATTTCGAGACAAAAAGAGGCTAACGGGTCAAACGGGTTGAAAATTGGTTCACTTCCTTGAAAAGTTGTAGAATGCTTGAAATCACCCAAATCCTACAAAATAATCAATAAGGAACACAATTAGTCACATACAACTGATAATTAGTCACAAAATTGAAAAAGTCAATTTTCAATACTTAGTCAAAATTTCATCAGGATGTTCTTGGGGGTTCAAGATCAAGAAAAAATCAAAGTTTGTAAAAATCAAAATTGCTTGTGCAACTAGTTTAGAAATCAGTAGAGAAAACAAAAACATAACTGGATCAAGCTCCAAAAATCACTCTAAGTAGCTCAAATCCAAGAATTTTCGTGAATATGACAAGAACACTAAAGACTTAGAAATTTGCCTCTAAAATCCTCAAAACTTGATGTTTTTGAACGAAATCAGTTGAAACATCTTTAGTTTCACTAGTCTAACACAATTTTGGAATCAATTTGATGAAAGAAACACCCCAAAAACAAGTTTGATTTTCAAAGAATACAACAGTGGTTACGTAAAACGTAACCCTGTTTTGACTAAAATCAGAAATTTGACCATTAAATGGAGTTTTTACAGAGATTCAAGCATAGCAATGGAATCCTTGAGTGATTTCCACCAAGAATCAACTCAAAGTTCTAGCAAAACAACCAAGATTGATAACTCAAATGATGGATTTCTTCATTTTGAGTCAAGAACTCAAACTTGAAGATTTGGCTCTGATACCAATTGTCAGGACCGATTTCTTTAGCCAAAGATCATCATTTGATTCATCACACGAGTGCGGAAATCACGTGTTGATGATCATCCTTGGTTGGATCAGCAACATTGCCTTGCCATGGATGAATAAGCCTCTGAAACTCAAGAACACCAAGAACACACACACAAACACACAGTGCTCCTCAGGAGGTTCTCTCAAGGCTTGTCTAGGGTTTTCTAAGAATCCCTATTTATACCCTATAAGGAGCACAAGTGTCTATGCACAGAATACAAGGAGAATCACACATCACATCAAGGAATTAATAAATTCGTCTAAGTCAGAATGTCAGGTCGTTAGCATTGCCAGGTCAGATCGTTAGGTGCCACTTGATCATGTACCAAGTCGTTAAGAGTTAATCAACCAGATCGTTAGGCTCACTAGGTTAGACCAGATCGTTAACTATTAGATGGATCAAGTCGTTAGGAGCATCATCAGATCGTTAGAGGTTCATCAAATCGTTAAGTCTCAGCACCAGATCGTTAGATTGGTTCTTCAGATCGTTAAAGCTAAACGACCAGGGCAAGTCGTTAAGACATGTCAAGGCAAGTCGTTAGAAGGCAGATCGTTACTCGACATTTGAGGAGGCTGATCGTTAAGATGAAAAACTGTCAGATCGTTAATCATATTTCTCATGCAAGTCGTTAAGGCCAAAGTACTCAAGTCGTTAAGACCATTGTCAGGCAGATCGTTAAACACAACAAGGGTCAGATCGTTAAGAGTATTCGGGCTGATCGTTAAGCACAACTCAAATATGAAAACATTCTAAGTGTTGAACATACAAACACACATACAATCACAAGATTAACACCACATGTAAATCAAGCTGAGCCAACATATGATAATAAGCAAACATTCAAAGTAAGGATTCAAAGTTCAACAATAACTAAGTTATTACAAACCGAAATGTTCAAATACATAAATAGCAAACTACATGTCGGTTCTGCAGCTTTACCTGTGATCTTGTTCTTGGGTTCGTGTGTTCGTGTTATCGCCAACCTCAAGGTTCCAACACATTCCAAGAGCAAAGTTGGGATCATTAGTAGCGTTTGCTACATCAGGGTTGATTATTCCACTAGAACCAGCTTAGGCTGGAGCCACGAATGCAGTTAACTTTTTGTTTGTACTTCTATCTGTTGATACATGAAATGTGCGTCGTGTGAAGTATCAAATGAAGACCAAGTTCAAGCCAATATAGGGTTGGCCGAACTAGGTCCGAACCTGAAGTTCGGACCGGCCGAACCTGGGGTTCGGAGGGAGTTCGGCCAGTCGTATATATATAGTTGTTTGGTCTTTGTGTTTAGGGGTTCTGAGCGGGCGAGATCTCTTAAGTGTGTGCTTCTGAGTGAGTTTCTCTGTGTCTGATTCTAAGTGTTTACTGATTGTAATTGTTCTTGTTTGATCAATAAAACAATCGGTTAATTACGTTTCGATGTCCGATTAGCTAGATCGAGTAGACGATCCATATGCTCACGCATTTTCAAGTGGTATCAGAGCTTTCTGGTTCACTCTACTGATCTGTGGTTGCTATTCTCGGATTATTGAACGTTTTTGAAGTTTTCTCGAGTTTCGTTACGTGTCTTCGATCATTTCTGACGTGTGTTTTGTGCTAAAATTTGTTCCTAAACCGTTTTCTATCGAATTTCTTGATCCATCATATCGAGTTTTGTCAAAATCAGTTCGTTTTTGCGAGTTTTCGAAAAATGTTTTCGAAGTTCGGAGGTAACTGGGCAAGCTCGGAGTAACCGCTCCGAACTCGAGGTTCGGAGGTGAGCTCGGAGAAGTTCGGCGAGAGTTCGGTGATAGATCGGTCTAGGTTCGGAGTTTTATTGAAGTTCGGAGTTAATTTGAGGTTCGGTGAGAGATCGGAGGTGTTCGGTGAAGTTCGGACTAGTTCGGAGGAAGCTCGGAGGGTTCAGGAGGTTCGGACAAGTTCGGTCAGATCAGAATTATTTTCAAATTTTCAACGATGTCGGAATTTCAAGCTTTTGCCTCAATGCAAAGTGCTATGCAGACCATGATGAATTATGACAATGAAATCGGAACAAGTCAGAAAGTTCCCAAATTGTTGAAATTAGAAGATTATCAGAATTGGAAGAAACGATTTTCAGCGTATATCAGCACAAATAATATTGACTTATGGATTCCAATTAGAAAATTGTATGAAAAACCAAAAGAAGATGGAGAGTCCAAGGAAATTGAAAATTTTGATGCTGCTGAAAGAAAAAGTTATGAAGTTGAACAAAAAGCTTATGGTTATCTTACCATGGCTTTACCTACTGAACTGTTACATCAATTCAGCACGTGTAAGAAGTCAAAGCAGTTATGGGATGCTTTATCAGCAAGGTGTGAAGGAAATGATCAGTATAAGAAAAGTCGAAAGAAGGTTTTGAGTAAAGAATTTGATAATTTCCAGCATTATGAGAATGAAAATATAACAGCTCTTGTTTCAAGGTTATCTCATCTGATTAGTGAATTGAAGATTGTGGGAATTGAGAAAACTGATGAAGAGTTAAAGGAAAAGATTATGGAAGCATTACCAGACAAATGGGAAAATTATGTGTTGCTTATCACTCATGATAAAGAATACTCAACGTTGACATTTCATGAACTTACTGGAAAGCTTCATGCTCGTGAAATGGAAATGTTAAATTCAAAGAAATCAACTGTTACATTGCAACATCCTGAGTTGTATCATGGTGAAAATTCAGCAAGCATAAATGCTAAAGCTAAACCAACTTTGAATTCTGCACCAAGTGTTGCTTTTCTAGCTGGAGCTTCAGGAAATTCTGATAATAATTCTTCACGAGGTTGCCATTTCACAATTCCAAATATTTCAACTCAAAGTGCTTTTCCGGCTGAATCAACGGAGGATTGTGCCAAAATGATTTCTGCATTGATTTCATCATCGTTTGGTTTGATTCTCAAAAATGTTGCTGATGCAAAGTTAACCAGTGAAGATCTTGATGAACTTGATGATGATCAATTGACTGAATTGGATGTTTCGTGGCAATATGCTATGTTATGTCAACGGTCAAAGAGGTTTTTCAAGAAACATGGAAGACGAATTTCTGGTGACAAGTTGGGTTTTGACAAGTCAAAGTTAAAGTGTTATAATTGTCAACAACTTGGACATTTTGCCAAAGAATGTCAACAGAAATCTGCTATTCCACAATCATCCAAACCTGGTTTTACTCAACCATCTACAAGTAACACAGGCAAGACAACAGCTTTGACGGTTCAAAAAGATAGTGCTATTGATTGGGGTAAACAATTTGGATATGATTCATCAGCTTTCATAGTTACTCATGATTTACAAGAAGATTATTGTTCGGATACTAGTTCTGATACTAGTTCAATTCCAAGTTCTTATGAATCTGCTGAAAACTTGGAAAGTCTGATGAAGGAAAATGCTTTGTTGATGAAGAAGGTTCAACAATTGTCTGAGAGATTTGATGTGATTAATTCAGAATTGAAGATTTCTAAAGAACATGAAACAGAGTTGGTTTTGAAGAATGAAGTTTTGGTTACTGAAATTAAAATGTTGAATGAAGTTATAGATGTTTTGAAGCAACATAAGACAAAATGTTGAAACTTCAAAAGTTGCAATTTGTGAAGAAAAGGATGAATTGATGCAAGAAGTGAAGAAATGGAAGGAGAGGCAGAAGATGCAGCGAATGATTTCCAGAATTTGTTTGACAAATCCAAGATTAAGCTTGATCTGCTTACTAAGAGAGTTGAAGAATCTGATGCTAAAATTAAAGCATATCAAGTGGATATGGAAAAATTGTTGGATGAGAAACGGGAGTTGATTAGAGTTAATAAGGTGCAAGCTGCAAATCTAGAAATTCAAAAGAGAAATGAAGCTAAACTAAAAGAGGAGTTACATGAAGGACTTGATAATCTTCGCTTACAAAAATTTGAAACTCACAAAGTTGCCAAGCGTTTGATTGCAAAAGAAAAGGAATTTGCAGAAGCTCAACAGCAAATTTCTGATCTCAAAATTCAAGTTCTTGATGCTAAAAGACTTCTCAACAATGTTTCAAATTCTCAAGTTTTCACAAGCTTCTTAGCAAATGATGCAAATTTTGAAAGAATGTTTGATAAAACTGCATCACCTCCTACTCATATCAAAGAAGCTTTCAAAGAAGTGAAGGAACATGTTGAGGATGTTGACTATTCAAAGACTTCATCTGCTACTTCTGAAGAAGCAAAAGTTGTCAAGAAGAAGAAAAACAAGAAGAACAAGAAAAAGGTTTTGAAAGCTGAGATACCTCCAGCATCACAATTTGTTTCTAGTTCATCTGCAGCTGATAATGAGAAGTCGGCTACATCCAGTGCCAAGATTCAGTCTCAACCTGAAATTGATGAGACTATTTTCTATGATCAGAAGAAAATCACTGATATGAAAGCTGAATTCACAAGATTGGCTAAGAATGGACATCAGAGTTCCAATTCTGAGGAGAAGCTATCTGGTAAACAAGTTGGTCTGGGATTTCATGAAACGAAGGCTCGAGTTGAGAAGGTTCCAGCATCTGAAGCACAGAATTTGAAGAAATCTTAAAATGAAGCAAGTAAAGAAGGATGTCTTTAAAGCAGACAAGGTTCAACCCGAGCGGTTTTATAAACTCAAGGGTTCTGATCAATTGTTTTCTGACAAAGAATTTCCTCTTCATTGCGTTGATGCTCGGAAGATTTCAGAAGTTTGTGTGAAAGCTGATATTTCATCTGCAGTTCTCAATCTCGTAGCCCAACTTCTAAATGGGTGCATGATCATCGTCATTAGGTATATGATTCTATTTCTGATCATGTTAGAGATATTCATGTGTGTTCGTCACAGGTACATCAAAAGTGGGACAAATCCACACGTTTATGTTATGTTTGCCGTCAAAGAGGGCACATGGCAAAAGATTGTCCACTTTCTGCTGAATCGAATTCAAGATTTCACAAGAAACCAGTTTTTGGTAAACCTGCCCAATCTAAGTTCTTCAATGAACAAGGCAGAGTTTTTGATGAAGTTGAGCCTACATTTTATCATAAACAAAAACGTTTTGTTCCTCTGTTTTCAAAAGCTTATAATGTAGGTTCATCATCACAGTCACCTGTGACTGTTTTGTCAAAAACTGAATTACCAAAACAACAAGAATGGAAACCTAAGGTGGTTTCAAAGCAAAATCAGGATACTGGTCGACCAGAAGCGATCTGCTTCGGGTCATTTGTGAACTAATCAGTTTGACCAGTATGCAGGTACTTCTTGAAGACCTATCGACGATTGAAAAGTTGTTGATGGAGGAGTATTCTGCTTAATTTAAATTTCATGCTATATCTTTCTAACATGCAAATTTTTCATGATTTTAATACTACAAAATATCCGTGTTGATTGATCACTTTTATTTGTTTACAAGTTTTTCTCCAAAAAGCCAAAAATAGAGTCTTGTTTTTGTGTAAAATGAAAATCCAAAAATAGAGTTGTCATTTTAAGGGGGAGAATTGTAAGTAAGGGGGAGTAATTGAGCATGTCATGGAAAGAAGGTGAATACATGCAAAATATATATAAGGAAGGAAGGTGAATACATGCAAAATATATATAAGGAAGGAAGGTGAATACATGCACAATATAATATAAAAATTGTGAGAAATTGATCATTGGGAAATGATGGTACATTGGCATACGTATCTGACTCATGGATAGAGTAGATGAAAGAGCCATAAGATCATTGTTTGATGTGCTTGGTAGGCTCGACAAATCAGAAAGTTTTCAGATGTGATATATACTAAATACTAATGCTTGACCATGTGGATAACATCTTGATGCATATGTCATGACACAAAAAGAAAATAAGTGTGAAAAGAGTAATGAGAAGTCACTGTGTACACATGCGTTCATTTTGCAAAGATTTAAACTTGTTTGATTTTCTTTATTTTGTCAAACGATCGGACTTTCTCTGCGTGTCGAAAGACCGACCTGATTGTTGTTCGTTTGACGTTCTGCTTTATTTTCTTTGGTGTTTCGTATAACTCATCGGACTTTCTCTGCGTGTACGGGAGTACCGACCTGATTGTTGTTGAGTTATACAACTTCAACTTGTTTTATTTTCTTTATTTTGTTAAATCCGAGGCCTTATCTGCGTATCGAAAGATCGACCTTAAGGTAGACGATTTAACGTTTTTATTTCTTTTTGCGTGGAACACAGTTGACTGTATCATGGAAAATGTTATGCGTTGTGAAATTTCACAAATGCTATCACACAAAAGGAAAAGAAAGAAAAACAGAAAATGTCAGAATATGTCTGATAGTGTGGGGTACACTGGTCAAAGCAAATCTAATCAATACCTTAACATATCCAGATGTTATGAGTATGATTCTGTCTGAGCTTAAGATGGACAAATTATACCAGCAATCGGCATGACTTGTGTGCTTCAATTAATTGAAATTGAAGTGTAGTTCAGTGCGTTATGACCAATATGATCCCATATAGTGATCTTTCTCATACCAAAAATAGTGTCTGATTCTGTATTGCAATTTCACTTCATATCAAGAAAAGTACAAAAAGATTTTTGGTGTGTTTTAGCATAACTTTGAAAACTCAAAAAAATTTTAGGTTTGTTTTGATATAAACTTTTCAAAAAGCCAAAAAGATTTTCTTTCTATTTTATTTTCGATCCAATCAACACGTGATATAAAATCATTTTTTCAAAAATCATATCTTGGAGTCTCAAAGAGACGTTTTGCGCCAAGATTATTTAAGTTTGATGCAGGATGCTGTAGTGCAAGATATCATCAACTTCAAGTCTTCTGAAGCTGTTGATAAAGACCAGAGATTTACTGAATGTCATCAAGTATTCAAGACTGAGCTACGATCGAGTTGAGGAGGAGTTTGTTCGAAGATTCATTTCATTGAACAAACGAGATCTTAACTTGAGGGGGAGCTTGATTGAAGATACAGTTTTGATGATGTTGAAGAAATTAGAGGAGGATACTGCACACGACGAGGGGGAGTTTGTTGATACATGAAATGTGCGTCGTGTGAAGTATCAAATGAAGACCAAGTTCAAGCCAATATAGGGTTGGCCGAACTAGGTCCGAACCTGATGTTCGGACCGGCCGAACCTGGGGTTCGGAGGGAGTTCGGCCAGTCGTATATATATAATTGTTTGGTCTTTGTGTTTAGGGGTTCTGAGCGGGCGAGATCTCTTAAGTGTGTGCTTCTGAGTGAGTTTCTCTGTGTCTGATTCTAAGTGTTTACTGATTGTAATTGTTCTTGTTTGATCAATAAAACAATCGGTTAATTACGTTTCGATGTCCGATTAGCTAGATCGAGTAGACGATCCATATGCTCACGCATTTTCACTATCACGTCCCGATGAACTTCCACCCTGCTTTGACCTTACTTCTTCAGATAAGTGAACTTAGATGATTCAGCTCTCTGTGTTTATCATCAATCAGCTTTGACTTCAGTTTGTTAATTAGCTCATCAACAGTCAACTCATCCAGCTTGTTGTTATCTTTGATGATTGAAATGTTGGTATTCCAGGACTTGGGCAGATTGTTCAAGAGTTTCAGATTTTTATCCTCCTGTTCGGGTTCAACGTCATAGCTTGACATCTCAGTAATTAAGGACACAAATCTTTGAACTTGAGCTTCAAAGGATTCTCCTTGAATGTGATTGAACAAGTTGAACTTCTGCTTCAGCATCTGTTTACGGCTAGCCTTGATATCGGGATTCCCTTCATATGCAATCACCAGAGCATCCCAGAGCTTCTTTGCATTCTTGTACTTCTTAAACCCTTGTGCAATCTTCAGAGTCAATGCCATTGTCATGATAGCATACGCTCTCTCATCCTTGTTATATTTTTTCCAATCATCATCCGAGTATTCTGCTTCAGTTTTCACCACTCCAACCTTTTCTGCTTTAGTGTGAGTAGGTATGAATGGTCCATTGACAACTGATCTCCAAAGTCTCAGATCAAAACTTTTCAAATGGTTCTAGAATATGTATTTCCATCCATGAAAGTTATCAGCAGATGTGAGTCTAGGAGGACGGGTAGTCGATCCAATCTCAAAGTCCAATTTCTGGTACATGCTCGGTTCAAAATCCATGAAGAAAGCTTAGGAAAAATTAAAAAATTTGTCCAAAAGAGTTTCCGATCGTAAACACCTGTTTACTAAAAAGACAGGCAGCAGATCGTAAACACTACCGAGTTGTAAACGTGATCGAGAACACAATTCCGATCGTAAACGCAGTCGTAATCAGCTCCGGATCAAAAACATCATCGTAAACTTAATTCCGATCGTAAACATAGTTGTATAACCCAAAGCTTGGATCTTGAAGTCGTAAACACCATACTGAATCGTAAACGCGATCGTAAACACAGTACAGAGTCGTAAACGTGGTCGTAAACACTCAAAAATCCAATCTTGAACTCGTAAACCCTGATTTCATGAAGAACACCCATCGTAATCTCCGAGAACAACCCAGAAATAGTCATAAACACCAAGAACATCAACAAACTTCCAATTTTTCCTGCCAAACACTCGAATCTAATATCGTGGAACCTCGAATCAGATGATTCTTAGCTCTAATACCAATTGTTGGTCCTGAAACAACAATCGTTCACGATATCGTAAACACAAACAAGTGTGGAATCCTTGTTTGTGAGAGATTCGACAAGAAGATGATAAAATAGACTTGATATGAGATGAAGAACAAGGCAACACAATCAAATCTTGAATGAAACTTGATCAATCTTCTATTAAATGAGTTTGCGATCGTGAATACAAAGAAGAATGCTAGAAATCGTAATCACAAAACTACTAGAATCATAAACTAGATGGGTATATATACAACCATTACAAAAGCCCTAACCTTGATCGTAAACCCATAAGAAGAACCGGCCCATCATGCCCAAATCGTAAACCCTACTAAGCCCAAACCAATGTAAGCTTAATCTAATGTTCATGCCTCATAATGTATAGCCCAACAGTGAGAATACAACAAGTATGAATGCTAAATCTAAACCAACTTTGAGTTCAGCACCAAATATTGCCTTTATGGCTGGAGCTTCAGGTAATTCTGATAACAATTCATCACGGGGTTGTAGTTTTACAATTCCAAAGTGTTCAAATCAAAATGCTTTTTCTGCTGATTCAATGGATGATTGTGCCAAAATGATTGCTACTTTAATTTCATCAAAGTTTGATCATTAAGAATAATGCTAATGCTCAATTGACAAGAGATGATCTTGATGCTCTTGATGATGATCAATTAACTAAATTAGTTCTTTCTTGGCAGTATGCTATACTGAGTCACAGATCTAAAAGATTTTTCAAGAAGCATGGGAAATCTACTTCTGATTTTAGTGAGAAATTAGGTTTTGACAAGTGAAAGTTGAAATGTTATAAATTTTCAAATCTTGGACATTTTACCAAAGAATGTTAACAGAAGTCTGGTTTTCCTTTATCATCTAAGCCTGGTGTTACTTCACCATCTTCTTGTACCTCAGATAAGCCAATAGCTTAAACAGCTTAACATGATGATGTTTTTGATTGGGGTCAACGGTTTGGATATGATTCATCAGCTTTAATTGTTACTCATGTTCAGTCAGATGATTCTTATTCAGATACTAGTTCAAATACTGATTCAACACCAAGTTCTTATGCATCTGCTGGAAATTTGGAAAGTTTGTTGAAAGAAAATGCTTTGTTGTTGCATAAAATTCAAAAGCTTTCTAAGGACTTCACTTTGGTTAATTCAGAGTTGCATGTTTCTAAAGAACATGAAAAGGAATTGGTTATAAAGAATAAGTGCCTGATTGCTGAGATCAACATGCTGAATGGAGTTTTAGAGATTTATAAACAAGACAGAAGGGATGTTGAATCTGCAAAAGCAAAGTTATGTAAAGAAAAGGATGAGTTGGTAAACGAAGTTATGAAATGGAAGGCTGAAGCAGAGGATACTGCTACTGATTTTCAAAATTTGTTTGAAAAGTCCAAAATCAAACTTGATCTGCTTACAAAGAATGTTGAAGAGTCAGTTGCTAAGATTGAAGCTTATCAAGTTGATATGGAGAAGTTGTTGGATGAAAAGCGAGAGTTGGTTAATGTTAACAAGGTTCAAACTGCAAACCTGGAAATTCAAAAGAGAAATGAAGATAAATTGAAGAAAGAATTGTTTGAAGGATTGGATAATCTTCGCATGCAAAAGTTTGAAACCCACAAAGTTGCGAAGCGATTGATAGCGAAAGAGAAGGAATTCGCTGAGGCTCAACAACAAATTTCTAATCTCAAAATTCAAGTTATTGATGCTAACAGATTGCTCAATAATGATTCAAATTCTCTATTTTTCACAAGTTTCTTAGCTAATGAAGCAAATTTTGAGAAAATGTTTGATAAAACTGCATCACCCCCTACTCAATTCAAAGAAGCCTTCAAAGAAGTGCAAGAGCAAGTTACTGAATTTGATTATTCAAAGGTCTCATCATCTATTGCTGAGGATGACAAGGTTGTAAAGAAAAAGAAGAAAAAAAAGAATAAGAAACAGAAGGAAAAGAAATCTGAGATTCTTCCTGCTCCAAAGATTGTATCGGGTTCCTCTTCGGCTGATAATGAGAAGTCGGCTACTTCAGGTGCTAAAACTCAGTCATCACCTGACTTTAATGAGAAGATTTCATATGACCAAAAGAATGTGACTGAAGTGAAAGCTGAATTTTCTCGGTTAGCAAAGAATGGGTATTTTACATCTGAGGAGAAGGTTGCTGGAAAGAAAGTTGGCTTGGGTTTTAAAGAAATGAAAGGTAAAGCTGATGCGATTCTAGCATCCACATCACAGGGTCTGAAGAATATTAAAATGAAGCAAGTGAAGAAGGAGATTTTCAACGCTGAAAAAGTTTAACCTGAGCGATTCTACAAACTCAAAGGTTCAGATCAACTTTTCTCTGATAAAGAATTTCCTCTTCATTGTGTTGATGCCCGGAAGATTTTTGATGTGTTTGTGAAAGATAGCATTTCTTCTGAAAGTTCTCAATCTCGAAGCCGAACATCCAAATGGGTACATGATCACAGACATCAGGTATATGATTCTAATTCTGATCATGCTTGAGATATTCATATGTGTTCTTCGCAGGTACATCAAAAGTGGGACAAATCAAAACGAATATGTTATGTTTGCCGCCAACCTGAGCATATGGCAAAAGATTGTTCACTACCTGCTGTTACATATCAAAGGTTTCACAAGAAACCAGTGTTTGGTATACCTGCCAAACAAATGTACTTTGATGAACAAGGCAGAGTTTTTGATGAAGTTCACCCTACATTCTTTCATAAACAAAAACGTTTTGTTCCCTTGTTTCCAACGGTTCAAAATGTAGGTTCATCATCACAGTCACCTCTGATAAGTTCATCAAAACCTGACTTACCAAAACAAAAACAATGGAAACCTAAGGTGGTTTCTAAACAAAACCAGGACACTGGTCGACCAGAAGCGATCCACTTCGTGTCATTTATGAACTAAACAGTTTGACCAGTGTGCAGGTATTTCTAGAAGATCTATCGACGATTGCCAAGTTGTTGATGGAGGAGTATCCTGCATAATTTAAATTTCATGATCAAATTTTCTAAATCTGCGAATTTTCTGAATTCTAAAACTGCAACATATCCGTGTTGATTGATCATTTTTCTTTGTTTACAAGTTTTTTCTCAAAAAAACAAAAATAGAGTCTTGTTTTGTGTAAAATGAAAATCCAAAAATAGAGTTTTCATTTTAAGGGGGAGAATTGTAAGTAAGGGGGAGTAATTGAGAAAAAGCATGTTATGGGGAGAAGGTGAATACATGTCAAATATATAAAGAAGGAAGGTGAATACATGCACAATATATAAAATTATGAGAAATTGATCATTGAGAAATGATGGTACATTGGCTTACGTATCTGACTCATGGATAGAGTAGATAAAAGAGCCATAAGATAATTGTTTGATATGCTTGGTAGGCTCAGCAAATCAGAAAGTATTCAGATGTGATATACACTAAATACTAATGCTTGACCATGTGGATAACATCTTGATGCATATTTCATGACACAAAAAGAAAAATAAGTGTGAAATTCAAAATGAGAAGTCACTGTGTATACATGTGTTCATTTTGCAAAGATTTAAATTGTTTGATTTTCTTTATTTTGTCAAACGATCGGACTTTCTTTGCGTATCGAAAGATAGACCTGATCGTTGTTCGTTTGACATTCTGCTTTATTTTCTTTGGTGTGACGCCCACTCCCAGTCTTGGTTCCAGGAGGGGTCAAGTGTCGGATTTACTCATGAACACATGGTACAACAGAGATAACTAAGCAGCAGAAATTAAAAACTTTTCATTTATATATATAACGAGTTACATTAGTAAGGAAGATAATAACATAATCTATAACTAGATCTTATCTATAGCTATGCCAGTCTACTACCGAGTCATTCATGATAGCTTGCCCATCTAATCTGCCCTTGCTAGAGTCATTCCCTTGATACTTTAAACATCACCAATACCTGACATACATGCTTTTAAAGGTCAGCTTACGCTGGTAAGTTCTAAGTATTTAAAACTTTTATCTTTCCTTGAAAGGTTTACTTCAAACATTTGGACCTAACGGCCCCTTCCTTAAAAACATTTATCAGGTATAAATGTAAGAACCTTATAGGGTTGGTGGCAACTCAAACATAGCATCCTTTGCTTTTGTGCTCATGTGTATATCTTTCACTTTGCTTGTATCTTGTACTTGGACAATTATCCTGATGTTTATATTAATCATTCAAGTGTTTGATGTTTTGTATGTCATGTCTAAATGTCTTAACTTGTGTTGATTATGGATATTGGAGTAATTGCCTTTGTACGTTTGCAATTGCAGTGTGATTGTCTGTATCCAAGATCTAGGTCATGTCATGATAAATTACTTGGTAAATGTTAATAATTGATTGTGTCTTTGTAATAACAACCCTTGATGATTCAATAATGATATTTGACGTTTCCGGAGCGTACTTGGTGATTTCTGGACTTTCTTGGCGACCTCACAAACATTCTTGGCGACCTCACCAAGAATGTTGGCGACTTGAACTTGTGCTTGGCGACCTCACCAAAATGCCTTTGGCGATTTGGGGTTGGCGACCTCGCTAACTCTTGGCGAGCTCACCAAGGTTGGCGACCTCACCAAGGTTAGCGACCTCACCAAGCCTTGGCGAGGTCACCAACAGCCTTGGCGACTTCATTTTGTTCCTGGCGACTTCAGACTTAGTCTTGGCGATCTCGGCTGTCTGATGTCATAAAATGCACTAACTTCAATAACATTCTCTTGTTTTTAGCACATTCACGACCTGTGCTCTCTCTAGTATAAATAGCCACTCTAGAATAACCCTAGAAACACTCTTGGATGGCTGTTTTGAAGATAGAGAGCACTTATGTGTGAAAACCCTCAAGTTCTTGAGTTTCAGAGGCGAAATCTAAGGATTTCAACAAGCAAACACTATGATTTGATCATGGATTCATTATTCATCATTATTCATCTATTATTCATC
>JBCNJP010000006.1:21947768-21977062 GCA_039602395.1 Deinandra increscens subsp. villosa | reverse complement strand
ACAAATTTTCAAATCTAAATGTCTTGGTTTCTCCAAAGGAGGATTTTTTTTTTTCAAGATTAGAGTTATGTTTGGAAAAGAGAAACCACATTTTTGTCTTCTGAAGGTTGCAGGTTGAAATCATCAAAGTCTTTCAGATAAAGATCTCAGAATGGATTGCAAGCATGGTTATGAAGGTGTCAAAGAGTTTATCACTTTCAGAAATGGTTCAATTGACTTAGTCATGTTCCTACCATGCCTACCCTACAACAACTAACAACAAGATTCAAAGCGTTTGAAGATGTGATACAGCACACGTCAAGGGGGAGTTTGTTGGTGCAAAATATGTGTGACGTGTGTGTATTCCAGTTAGTTTCGTTAGTTGATTTAGTTAGGATAGTTAAATCAAGTTAGAGGGTAGTTTGTGTCAATATAATAAAGTGGAGGGCTTGATTGCACAAACTTCCACCGAACCTTGAGTTCGGCAATCTCGATTTGGAGCTTATATATAACATGTTGTGAAGTTCGGACCAAGTCTCCATAACCGTTTTCTCGGAGATTCAATTCTAGAGGGAGGAGTTTTTGATTTCGTTTCTTTGAGAGTTATGAATCTAGAATCATGTTTAGATGCTGTAAACGAGTCCAAATCATGTAAACATTGATCGATTTGAGCTATAAACCGAGTTATATTTACAATTTTGTGTTCTTGAGTTCGGGGTAAGTTTCGGTCCGAATTCGGTGTACAATTCACTAGATCCGACGCTCTTTGAGTTTTCAATTGGTATCAGAGCGAATCCAGGTGTGATTCTACACCATTTTCGATCGAAATCTGAGCTTAATTCGTTCAATTTGATTCAATTTTGACTTTTGTAAAGTCAAACTGTTCATATTCAAGCGTCTGTTCTTCAAATTCGAGTTACATGAAACGGATTGTTGCTTGTTAATGTTGATATCATATTACTCAGACTGATCATACGAGTTTGTTAGTGCAATTAGATTTGATTTTGGTTCAGATTTGTTTGGATCGCAATTTATCGTTCATCTTTTTCATTCGAAGTCCTTCAATGGCGGATTTTCAGAATTTCAACGTAGTTCTTCAAAACTTGTTCCATCCTGATTGATTCTTCACGACGAATCTACTGATATCATAAGATTTTAATTTGGTTAATTTTTAGAATTTTCAGTTTGAATCGTAAATTTCAGATTGAAATTTTCCGTCGTCTTCTTCGGATATCTTCTATTCTTCAATGGCGGAATCAATAATATTCTTGTTTTTGATTCAAACTGGATATCAACTTGATCGGTTTTAGCATGCGTATTCAGTGGAGCAAACATAGTTGATTTTTATCAAGTTTTAAGTAAGATTCGATTCACAGAACGTGTTTTACATCGTTCGTCACTGTGTTCTTCATAGATCTTCAGAATCATCACTGAATTAGTTCAATTTGGATCTCCTACAATCGATTATCATTTTGAAGTTCACCGGTGTGATTAACTTTGAGTTTCATTTGAGTTTGGATCGATTCTTATAACCTCTGATAGTGTTCGTTCTCGTTCCGTGTTCGTGTCGGTTTTTCAAAATCACACGAAAGCATATCAATACACATCTTATTGGAATCGTTTTTCAATTTCGATCACAACCGTGTCGTCAATTTTATGATTCGATTAGTTGTGAAGGAGTTATGATCGATTAACGCTTGGTTTGAATTAAAACTTTTATGTTACGTGCGAGTAATTGAAAGTTCAATTTAAACCCACAGTAATTGTAAGTTTCAATTTAAACCTTAGATGATTGAAATTTTCATTTCAAACTCTACAGAAGTTGGTTCATACATGTTAAGCCTCTCGTTTGTCATATTTTAATTCATACACGAGACATTCAAAGTGTTTTATTCATTCGTCATTTCCTGATGTCATTTGGAAGGAATTGTTTCATTCACACTCGTGTGTTCATTTGAGTTTTTAACACAAGCATTTTGGCACACATCCATTCAAATTGATCGGGTTCATTGTTTAAAGAGATCTAAGTCAATATTTCAAGAGTTAGACACGAGAAATTTTTGAGATAAAAGTGTGATTCACATTTTCAAAGCTTCGGGTTGGTGGCTTAAAAGGTGGTGATTAAAAATATTCAAAAAATTGTGATACAAAGGTGATTCATATTTGAAAAGTTCGGGTTCAAAATTCAAAACTTGTGACATATTGGGTCCTCGGTTTAAAAAGATTCTATCACTTGGTTATTTGAAGGCTCCAGATCTTTTAACAAGTAATTTTGAGATTTGAATATTCAAAGATCAACGATTTGAGTTTATTGGTTGGTGAATTTGAGTTGAACAAGATGAATGGAATGCAAGTCTACGACAATAAAGTTGGTACAAATCAAAAGGTACCAAAGTTGTTGAATCTTGAAGACTATCATAACTGGAAAAAGAGATTTGAAGCTTACGTGGGTGTAAATGATAAAGATCTGTGGATTCCAATTGAGGAAGGATTTACTTACCCAACTTATTCTAATGGAGTACCTAAAATGCAAAGAGATCTGTCATCTGAGGAAAGGAGAAGTTATGAAAGAGAACTAAAAGTTTATGATATTCTCACAATGGCATTGTCAAAAGAATTATTGCCACAATTCAAGACATGCAAGAATTCTAAAGTGTTTTGGGATGCTCTTGCACAGAAATATGCCGACTTGAATGAATCTGGAAAGGAGGTTGATACTGAGGAATCTACATCTTTTGCAAATTGTGAGATGTTTGATAAATGTGGTTTTACAGTTATAGAAGAAGTTCAAAAAGATAGGTCTTCAAATTGTGAAGCTGTTAATAATGAATTGAAGCTTCAACACCAGAATGCAGAGTTAATTGCAAAAGTTTCAAAGCTGACTGAAACAAATGATGATTTGATGAAGGATGTTGAAAAATGGAAGAAAGAAGCGAATGACATGGCGACAGTTTTTGATGATTTGTTTGCAAAATCAAAGATCAAACTTGAAGGTCTAGAAAAGGAAGTTGCTGATCTGACTGCTAAAGAATTAAGTCATCAAGAGGACAACACGAAGCTGTTAGATGCTAAAGCTGAATTACTTCGTGAAAATAAACTTTTGAAGCAGAATGTTGAGATTTATAAACAAAAATGGGAAAAGGTTGTTCAAGAAACATATGATGCTCATGATCAGTTGAGGAGAGAAAAGTTTACTCTGAATATAACAACAGAAGAACTTATTGCAACACAAAAAGATTTGGCTGAAGCGCAGAAGATAATTGCAGATATGAAGATTGAGGTGTGTGATTTCAAAAGACAGTTGCATAATCTCAATAATTCATCGTCTTTCACAAATTTTTTATGCAAAAAGGAGAATTTTCAACAGATTTTTGGTGATGCTATTCTGAAAAATGTTCCACCTCCTGTGGTTATTGAAAATTCTATCAATACTTTGAAAGCAATGAAAGAAGTTCATGAGTATTCAAAGTTTGCTGATAATCCTTCTGAGAAGAAGAAGTCAAAGTCGCAGAAGAAAAATGAAGAGAATTTTGATGCTAACAAGCGAACTAAATTTGTTTCAAGTTCCATATTGCTTGATAAGGAAAAGGTTTATGACGGCAATCCAGGAAAAGTGAAAGTCGACAAATTCTCGGAGATTGTGATTGATGAATCTTTGCTTTCCAATAAAGACGATTTAAATGCCATCAAGGATGAGTTTTCTCGACTTGCTTCACAAGGTCATGAGAAACCTAAGTCGGTACCAGATAAATCTAAAAAGTATGGTGGTCTGGGATATGAAAGTAAAGACGAGAATGTGAATGTTAGAAATGATTTCCAAGAAGTGCTTGAGATAGAAGAAATTGTGGAGGATATCAAGGTTCACAAAGAAAAGGAGATTCCAGTTGAGAATCATATCTTGTGTGAACCTGATGCTGATTTTCTGTCAACGAATTCTAAGTTAGAGAGTCTAGAGAGTGTTTCTTTTCAACATTCTACAATGTCAACAGAATCCATGTCATCTCCTAAGTCGGTTGATAGGAGAGCTTGCTTTTACTGCAACAAGACGGGACATGTGATTCGTGATTGTGCTACTCGAAAAAGGTTTTCACGTGGTTCATATCGATCGTCATCATCTGATTCAATGATTCTTAATGAGGTACCTATTAGACAAAATCAGAAAAACCAACGAAAGCCAGCTCATCAGAAGCCGGTTGTTGGTAGAACCTCAAATTATGATGATTGGTCACCACAGTTTTCAAAACCAACACATTTTTCAAAAAGAAAACAATTTTTCAATAATGATTTTAAAATGCCTTATTCAAATGAGTTTTCATATTATGGGCATCCACAACATCACTCAAAACCTGAGAAAATGTTGGTCGAAGAGTTGTTGAATATGGTTTTCAACAAGTCAAAGTTTTTCAATGGTTCTGATTCGCATCGGGCGAAATCGTCTAAACCATTTCGTTCTTGGAAACAGAAAATGGCAACCTCAGCGGGAAACGATTTTGTTGAGGATACGGGTCGACACAAGCCGGTTTGGGTTCCCGTATTTAACTAAAAGTTGTTTGAGGTTGTGTGCAGGTACTTCAAGAAGACCTATTAGTGATTGCAAAGTTGCTGATAGTGGAGTATTTTGCCTAAGTTAGCGCTTAACAGAGTTGATATTTCATAAACATTTTTTAGAAAAATGATTTTTCAAAATCTAAAAATCCAAGGTATCCGTGTTGGTCGATCACTTTTATTTTCTTTTCTTTTACATTCTTTCATATCCTTAGGGGTAAAAATTTTGGAAAATTCAAAAATAGAGCTTGTTGAATTTTAGGGGGAGAATATTTGAAAAACACAAAAATAGTGTGATGTTTGTTTCCTTTATGAAAAATACTAAAAAAATGAAAAATCTCAAAAAGAGAAATTGATCCAACCATGTGAGAAATATCTCAAAAAGAGAAATTGATCCAACCATGTGAGAAATGATGGTACATTAGCATACGTTATCTGCCATGAATAAAGTAGAAAGAAAGGCTGTAGGTACTTGCTTGACTTGATTGAATGTGCTGAGTAGTCTGATATATGCAAGTATGATATAAAGATAACGCTTGCTTGATAACTGTGGTTACAAATCATGATGGGTACTGTGCATATCTGGCAAATTAAAATGAGAAAATACCAAAAACATAATAAAGAGATGTTCTGGTGTATGCTTGCTTTATTTTGAAAGATTTCAACTTGTTTGATTTTCTTTATTTTGTCAAACGATCGGACTTTCTCTGCGTATCGAAAGATCGACCTGATTGTTGTTCGTTTGACGTTCTGCTTTATTTTCTTTGGTGTTTCGTATAATCCATCGGACTTTCTCTGCGTGTACGTAAGTACCGACCTGATTGTTGTTGGATTATACAATTTCTGCTTTATTTTCTATTTTTTATTTTCCTAAACAATCGGACTTTCTCTGCGTGCCTACCGGCCGACCTGATTGTTGTTTGTTTAGGGTTCTGCTTTCTTTTTGCAAGAAACACCATGAACTTGATATCTCTATGGCATTTGATTCTGTATAAGCAAGTTTACAATATCAGCATGAGAAATCTGCTGCGAGTAACTTGGCTTGAATAAAAAATAAATAAAAAAATACAAAAATATGAAATAAGCGGATTGCCAGTATTCCTGATTGAGTGGGTACCATGTTATCAATGCTCGATAAATACACTTAAATTCATATCAGAAAGCTATAGACAATGACCTGCTTTAGCTGAAATAAGCCAAATGGTTGTATTCTCAGTCAGCTTGGCTTGCATGCTTAGTATTTTGAAATTGAAGTGTGTATGATGCGTTATGTCTGATATGATCTCATGTTGTGATCTTTCTCACCAAAAACAAAAATAGAGTCTAATTCTATATTGCATTTATGTTTCAGTTTATGAAAAATCAAAAAGATTTTCAGTGTGTTTTGATATAAACTTTGTAAAATCCAAAAAGATTTTCTTTCTTCTTTGTTTTTGATCTGATCGACACGTGATACAACAAATTTTCAAAATTAAATGTCTTGGTTTCTCCAAAGGAGAGTTTTGTTTCCAAGATTAAAGTTATGTTTGGAAAAGAAAAAATGCACTTTTGTCTTCTGAAGCTTGCAGGTTGAAAAGATCAAAGTCTCTCTGATATGGATCTCGAATGGATTTCATGCATGGTTGCGAAGCTGTCAAAGAGTTATTACTTTCAGAATTTGTTCAGTTGACTTAGTCCTGTTCCAGCCATGCCTACCCTACATCAACTAACAATAGATTCAAAGAGTTTGAAGATCTGATACAGCACACGTCAAAGGGGAGTTTGTTGGTACAAAATATGTGTGACGTGTGTGTATTCCAGTTAGTTTCGTTAGTTGATTTAGTTAGGATAGTTAAATCAAGTTAGAGGGTAGTTTGTGTCAATATAATAAAGTGGAGGGCTTGATTGCACAAACTTCCACCGAACCTTGAGTTCGGCAATCTCGATTTGGAGCTTATATATAACATGTTGTGAAGTTCGGACCAAGTCTCCATAACCGTTTTCTCGGAGATTCAATTCTAGAGGGAGGAGTTTTCGATTTCGTTTCTTTGAGAGTTATGAATCTAGAATCATGTTTAGATGCTGTAAACGAGTCCAAATCATGTAAACATTGATCGATTTGAGCTATAAACCGAGTTATATTTACAATTTTGTGTTCTTGAGTTCGGGGTAAGTTTCGGTCCGAATTCGGTGTACAATTCACTAGATCCGACGCTCTTTGAGTTTTCACATCACACGAGTGCGGAAATCACGTGTTGATGATCATCCTTGGTTGGATCAGCAACATTGCCTTGCCATGGATGAATAAGCCTCTGAAACTCAAGAACACCAAGAACACACACACAAACACACAGTGCTCCTCAGGAGGTTCTCTCAAGGCTTGTCTAGGGTTTTCTAAAAATCCCTATTTATACTCTATAAGGAGCACAAGTGTCTATGCACAGAATACAAGGAGAATCACACATCAAATCAAGGAATTAATAAATTCGTCTAAGTCAGAATGTCAGGTTTTTAGCATTGCCAGGTCTGATCGTTAGGTGCCACTTGATCATGTGCCAAGTCGTTAAGAGTTAATCAACCAGATCGTTAGGCTCACTATTAGATGGATCAAGTCGTTAGGAGCATCATCAGATCGTTATAGGTTCATCAAATCGTTAAGTCTCAGCACCAAATCGTTAGATTGGTTCTTCAGATCGTTAAAGCTAAACGACCAGGGCAAGTCGTTAAGACATGTCAGGCAAGTCGTTAGAAGGCAGATCGTTACTCGACATTTAAGGAGACTGATCGTTAAGATAAAAAATTGTCAGATCGTTAATCATATTTCTCATGCAAGTCGTTAAGGCCAAAGTACTCAAGTCGTTAAGACCATTGTCAGGCGGATCGTTAAACACAACAAGGGTCTGATCGTTAAGAGTATCCGGGCTGATCATTAAGCAAAACTCAAATATGAAAACATTCTAAGTGTTGAACATACAAACACACATACAATCACAAGATTAACAAACATGTAAATCAAGCTGAACCAACATATGATAATAAGCAAACATTCAAAGTAAGGATTCAAAGTTCAACAATAACTAAGTTATTACAAACCGAAATGTTCAAATACATAAATAGCAAACTACATGTCGGTTCTGCAGCTTTACCTGTGATCTTGTTCTTGGGTTCGTGTGTTCGTGTTATCGCCAACCTCAAGGTTCCAACACATTCCAAGAGCAAAGTTGGGATCATTAGTAGCGTTTGCTTCATCAGGGTTGATTATTCCACTAGAACCAGCTTAGGCACGAGCCACGAATGCAGTTGACTTTCTGTTTGTACTTGTATCACGTCCCGATGAACTTCCACCCTGCTTTGACCCTACTTCTTCAGATAAGAGAGCCTGATTCAGTTTTCCTGCCAAACTAAGTGAACTTAGATGATTCAGCTCTCTCTGTTTATCATCAATCAGCTTTGACTTCAGTTTGTTAATTAGCTCATCAATAGTCAACTCATCCAGCTTGTTGTTATCTTTGATGATTGAAATGTTGGTATTCCAGGACTTGGGCAGACTATTCAAGAGTTTCAGATTTTTATCCTCCTGTTCGGGTTCAACGTCGTAGCTTGACATCTCAGTAATTAAGGACACAAATCTTTGAACTTGAGCTTCAAAGGATTCTCCTTGAATGTGATTGAACAAGTTGAACTTCTGCTTCAGCATGTGTTTACGGCTAGCCTTGATATCGGGATTCCCTTCATATGCAATCACCAGAGCATCTCAGAGCTTCTTTGCAGTCTTGTACTTCTAAAACCCTTGTGCAATCTCCGGAGTCAATGCCATTATCATGATAGCATACGCTCTCTCATCCTTGTTACATTTTTCCCAATCATCATCCGAGTATTCTGCTTCAGTTTTCACCACTCCAACCTTTTCTGCTTCAGTGTGAGTAGGTATGAATGGTCCATTGACAACTGATCTCTAAAGTCTCAGATCAACACTTTTCAAATGGTTCTGGAATATGTATTTCCATCCATGAAAGTTATCAGCAGATGTGAGTCTGGGAGGACGGGTAGTCGATCCAATCTCAAAGTCCAATTTCTGGTACATGCTCGGTTCAAAATCCATGAAGAAAGCTTAGGAAAAATTAAAAAATTTGTCCAAAAGAGTTTCCGATCGTAAACACCAGTTTACGATAAAGACAGGCAGCAGATCGTAAACACTATCGAGTTGTAAACGTGATCGAGAACACAATTCCGATCGTAAACGCAGTCGTAATCAGCTCCGGATCATAAACATCGTCGTAAACTCAATTCCGATCGTAAACACAGTTGTATAACCCAAAGCTTGGATCTTGAAGTCGTAAACACCATACTGAATCGTAAACGCGGTCGTAAACACAGTACAGAGTCGTAAACGCGGTCGTAAACACTCAAAAATCCAATCTTGAACTCGTAAACCCAGATTTCATGAAGAACACCGATCGTAATCTCCGAGAACAGCCCAGAAATAGTCATAAACACCAAAAACAACAACAAACTTCCAATTTTTCCTGCCAAACACTCGAATCTAATATCCTGGAACCTCGAATCAGATGATTCTTAGCTCTAATACCAATTATTGGTCCTGAAACAACATTCGTTCACGATATCGTAAACACAAACAAGTGTGGAATCCTTGTTTGTGAGAGATTCGACAAGGAGATGATAAAATAGACTTCATATGAGATGAAGAACAAGGCAACACAATCAAATCTTGAATGAAACTTGATCAATCTTCTATTAAATGAGTTTGCGATCGTGAATACAAAGGAGAATGCTAGAAATCGTAATCACAAAACTACTAGAATCATAAACTAGATGGGTATATATACAACCCTTACAAAAGCCCTAACCTTGATCGTAAACCCATAAGAAGAACCGGCCCATCATGCCCAAATCGTAAACCCTACTAAGCCCAAACCAATGTAAGCCCAATCTAATGTTCATGCCTCATAATGTATAGCCCAACAGTGAGAATACAATAAGTATGAATGCTAAATCTAAACCAACTTTGAGTTCAGCACCAAATATTGCCTTTATGGCTGGAGCTTCAGGTAATTCTGATAACAATTCATCACGGGGTTGTAGTTTTACAATTCCAAAGTGTTCAAATCAAAATGCTTTTTCTGCTGAATCAATGGATGATTGTGCCAAAATGATTGCTACTTTAATTTCATCATCGTTTGGTTTGATCATTAAGAATGTTGCTGATGCTCAGTTGACAAGAGATGATCTTGATGCTTTTGATGATGATCAATTAACTGAATTAGTTCTTTCTTGGCAGTATGCTATGCTGAGTCACAGATCTAAAAGATTTTTCAAGAAGCATGGGAAATCTACTTCTGATTTTAGTGAGAAATTAGGTTTTGACAAGTCAAAGTTGAAATGTTATAAATTTTCAAATCTTGGACATTTTACCGAAGAATGTCAACAGAAGTCTGGTTTTCCTTTATCATCTAAGCCTGGTGTTACTTCACCATCTTCTAGTAACTCAGATAAGCCAATAGCTTAAACAGCTTAACATGATGGTGTTTTTGATTGGGGTCAACGGTTTGGATATGATTCATCAGCTTTGATTGTTACTTATGTTCAGTCAGATGATTCTTATTCAGATACTAGTTCAAATACTGATTCAACACCAAGTTCTTATGCATCTGCTGGAAATTTGGAAAGTTTGTTGAAAGAAAATGCTTTGTTGTTGCATAAAATTCAAAAGCTTTCTAAGGACTTCACTTTGGTTAATTCAGATTTGCATGTTTCTAAAGAACATGAAAAGGAATTGGTTATAAAGAATGAGTGCTTGATTGCTGA
This sequence comes from Deinandra increscens subsp. villosa, assembly GCA_039602395.1. Classification (NCBI taxonomy): domain Eukaryota; kingdom Viridiplantae; phylum Streptophyta; class Magnoliopsida; order Asterales; family Asteraceae; genus Deinandra; species Deinandra increscens. Next base: position 21,966,733 of record JBCNJP010000006.1, on the reverse strand, counting down.
GATCAACATGCTGGATGGAGTTTTAGAGATTTATAAACAAGACAGAAGGGATGTTGAATCTGCAAAAGCAAAGTTATGTAAAGAAAATGATGAGTTGGTAAAAGAAGTTATGAAATGGAAGGCTGAAGCAGAGGATACTGCTACTGATTTTCAAAATTTGTTTGAAAAGTCCAAAATCAAACTTCATCTGCTTACAAAGAATGTTGAAGAGTCAGTTGCTAAGATTGAAGCTTATCAAGTTGATATGGAGAAGTTGTTGGATGAAAAGCGAGAGTTGGTTAATGTTAACAAGGTTCAAACTGCAAACCTGGAAATTCAAAAGAGAAATGAAGATAAATTGAAGAAAGAATTGTTTGAAGGATTGGATAATCTTCGCATGCAAAAGTTTGAAACCCACAAAGTTGCGAAGCGATTGATAGCGAAAGAGAAGGAATTCGCTGAGGCTCAACAACAAATTTTGTAATCTCAAAATTCAAGTTATTGATGCTAACAGATTGCTCAATAATGATTCAAATTCTCTATTGTTCACAAGTTTCTTAGCTAATGATGCAAATTTTGAGAAAATGTTTGATAAAACTGCATCACCCCCTACTCAAATCAAACAAGCCTTCAAAGAAGTGCAAGAGCAAGTTACTGAATTTGATTATTCAAAGGTCTCGTCATCTATTGCTGAGGACGACAAGGTTGTAAAGAAAAAGAAGAAAAAAAAGAATAAGAAACAGAAGGAAAAGAAATCTGAGATTCTTCCTGCTCCAAAGATTTTATCGGGTTCATCTTCGGCTGATAATGAGAAGTCGGCTACTTCAGGTGCCAAAATTCAGTCATCACCTGACTTTAATGAGAAGATTTCATATGATCAAAAGAATGTGACTGAAGTGAAAGCTGAATTTTCTCGGTTAGCAAAGAATGGGTATTTTACATCTGAGGAGAAGGTTGCTGGAAAGAAAGTTGGCTTGGGTTTTAAAGAAATGAAAGGTAAAGCTGATGCGATTCCAGCATCCACATCACAGGGTCTGAAGAATATTAAAATGAAGCAAGTGAAGAAGGAGATTTTCAACGCTGAAAAAGTTTAACCTGAGCGATTCTACAAACTCAAAGGTTCAGATCAACTTTTCTCTAATAAAGAATTTCCTCTTCATTGTGTTGATGCCCGTAAGATTTCTGATGTGATTGTGAAAGATAACATTTCTTCTGAAAGTTCTCAATCTCGAAGCCCAACATCCAAATGGGTACATGATCACAGACATCAGGTATATGATTCTAATTCTGATCATGCTTGAGATATTCATATGTGTTCTTCGCAGGTACATCAAAAGTGGGACAAATCAAAACGAATATGTTATGTTTGCCGCCAACCTGAGCATATGGCAAAAGATTTTTCACTACCTGCTGTTACATATCAAAGGTTTCACAAGAAACCAGTGTTTGGTATACCTGCCAAACAAATGTTCTTTGATGAACAAGGCAGAGTTTTTGATGAAGTTCACCCTACATTCTTTCATAAACAAAAACGTTTTGTTCCCTTGTTTCCAACGGTTCAAAATGTAGCTTCATCATCACAGTCACCTCTGATAAGCTCATCAAAACCTGACTTACCAAAACAAAAACAATGGAAACCTAAGGTGGTTTCTAAACAAAACCAGGACACTGGTTGACCAGAAGCATTCCGCTTCGTGTCATTTATGAACTAAACAGTTTGACCAGTGTGCAGGTATTTCTAGAAGACCTATCGACGATTGCCAAGTTGTTGATGGAGGAGTATCCTACATAATTTAAATTTCATGATCAAATTTTCTAAATCTGCGAATTTTCTGAATTCTAAAACTGCAACATATCCGTGTTGATTGATCATTTTTCTTTGTTTACAAGTTTTTTTCTCAAAAAACAAAAATAGAGTCTTGTTTTGTGTAAAATGAAAATCCAAAAGTAGAGTTTTCATTTTAAGGGGGGGAATTGTAAGTAAGGGGAGTAATTGAGAAAAAGCATGTTATGGGGAGAAGGTGAATACATGTCAAATATACTAGCCGTGTGCCCGCGCGTTGCGGCGACGACAGTTTATAGTGTGTTATTCGTCTTTTGTTCGCGTGTTACTTCGGTGTGACAGTTTACCATCGTGGTATTCGTTTCTGTTAGCAAGATGCTTCCCAATGACAATTTACAATGTAGTATATGCGTGTCGGTGGCAACAACAACTAACGCGGTGCTTGTTTTTTTGTTTATCAATTCTCTCGTCATATATATTTCTTGGTACGTCTGTTAGTTTATCAATCCACTCTTTATATATTGTATTGTATGTTAGTTTTCTTATTTGTAGCATTTGTGTAGTCTATCTATTTCATAAGCCTTGCAGATCTCAATTAGTGTCATAAGTACGTCGACTTCATTTTTTAAGTTTCATTTTTAAAGAACAGTTTAACCAGCCGACCTTTTTTAAATTTAAAAACCTTGTATCCAATTTAGTACTTTGTATCTTTTCTTTTTAGTTATTGACCGTTCATATTGCCATATCTTACTTTTACAATTCAAAATAATGGGAGATTTTTTACTAAAAAAAAATAAATAAATAAAAATAAAATAATTTAACATCCCTTCATCATCATAAGGCTAATTAAACTCGGTTTATAGTTTCAGACTAAAACACCCAAGGACCTTTAGATATTCTAAACAGCAGTTCTAAAGAATATTTAACAGCTAAAGAGTACAACTTTGAGGATCATACAAAGCGATGAAAAAACTGGAGTCCTAAAACAGCCTAATAATATTGCCAAAACAACATTGAAATAGAGCCAAAACAACCTAATAACAAAAAGACAGAAATACCCCTGTTACTCTCTTCAAGTCAGAGACCGCTGTTAGCATGTCAAACAACCATGTGAATTCCACTCCATTTTACACAACGTGAATATAGGAAGAAGCTGCTGGGATGCTAATAGAAAAATACCTGATAAAGAGCATTTACCCCTAACACTAACAACCCCTTTACCTTTGTGTCGAAGCAGGTCGTAATGTAAATTGCCAGCTCTAAAGACGGGCATGTATCTAAACAATCAAGAATAATTCAAACCCGATCTCCAATCTCTTAGACTCACAAACCAAAATAATCCCAAGCCTGCAAAAAAAAAAAAAAAAACACCTCAATTCAAGTTCTGATTAATAAAATGACTGAAGATACTGGTCAAACAACTATACTTCAAGTAAAACAACTATCATGTTATGTACAAATAATGAGATAGCATTACTCATAAGACTTGTGAATCATTCCATTCTGATAGATTATTTCCGGTAAAACGTCTTCGTACAATAAAAGTCTCGTTTACAAATGACCCAAAATTCAAAATGAATAAAATTCGAACACTGAAAAAATAAAACAAAGAAATTAAGTATTAAACCAATAGAAAACATATCATTTCATAATTATGTATTGTCAGTTAGTCACTTTGAATGAACATAATTATGTGTTGACTGGTGAGTGAGTTAGAGTGCACATCGTTCTTGGGTTTCTTCACAAAACAGTCTATGATTATAAAGTTAAGGAATTGAGGTAAAAATGTTAATTATCTAAATAAGTAAATGAATGGGTTAATCTGATATAAACCAACAAATGAATTCACAAAGATTTAAGGACGAATCAAAATTAGTCAATAAGGAAGAAAAAATTACTACCTGGAAGATGAGCAACAGAGAAGCTAAGATCTGTAATCAGAAAACCTAACCATCCCACAAATCAATATATGAATGTATAGCAAACCAGTAATGAATGTCACAAACACAACCATATACCATACCCATTTTTCAGCCTTTAGTGCAAACTTGTAATATGAAAAGAACCTTTTTCCAACTGAAACAAATCTGCAACACTAAAACAATGAATCAAAAGAAGAAGCTAGTGAAACGGTAAATCTGCAACACAAAAAAAATATGCTCAGAATCCATCAGGAAACCTAATCTGCCCAAGTATCCAAAATCCTAATTCTGAAACTTTAAAATCTTTAAACTAAAGAAGATCAGATGATTTACCTTCCGAATTGCAAACAGACTCGAGGTGTCTGATTTTTGCTCTTTTAGGTCCAACATTCAAGCCTATAAAGGTGCAAGATACAAACCTCTGTTCCTCTAAAGAAGAAAACGCAACTCTCTTCTGTTCCTCAAGATACAATCCTCTAAACAGCGTCTATTAAATCAACGATACCAAAACCAAAATTAGGTCAAAAAAGAAGAAAACGCACCTGTAAGGGTTTAGCATAAGTCAAAAAAGAAGAAAACGCACCTGAATGACAAAGAACCCTAAAAATCTTACTATACTCCATCGAATCGGAGAAACCGATATATCAAAGAACCCTAAAAGCAAAACTAAATCTAAAATTAGTACCTGAAATCGTCGGATTAAAACACTCGGACTTGAGCTTGAACTGTAGAACTGAGGAGATTCGGAGAAGACGGCTTAAGTCTCCTGGTCGACTTCATGGTTTTGGTCAGAGGATGATTTCAAGAGACGCGAGTTGTATTTCAACTGCGCAAGAAAAGAGATTTGTATTTCTCTATGCACCTGCTCCCAATAAAGCAATCGCCTACTCCCGATAAAGCAAAACTCAATTCGAATTTTAAGCCGGTAATTTACTATTCTAACCCACCCTTTGCACAGATTTGTTTGTTTGAGCGTGATGATTAATTTTTTATGCTTGAAACACTTGTACACACTGCATAAACTCTTATACGCGTCTGAAAATTAAGGAATTTTATGACGAAAATACCCCCGATGACCAATATGTATTATATAGTATATAGATATATATATATATATATATATATATATATATATATATATTTTCAGAACAATTAAAGTACCTTAAGAAAGCAAACTTCATTGCCGCGAAAGCACTATCTGAAAAAGATCATAAGAACTTACTTATTTTCAAGAAAGCTTGTAATAAATCTAAATAAAATAGAACTAATATTAAAAGTTTAAAATAATCAGTAGATATGATTGTTGGTCTCTCAGGGAACTTCTTTCAAGGTCTGTCCATGAGAGAGTTTAAAGGGAAGGGGTGTAGATAGAAACTTCATCAACTGATATTTTATTGTTATTATCTTTAAAATCATGCGCCTGTAACAAATCATTTGAAATATGACCAAACGTGTAAATATTATCATTAAAAGTTGGATAAACTAAATGATACTGTAAAAAAAAATCAAGTTGAGGAATTGATTCACTTGCAGTGAGGAAAAAGAGCAAAAAACTGAGTAACCAAACCTGAGAATACAGAAAGCAAAAAACTGAGAATTGATTCACTTGCAGTGAGGAAAAAGAGCAAAAAACGAAAAATTACCTTCAATGAATCCAGTGACGCGGGTTCCTTTCGAACTTTCTAATTATATATTATACGTTTATATAATTAGAAAGTAGTTTACATAGAATTTTAGCTGCTCCAGCCGTCCATCAATTATGAAATCTCATGTTTCCTGACCAAAGAGTAATTTAGTACCTCCAATACTTTTGCTACTTTCTAAATCAAAAACCAACAATTAGGATTGATATAAATCGAGGAACTTACAGCCAATGATTCTAGAAATGAACCGGTGGCTTTGAGTTGGCCTGTCCACAATCTACACAAAACATTAGCAGAAAATGATGTTTTATTGGTGTCAATATAGGATTTCATGCTAATCAAACATACTTGATAGTTAATGTCCTGGTCATATCGTAAAACATGGTCGATATATATAGTACACAATTATAGAAAATAAATGTTAAATAAATGAAAAGACATGGTCTATATATATAGTCCACATCTAAATATGTTAAAAATTAAAGGAAGATCAGACATAATTATGTAATTGCTAATATATGTTTAATGATAATATTATTATATTTACAGCAAATTGTTAACCCAACATATGGCTATTTCAGTTTGGCATCATGAATATTATCACCCTGCATTTAAAGTTTATATAAACAAAATATAAGCAGAGTGGACAAATTGATAAAGGTTTCTTTCTTGTACCATGGTAAATATTGCATGTTACAGTACAAATGGATCATTCGCAAGATTTGCATCTCATCATCGCGAAGAAAGAAGAGAGTAAGCTTTTCTCTGTTGATAACTCTTGAATACAAATGGATGTCACCGGTAGCACCTGGTACAGCCCCCGCATTGGGTAGCAACCTTCGATCCATGGGTCCACTAATGATGTGCCCACAATCACATAACTTAGTTATTCATTTATTCATCATTACAAATAAAATTGTCATATCTCCAAACATAATTAGTTAATTATCCATGTGACCAGACATAATTAATTAATTATGCATGTGACCAGGTTCTGTTGTCCATGTGGTTGAGGCTTATCTATGGTTTTTCTACCAGTAATAAGCTCTAAAAAGAGGACACCAAACCTGAAGGCATCAGATTTAACAAATCAGAAGCTATGGGGTTGTATAAAGTTGTTGAAATCATAAATCCCATAAATCAGAACAATAGAAAATGATAAATCAACATAACCGAAAGTTGATTTCAAACATAAACTTTACACTTAACATAGCTATACAAACATGTGTGCATACCACTAACCAATGCTACTCACATCAGATAACATTTAATTTATAGTCATTGTACTACTCGATTGAATTTGTCAATCGAGTAGGAAGGGATAAAGGGCATAAACAATAACCCTCTTCTTCTCAACCAACAACCATATCAGATTTTAATTTTGAGTAATGAACACTTAACATGAACACACTTAGTTGAAATTCTGTAATCAAATTTTTGAAAACAAGCGCACTGATCTCAGCCTTGAATAAACATTGATTTTAGACCCACTCAACTGATGTATAATAGCATTATTTCATAATGTTGATGTGCATCATGACTTTGAAGGCAACTGGCCTGCTTAGCAAACATACAAATGATGTGTTCATAATGCTTGGAAAGTAGCATAAAAGCTCGATCCTATTAGATATAAGAAAGTAACACTTGGTTCAAACCTATCAAATGACTACCCTAAACCACCACCAATAATGCAGGAAACATCATTGAAAAAAAGTCATCATCCACAGTAGAGACTACACATGACAAATGAGTAATAATGTAGTAAGTGTTATAGAGAAAACAAAAGAACCTTCAGGAGCGCAATGTGCAACGGATGTCAGGTAAACTCAGTGATTACTCAATTACTTCTACAGCAACCCACAACTCACTGCCTATTATAGGCTCAAACACCTGCATAAAATATTATATTGTGGTTCAATACTTACACGTATCTTGACTCGTTAAACTTTAAACTCATAATAAATGTAACAATGGAAGATCCACAATTTTATTCTTCATATTTTTACTTTATAACCAAATCTTAAAATAGTTCATTAACTGATGTAATTTAAGGGATATTAATACCTTCATTGTCGCATATGAAATTGTGAACAGGCATCTTCTTCAAGAAGGAGAATAAGAAATAGCTTGGCCATCAGAATCTAACACATCAAATTGTTTTAGATTATCTACAAAATAATATTAAGCTTCAGTTCTAAGCGTAACAGTACCAAAGAACAACGCCAAAAGCAAAACCTAAAACCTAAAACTGAAGCTGAATATTACAAACGAAGATAGTTATAGTCATCTCCAGGTTCTCGACTCTAACCTTCAAATCATCGTAACTCCAAATCACGCGTGTGTAAACTCTGTTTTTTGTCTTCATTTGCTTCGATTTCCATGGTTTTATAGAGATCTCTGAATCTCCTAGCCTGAAAGAACAAAAATTATTTAGGATTTATCTAAATTAAGTTCTAATTACAACAAATCAGTAGTTTCCAGGCCGGAAACCCTACCGTAAAGTGTGTATTAAAGTGAAGAGATACAGGAACTCCGCTTTGGTGGTGGTGGAGTGAAGAATGCAGAAGGGGCTTGAGAGAGACCGCGAATTTGAATTTCAAAATTATGTCTCTGATAGGGTTTCTCAACAGGGATATCGAGGTGACAGAGCGTGGTAATCGAATTTGAATTTTAAATTTAAATCCTCAATACAATCACAGCCTTCCACTGAATGATGATTGCAATCTCACGGCTGAGGAACGAAGATGAAGGAGCAGTGAACCGTTTGCCCAATTGAAGGGGGAGAGGGCTGGAGAAGCGTGGATCACGAAGGCGGCGCCCTAGTAGGTTCCACAAGAAGTAAATGCAGAGATTGGTTTCTCGATGGAGGCGTGCAAGGTTTCTCGATGGAGGCGTGCAGGAGGAAGTAAGAGGAAGTAAATTCCTATTATAACCTCACTTTTGAATGGCATATTTTTTTCTTAAAGTTTTACTTTAATTTTGATGCTTCTAACACTTGTACATGATGCATAAACTTTTGTACGCGTCTTAAGATTAAGGAAATTTCTATGACCAAATTACCCTTTTAAGCAATATGTATTATATATAGTAATAGATAAAGAAGGAAGGTGAATACATGCACAATATATAAAATTGTGAGAAATTGATCATTGAGAAATGATGGTACACTGGCTTACGTATCTGACTCATGGATAGAGTAGATAAAAGAGCCATAAGATCATTGTTTGATATGCTTGGTAGGCTCAGCAAATCAGAAAGTATTCAGATGTGATATACACTAAATACTAATGCTTGACCATGTGGATAACATCTTGATGCATATTTCATGACACAAAAAAAAAAATAAGTGTGAAATTCAAAATGAGAAGTCACTGTGTATACATGTGTTCATTTTGTAAAGATTTAAATTGTTTGATTTTCTTTATTTTGTCAAACGATTGGACTTTCTTTGCGTATCGAAAGATAGACCTGATCGTTGTTCGTTTGACATTCTGCTTTATTTTCTTTGGTGTGACGCCCACTCCCAGTCTTGGTTCTAGGAGGGGTCACCTGTCGGATTTACTCATGAACACATGGTACAACAGAGATAACTAAGCAGCGGAAATTAAAAACTTTTCATTTATATATATAATGAGTTACATTAGTAAGGAAGATAATAACATAATCTATAACTAGATCTTACCTATAGCTATGCCAGTCTACTACCGAGTCATTCATGATATCTTGCCCATCTAATCTGCCCTTGCTAGAGTCATTCCCTTGATACTTTAAACATCACCAATACCTGACATACATGCTTTTAAAGGTCAGCTTACGCTGGTGAGTTCTAAGTATTTAAAACTTTTATCTTTCCTTGAAAGGTTTACTTCAAACATTTGGGCCTAACGGCCCCTTCCTTAAAAACATTTATCAGGTATAAAACATAACGGAGTTATACCAAAACATTTAATCATTTATCCTTTATCAGGTATAAGACATAACAGAATTATACCAAAACATTTAACTATTCATTCTACTAAGCATTGTCTATTGGAACCACGTTAGTTCCTCGGGCAACCGTCGCTACCCGGAACCTTTCATAGAGTAACCGTCGTTACCCCGGGGAACCGTCATTCCCCGCTTCTAGTTGCACAACTACCTTTTCCCTTTTCACTAGACAATATCTGCTTAGATTAAAACCTTTTCAACTTTTTAAACATTTTCATCATTTTCAAAAGTCCATTTTAATAACTCTTGTATTTGGACTCATAACCATTTCAACACCAGTCCATTACCCGTATATGGAAATAAGCGTTTCATAAATATAATGTTATGGGTCTTGCATAACAAGGGTAATAAGATCATATTTACCCGACACTTAGTCCTATACATAGGTTTAGACCAAACATTCGCATTTTTCATTTCTCAAAGCTTTATATAAAAGTTTCATTCTTTATATTACCCATTTCTTATAACATTCCTGAAAAAAGTAATAACAGGTAATAATAACTTTAAAACAGTTATAAAGATTATAATTTTTCCACGTTTGTGTATCAACACAAAACAAGTAAAGGCATCTCAAATATTTTTCAAGTAAACAGTTGAATATATATCATTGCATGTATATCAGCCCGAAAATATTAAAACATTTAAGACATTTAAAAGTGGGCTCATAGAACTCACCTTATTCTCTTAAGCAGTTAATTCAGAGAAAACCTCCGCTATGCCTTCCAATTAGACCTAGTCGCGTATTGTATGGTGTTAACGCAAGGTTTAAAATAATAAACACTTCCTATGTTTATTTAATACTTCATTATCTTAATAAAATTAAATTATTAAGTTTATTCACTTTAAGGGTCAAAATGACCAAAATGCCCTTTAGGCCATTATCCTTATCTTTTATTGATAATTATGAAGACACACATTCCTATAAGTAAACGCTCACTCCGAGATCGCCTAGTGAGGGATGCCATTTTCCAGTTGGGATTTATGCGACACCCTCACTTTTGCCAGAAACCCCAGTGTACAGGCGTCTACCCTTCCGGTCCGCGTGAACTTCGAAATATCCGATTAACTCGGCATTTTAAATACTTTATCATTTATCCATTTTAACTTTATATATACTTATTATATATATAAACATAGTCCCATACCAAAAATCAAGTCCTTATACCTTCCGGATTGTTTTATCTATTACTATATATAATACATATTGGTCTCGAGGGTATTTTCGTCATGAAAAATGCTGAATCCTTAAGACGCGTACAAAGGTTTTTGCATTGTGTACAAGTATTTTAAGCATTAGTTGTAAACCCTCAATCTCAAATGTGCTCCATCCGTTCAAATCTTCTGAGGTTATTGTGGGAATTAACCACATAGACCACCTTTATCACTCAATGTTGGAACAAAAATCTATGTGACTGACGCCATCAAATCTGTTTACCGAAGCATTCGACTGAAGAATCCATGTGAATTGATTCAGAGACGCGGGTTGTGATGCTCGAGGCTTGCAGTTTGGACCGAAGACCGTTTTCCGGAAAAGTCAACCGTTCGGGTCAACGGTCAACGTAAAAGTCAACGGAAGATCGGTTCGAGCGAGTCAAGCTTCGGATTAATTTAATCAGCTTTGATTTAATTATCAATTTATGTTATTTACTTTACTTGTAATTTCGTTTATTCAGTTATGTATTTCTGTTGTTAGTCACCCTCACTATATATAGTGAGGGTGCCCATTACAAGTAAAGGAGTCTCCGAATGTGGAGATGATGAATTTCTTGTAGAGTGTGAGATTTCCATTCTAGAGAGAGAGTGAGTCATGGTTTCTAGAGAGAGAGTGTTCTTCATGATTCATTGATTGTAATCTTTCGATTAATGAATTCATTCGACATGTTCATCATCTTTCTTGTTTATGATTATTCATGATTCATCATCATCATCTTCTTCATTTGTTTGAGTTTTTCTCATCCGAACATGTTCTTGCTCAAGATCGAGATTCTCGTAGTGAAAATCGGTCCTAACAAATGGTATCAGAGCGGGTACCGATCAGATTCATCTCACCGTGAATCTGGTCACTCGAATCTGTGATTTTGAGCTTGAATGGTAAAGATGAAAAAACTTATTTTTTAGAGACTTTTTTCTATTTTTTCTTCATTTCTGGATGGATTCTGATGATATGGATGTTGGATTCGTGTTCTGGAGTTCATTTAGATGTGATTCTATCTTCTACTTGTTCAAATCTGTTGGAAAATTGAAGATCCGAGCTCATTTTTTCGGAACTTTTGGGGTTTTCCCGTATTTGGGGTTTTTGAAGATTTTGGAGCTTGATTCTTCATTTTCTGGGTTTTTCTTCATGATTTTGGATGAAGTAAGGTATGATTCTCAGTGGAAAACGCATTCCGGATCCATTGGAAGCATCTGTTTCGTCTGACTCTCAACCGATTGGGCAGATCTGGAAAAACACACACTGACGGTGTAAGTGTGTGTTCTTCGTGTTCTTGAGAGATTTCCAGATTTGGGGCTGTTTTGATCAAAGATTGCTGCTGTTTATGGATTGTTTGTGGCCAGGACAATCACGTGAATGACTTATCTCTTCGAATCAGTCATGAATCTACTGTCTACACTCGTTTTGGAACCGTGAATCTGCTTCAGGAAGTTGTTCGTGTGGGTGTTCATCATTTTTTTCCAGAAAGTTCATCAGATCTTCAAGATATGAAGATGTTCTTAGCGCACTTGTTAAGTCTTAGCGGACTTCTCCAAGTTAGCGTACTTCTTCATGCTTTAGCGAACTTGTTTTGCTTTAGCGGACTTGTTTTCTGCTTAGCGGACTTGTTCCTTAGCGTACTTCTCAGAACCCTTAGCGGACTTGAATCAGCTTTAGCGGACTTCTGGGTTAGCGAACTTGTTTACTGGGTTTTTATCAAAATTCGTTTCAGAGAATTTTGGTCGTCCAGGGTTGTAGAGAATCATGCTCCGTGTTCAACGACATAAAAATCGTCAATTTTCGTTGAGTATTGAAGGAGATACGGGCTTCTCACGGTTTTCCGGTGGTTGTCGCGTTTTTCCGGTGAACTTCATTAGGGTTTCGGTGCTCATGGTGAAGATGACAGACTCGATGACGTGGCAGCAGCTGGTTGGACCTGAAAGAATGTTTCTCTCACTTCCTGGTCGGTCAAACATTAGACTCCTTTATTGTTGTCTAAATGTGATTGGTCTAGAGAAATTCTCGTGGGTCCCATCTGTGCACAAAGAATCCGTTGAGAGCCTTAGGCTGTCGATTTCTGATTGGGTAATAGAAAGCGCGTGGGGCCCAACATCTAAGAAAGAGACCGTTGGCTCCTTTATTGTTGTCTCCATCTGATTGGAGATCTCCCCATCACACGGATTCAATCCCTCCCTGCCGCCGGATCATTTTTTTTTGTAGCCGTTGGATCTAATTTCGTCCCAAATCTGATTGGTGGAAATTATTACACACGGATTGTGGTCTTCTTTAGCTCAAATCTGATTGGTCCATAATTTTTGACAAGGATTATGGCTTTTTTTTTTTTTTTTAAGGATTTAATTGCCACTAATTAATTTTTCTGCATTATTTCGTCAAAACACGGGCGTTTTTCTTATCAGTTTTTCAACGAGACGAACGAGATAATGCCGCGACGGAATTTCAGAAAATTTATTAGTCACGGATTTATTTCATTTTATTGGGGTTCTCGTTTATTGACGTCGCGCGCAACGTTTGCTATCGATCACTGACGGGTTAGCTTTATTATCCGGTTAATTACTCGGCTTTCTCGTTATATCTCACGGTTTATTTTTAGTGGATGCAGCGCTGTCGTCAACTAACCGGATTAACTGGAATCTCAGTTAATATTGGAATTTATCCGGTTAAATCTCTCGGATGACCGTTTCTTGAAGAAATTTAACAGTTTATTTAATTTTTTTTTCATCCAACCTAGTCACGCGGATTATTCATAACTGTCAGCATCCGGCTTCCGGTTTTTCGCGAGATTGTCCGATTTCAAGATTATTTATCTGGTTTCTCTAGGCAACTGATCGCGACGGTTCGACTCTCCGCATCTGATTTTTTACGCTTCCGACTTGATGTTTTTGGAGAGATTTAGAGAAATAAGAGGAATTATTATGGATTTGGATATCGGGTCGATTATTCGGAGTTGGAGCATGTTCGATGTTTGACTGGTTTATCTGATTCAGTCTGTTGCGGTTTGGACTCCGAGATGTAGCATTTCCTCAGTATTGTACCCGACCGTGTGAACCGAGTGAGCTGTAGCACTTGGATCTCGAACTGGAGCAACGAGAACAGAAGAAGCTTATTCAGAGGGGGAATTTCTTCACCAGATTGTCTCCGGTTTATCAGTTTCTCATTGAAGATGTACGGCAGAGCGATTCTTCAGCAGTTTAACAGATTTGAAAGCATCAGTCAAGGGGGAAATTGTTGGAACAAAAATCTATGTGACTGACGCCATCAAATCTGTTTACCGAAGCATTCGACTGAAGAATCCATGTGAATTGATTCAGAGACGCGGGTTGTGATGCTCGAGGCTTGCAGTTTGGACCGAAGACCGTTTTCCGGAAAAGTCAACCGTTCGGGTCAACGGTCAACGTAAAAGTCAACGGAAGATCGGTTCGAGCGAGTCAAGCTTCGGATTAATTTAATCAGCTTTGATTTAATTATCAATTTATGTTATTTACTTTACTTGTAATTTCGTTTATTCAGTTATGTATTTCTGTTGTTAGTCACCCTCACTATATATAGTGAGGGTGCCCATTACAAGTAAAGGAGTCTCCGAATGTGGAGATGATGAATTTCTTGTAGAGTGTGAGATTTCCATTCTAGAGAGAGAGTGAGTCATGGTTTCTAGAGAGAGAGTGTTCTTCATGATTCATTGATTGTAATCTTTCGATTAATGAATTCATTCGACATGTTCATCATCTTTCTTGTTTATGATTATTCATGATTCATCATCATCATCTTCTTCATTTGTTTTGAGTTTTTCTCATCCGAACCCGTTTTTGCTCAAGATCGAGATTCTCGTAGTGAAAATCGGTCCTAACACTCAAGCACGCAAGACAGCCTCCTCGAGAACTCGCAAGCCGCCTCCTTTCATCGGCGTTCGCAAGGAAGCCTCGATTATCAATCCCTTCTCTCCCTTCGATTGGGCTACCGTATCAACCCTCCCTCCCACGCTGCTCCATCCTTTCATATTCGTTCGATTGTAATGATTACTAATTCGAACGGCAAGATCTCCAATCCTTCAAGCTTGATGGCGCCCAAACGGATTCCTCACTTTATAAATTCAGAACGATTCTGTCGAGCTTGTCTTCATTCTACCTTTTCCAGTCGATTTAAGGTAATTTATGCCCCTCCTTCGTTGTTCCTTTTCTGCAATTGTGTTACTGTTTTCTTCTAATTCTAATTGTTCTAGTTCTAATTCTAATTGTGGTTACTGTTTTCATCCTAAATGCGGTTCTGGAACTCCGAAAATTCAAGCTTGCTTAATCCTAATTCCGTGGGAGATGTAATTCACTGAAGTGTTCACTGATTATGTTAGTTAAAATGATACATTCATTCATTCATTTACTAACCTCTCAGTTTTGTCATTCATAGTTAAATTGTTTTCTGGAACTCCGAAGAATTCAAGCTTGCTTAATACTAATTCCGTGGGAGAGGTAATTCACTCAAGTGTTCACTGATTATGTTTGTCATTCGTAGTTAAATTGTTTTGAAGTGTTTATGGCCTTTTGTTCAAACTATTTTTAACCACTGGTGCTTTATGAGAATATTGTTCAAACTATGTTATGTATGTCATTTTCACCTTATCACTGCAGGTTCTAAAACCGGATCACTTGCTGCTTGATTCTTCTTTTAAATTTTATACCAAAAGGGCTTATTGAATTCTATGATATCACTGATCTACATTCCATTATATTGGTTTTTTCTATGATTTCTAAGTAGGTTCTACCAACCACTAATTTCAGGAGAATCTGTTGAATGTGTTTTTGCTTCCACTTATAGAAGCTATTGTTAGGAATTGAGTTGTTTTTTTATAAAGAAATCTCGATGTTTCATTGGTTAATACAATAAGCTAAGGTTGTACTTTTATTGTTTTGTTATTAAAACTCTACTCAGTGAATGTGATTGTCACTTGGAAGCCTATTAGCACTACTAAATTCTGATTTCAAGTTGCACTTATAGAAGCTATTATAAAGTCTTCAAATTTGATAGGAATTGAGTTGATTTTTGATAAAGAAATCTCAATGTTTTATTGGGTTACAAACTTACAATAAAGTTACTTTGGTTAATACAATAAGCTTATTGTTTTGTTTTAAAACTCTACTCAGTGAAACTGTTATACATCAGTTTGTAATCAAGATGTTGCTACATCAGCATGCTTTATATAGCAAGATGTTACAATTAAGTTACTTTGGTTAATCAATAAGCTAAGGCTGTACTTTTATTGTTTTGTTTTAAAACTCTACTCAGTGAATGTGATTGTCATTTGGAAGCCTATTAGCACTACTAAATTCTGATTTCAACTTGCACTTATAGAAGCTATTATAAAGTCTTCAAATTTGATAGGAATTGAGTTGATTTTTGATAAAGAAATCTCAATGCTTTATTGGTTTACAAACTTACAATAAAGTTACTTTGGTTAATACAATAAGCTTATTGTTTTGTTTTAAAACTCTACTCAGTGAAACTCAGTGAAACTGTTATACATCAATTTGTAATCAAGATGTTGCTACATCAGCATGCTTCATATAGCAAGATGTTGTAATCAAGTATTAGCGATTGAAAGTGTTATACATCAGTTTGTAATCAAGTATTAGCGATTCCTAAAAGATTATAGGCATGACTCTTATGTATTGAACTTAATCTTTATGGAAGTTATGTTTTAGTTTGAATCTGTTTGTTATCGTGTTTACTTATGTTTTGAATCTGTTTACTTATGTTCATATGTTCAAAAAGTTATCAAAAAGTTCATTTTTAAAAAGAACCATCTGTATGTGTTACCCCTGCAGCAGAATCTGTTATCTGAGTTATCTGTATTTTCTACCACCATTTTTGAACCCAAAATTAACCTTATAGTAATAGATATGACCACTAAATTTGTTCTTAATTTTTTTCTCAGTTGTGCTTGCTCTGGTACGTGCTCATTGTGATCTTTTTTACTTCTACCGGCTTATTCATCATTATCTCTTTGGCTTCAGCACTCAGCAGCCCTTTAGTCCTGATGCAATGAGATTTGTTATGTTTTGTTATAAAGTGTCTTTATGAGTGTAATAGATTTGTTTTGATTTATTTAGCCTCCTCAATTTAATCACTTGAAAGGTTTTGAAATCTTAGAGTTTATGTGTTAGTAAGAAAGGGCTCTAATTTGTTTATGCTAATCTTCATCGACATGCATTAATTGATAACCTTTCTAACTATTCAAATATTTGAACATGGGTTGACTTTTGAATCATTAAATTTCGTAAGTCGATGTTGAAACATCAAGCCTGTCACACCCCCAATTTCCACTAACGGAGTATAACCGTGTGGGGTGTGATCCAGACCAGGATCCCAGACTTTAGTCACAACCAAACCATAACAGAATTTATAAATTAACATAACGTTTTTGTTACAGACCAAAACAGTAAGTTTAACAGTCCAGCGGAAGCATAAATAAAATTTGCAGTTATGGTGTTACAAAACGATGGACATAAATATTTGAATTTTCCAAGTTTTTCAAAAGGTATCCATAGGTAGTACTGCCGCCACTGGTGCCGTCCATGATCCACCTAACGACCTGAAAAGAAATCAACAATCAAGTGTCAGCCAAGGCTGGTGAGTTCACTAAAGCAGTCTACCCGTCACAAGTAGACCAAATGATTATGAATAAAGACAGGTAAAACACAATCAGTATCATAAGACCAGTAAAATTCCATATCGTAGGTAGCTAGCCTATAGTTATGTACACCTGAATTGTTCGTAACCGAAGCTGACAATGTTTTTGATAGGGAATTCCTATGAACCTTGCCTTCCCGTGTCTTGAAGGATCACGGAGGGTAGGCTAACATTGGTCTCAGTCCGACCGCTAGTCAATATTACCTCGCTACTATATATTAACGGCTCGAATGTAAGGACTTTTTAGTAAATAAGTTCAATTCAGTGAAACATAGGATATTATGTTGGAAATTTACCCAGTAAGATACACCTTACCGTTTGGGTCACCATCCTTACCGGAAGTAACCACTTGCGCGTTATCGTCCCTGAATGGGCATAACAATAATGCAAATGAACTCACCTTAGGTTGCTCGGCTTACTCGTCAATGAATCCGATTATGATTGTTAACGAGGACCTAATAATCACATTAAGGTCTTAATTAGGTGTAAGGTTGTGTTTAAACTACTAGCACGTTGGAAAACACGTCACGACATAACGACACACGACACCGTTGGTTGATCATACACAAGGGTTCATATACATTAGAAGTCAAAGCATGTATTATCATAGTATAAAGCATGCAAGTTATGGCATATCATTCAAGTAAATTGCATAAGTTTGGATTCTGGTCACAATTTCGCTAGCAGTTTCGCTAGGCAGTTTCGCTGTGTGCACGGGCAGCACTTTCGCTAGGCAATACCCGATGACACAGTTTCGCTAGGCTAGTTTCGCTCGAAACTGTTGGCACAGTTTCGCTAGCCTAGTTTCGCCCGAAACTGGTTTGAACTTTCGTTCAGGGAATTTCGCTCAGTAGTTTCGTTCGGACAGGTCTGGTTGGTTTACCCGGAGAAACTACAGTTTCGCTACATAGTGTCGCTGGATGAAGATTTACATAATTTCGCTACATAATTTCGCCTGATGAAGGCACAGTTTCGCTAGTCGCTAAAAAAAACCCGTAAATTTGACTAAAAATCTTTCTAACAGCTTCTGTACCTCATGCAATTCGATATCTAGCATACCTAAACGTTTACCAACATCATGGGAGCAATTTTAACACCTTAAACGTGGTTTCTAGTCATCAAATCATCAAGAATGCATTTTCACATAAAGGAACCTAACTAGCATGGATCTTCATATTGACATGGCAAGTTACAGAATTTATGTTATGTCTAGCACCCTTAAGCATTTTAACAGAGGCATACACCATTGCATGTGAATTTGGTCATCTAATTAAGTGAAGCACAAAGAGAAACATAGAAGAAGTGGTCTTGGGGACTCACGGTTGATCTCCAAGCTCGAATGGATGATGATCGGGGCTGGGATTACGACGGTTCGTGTTGTTCCCTTGCTGGCCAGAAATCTCGAGAGGGAGAGAGTGCAGAAGTGTGTGTGTGTCTTGTGAGGTGCAAGTAAAAATGAGAAGTTTGGCTTGGGGTTTCTATATATATAGTGCTAGTTTCGCCGGCAGTGCTGCTGGCTGTTTCGCTAGCAGTTTCGCTAGCCACGCGAAACTGGTTCCCGGAAACCAAACGTCTTAGCTACCGGGCGAAACTGTAATTTCGCTCGATAGTTTCGCTGGCCACCAGAAAGGGGCCAATATTACATTTTAAGTAAGATGAACACAATTTTCTCGATAAATCCCATAAATGCACAATTAAGTAAATAAGTATGTTGCATCGCTTCACACAGTGGTAATAAATAACTAATCATATAACACATA
>JBCNJP010000006.1:21893078-21947268 GCA_039602395.1 Deinandra increscens subsp. villosa | reverse complement strand
TTTAGGGGGAGAAATTTGGAAAAGACAAAAACATTGAAAAATGCAAAAGCCAAAAACATTGAAAAATGAGAAATTGTATCCGACATGATTGGGAAATGATGGTACATTGGCTGACATTGTCTGACTCATGGATAAAGTAGATGGAAAAGTCATAAGACCATTTGATCGATGTGTAAGGTATGCTCATCAAATCAGAAAGTATACAAATGTGATATACATTAAATCTGATGCTTGACCTAGTGGACAACATCTTGATGCGTATCTCAAGATATATCAAAATAAATATATGTGAAAAATAAAATGAGAAGTCTCTGTGTATACATGTGTTTATTTTGCAAGGATTTGAACTTGTTTGATTTTCTTTATTTTGTCAAACGATCAGACTTTCTCTGCGTATCGAAAGATCGATCTGATCGTTGTTCGTTTGACATTCTGCTTTATTTTCTTTGGTGTTTCGTATAACTCATCGGACTTTTCAAAAACCTCTTGAAAACCCGGGTCAAAATGAACTTTTAAAAGATCAAAACAAGGAGGTGGAATCCAGTCCGGTTCCATTTCCTTCGGCTTTATTTGACCCGGGTAAGAAAAATGTGCTTTCAAAACGGGGTCCTCAACAGGAGGAAATGTGGGAGGTATTTAAACAAGTTAAGGTTAACTTACCTTTACTCGATGCTATTAAACAAGTTCCCGCATATGCGAAGTTTTTGAAAGATTTGTGCACTCAGAAAAGGCAACAAAAAGTGCCTAAAAGAATTGATTAACTGAATGGGTGAGTGCAGTTTTAAAAGGGGTTCTTCCACCCAAACTTCAAGAACCGGGAGCGCCTTTAATTAATTTATAGGTTGGTGATTTTCAAATGACAAAGGCGTTGTTGGATCTTGGAGCCGGGGTGAGCATTCTCCCAGGAAGCTTATATGACCAATACGATTTTGGTCCATTGAGACGTGTGGATACCACAATCGTCATTGCTGGTTTGACTCATAAGCTTCCCCGGGGGGTTGTTAGGGATGTGATTGTTAAATTCGAAGAGTTTTACTACCCCGTCGACTTTTTGGTGTTGGATTATTCAACCATGAACACCGATCACCAACAGAATGTCATTTTAGGGAGACCATTTTTGAACACTGCCCATGCTGTAATCGATTGTCGATTTGGGACAGTTGATATGACTTTTGGTAATAGAAAAATCCGTCTTAATGTTTTTACTAACGTTGCTAATTCTTTGAATGGTGAAGAGTGTTTTATGGCAGATTTGGTGGATCAATGTGAACCACACATTTATGAGGGCGACATGGTAGGTGTTTGTGTTTGTGATAACTCTGAACAGGTACATCTAATGGAATTAGAAGAAGAAGAGAAAAAGTTGGAACTTTTGGCGGTGCAAGAAGGAAGACCGCCATGGACTCATCAAGTGGAGAGTTTACCAGTTGGAGTGCATTCGGATTTAAAACCATCATTGGTTTGTCCACCCAAAGTAGAGTTGAAGGAGTTGCCACATCACTTGAAGTATGCATTTTGGGTGAAGATGAAACACTTCCGGTAATCATTGCTTCCAACTTGGAGGAGGTTCAAGAAAAGGAGTTGTTGAAAGTGTTGAAGGCTCACAAGGCAGCAATTGTTGGACAATTGCAGATTTGAAAGGTATTAGTCCTTCCATTGTTATGCAAAAAATTATTACTGATGTAGATGCTAAGCCTACAAGGGAGACTCAAAGGAGGTTGAATTAAAACTTGCGAGAGGTTGTGAAGAAAAAAGTCATCAAGTGGTTGGATGTCAGGATCATCTATCCAATCTCTGATAGTGCATGGCTAAGTCCTACTCAAACCGTGCCAAAGAAAGCCGGCATTTAGGTAATCAAAGATGAGAAAGGTGAGCAAATTGCCACTCGGCCGGTAACCGGGTGGCGGGTATGTATCGATAATAGAAAATTAAATGATGCTACCTCAAAAGACCACTTCCCACTTCCCTTTATTGACCAAATAATTGAAAAATTGTCGGGTAAAAAATTCTACTGTTTTTTGGATGGGTATTCGGGATACAATCAAGTGGCAATCCACCCCGATGACCAACATAAAACTACCTGCACTTGTCCCTATGGCACTTTTGCCTTTAGGAGGATGCCGTTTGGGTTGTGTAATGCCCCGACCACTTTTCAACGTTGTATGATGAGTATTTTTTCAGATATGGTCGGGGATTCACTTGAGGTTTTTATGGATGATTTTTCAATATTTGGGTCAACTTTTGGGTCGTGTCTTGCTGAATTAGAAAAAGTTTTGAAACGATGTGTCGAAACAAATCTTGTCTTGAGTTGGGAGAAAAGTCATTTTATGGTCCAAGAGGTTATTGTTTTGGGACATGTAGTTTCGAGTCGGGGAATGGAAGTGGATAAAGCGAAAATCAAAGTGATTTCATCATTGCCACCCCCGAAAAATGTGAAAGGGGTGAGATCGTTTTTGGGGCATGGCGGTTTTTACCGGAGATTTATTAAAGGCGTTAGTGTTATCACCAAACCGTTGTGCAACTTGTTGTTAAAAGATGTTCCTTTTGAGTTTACTAATGAATGTTTGAAAGCTTTTGATGTTTTGAAGGAACATTTGGTGCAAGCTCCTATTTTACAGCCACCGGATTGGACACGGCCATTCGAGATCATGTGCGATGCAAGCGATTGTGCAATTGGAGCGGTCCTTGGTCAAAGGGTTGATAGGAAGCCGGTGGTGATTTACTACGCAAGCGAGACGTTATCGGAGGCACAATTGAATTATACAACAACAGAGAAAGTGTTGCTTGCGGTGGTTATGCTTTGGACAAATTCCGATCTTACATTTGGGGAAGTAAGGTTGTGGTGTATTCGGATCATAGTGCAGTCCGCTATCTGATGGAGAAGAAGGATGCAAAGCCTCGGTTGATTCGGTGGGTTCTATCATTGCAAGAGTTTGATTTAGAGGTCCGAGATAAAAAGGGTTGTGAGAATGTAGTGGCGGATCATCTTTCAAAAATTCCCTTGGAAGGTGTGGATGAAACGGGAGAAATCAATGAACAATTCCCGGATGAACACATTTTGGCAATCTTAACCGCAACGTAGTATGCCCATTATGTCAATTATTTACCCACGGGTGCGATGCCTACACATTGGAACAAAAAGAGGAGGCAACAATTTTTAGCTCAAGTCAAACAATACATTTGGGATGAACCGGATCTATTCAAGATTGGGGCGGATCAAATCATTAGAAGGTGCATTCCCGAGTCCGAGGTTCAAGATGTGTTGACCCATGCCCATTTTCTGCTTGTGGTGGTCACTTTAGTGGCCAAAAGACCGGTTATGGAGTTCTTACTTGTGGTTTCTATTGGCCCACAATTTTCAAAGATGCTTGCGAATATGCTAGAAGGTGCTTAAATTGTCAAAAGATGGGAGGTATTTCAAAGAGAGATGAGATGCCTCTAAAACCAATCTTAGTGGTAGACATCTACGATGTGTGGGGCATTGATTTCATGGGCCCATTTCCCAATTCCAATGGGTATTTGTACATTTTGGTTGCAGTTGACTATGTGTCAAAGTGGGTTGAAGCTATTGCAACAAGAACAAACGATCATTCGGTGATATGCAAATTTGTCCAACCAAACATTTTCTCAAGATTTGGAATTCCTAGGGTAATCATAAGTGACGGAGGCTCACATTTCAAGAATTTCAAGTTCGGGTCTCTATTGAAGCATTATGGGATAAATCACTGGGTGGCCACGCCTTACCATCCACAAACGAGTGGCCAAGTGGAAGTGTCAAACCGCCAAATTAACGAAATTCTCATGAAGAAGGTTCGCACCGATAGGAAGGATTGGTCCACGAAACTTAATGATGCATTATGGGCCTATAGAACCCCGTATAAAACGCCAACTGGGACAACTCCATATCGACTTGTTTATGGAAAAGGGTGTCATTTGCCAATGGAGTTGGCACATAGGGCGTTGTGGGAAATTAAGAGTGTTAATATGGATTACAACGAGGCCGGTGAGTTGAGGAAGCTTCAATTGTGTGAATTGGAAGAAATTCAAGATGAAGCGTATGAATGTGCATCTGCATACAGAGATAAGTTAAAAAAAGTGCACGGCGCCAAGATTCGGAAGAGATCGTTTGAAGTGGGGTAAAAGGTTTGGCTCTACAATTCGAGAATGAAATTTTTTCCGGGAAAGCTTAAAAGTAAGTGGATGGGTCCATATGTGATCACAAGAGTTGGGAATTTCGGTGATGTGGAGATTGAAGACGTGCAAGATCAAGTAAAACAAGTGGTGAACGGGCACATGTTAAAGCCTTATTTGGAGAATCAAGATATCAACATGCTAGAAGCGGAGAAAGTGAGTTTTCTTCTAAACTCACTTGGTGATGAAGCAAACTGAGGCATACCGAGGTCGACTGGCGACTTAACTCCCAGTTCTGTACAGGTTACATTTTAGTTTCGTTTCCTTGTTTTT
The DNA here is from genome assembly GCA_039602395.1 of Deinandra increscens subsp. villosa. Lineage (NCBI taxonomy): Eukaryota > Viridiplantae > Streptophyta > Magnoliopsida > Asterales > Asteraceae > Deinandra > Deinandra increscens. The sequence continues at coordinate 21,942,804 of JBCNJP010000006.1, read as the reverse complement.
GTTTTCTTTTGTTAACCATGGAAATACCCAAGTGTGGGGAGGTCTCAGGTTATTTCGGTACCTCAAGATAGTGTTGGGGACAACACGACTTTTCATGGGGGTGAGATGGAAAACACGGTTTTAAAAAAACAAAGTTTTTAGTTTTTGAGTTTTTAGTAGTTAAAAAAATAGTTTTTTTTTAAATTTTCCGGAGGTTTTGTGCTGGATAAACAGTAAGCTACGGTTCAGAGGGCTTCTCTTACGGTTTAAATAAGTTGAGCGACGGTTTAAGTTTGTTTTGGTTAGAACCGTAGCTTACGGTTCTAAGACCGTAGCTTACGGTTGCTTCGGAAATTGGACGCACAGCAGCAAAAGATAAAGCTACAATTTTTTGTCTCCTTTTGATTCTTTTGTACAATAGTGGCACAGTTTTTAATATCATAAATAAAAAAAATAAAAAAAGAAGAAATTAATATACAAAAAGAGCAGACATTGACCCATATTCTCACTTTCCCTTTTCTTCTTCTTCCTCTCTAAGCCATCTAAGAACCCTAATTCTTCAATTTCTAATTTCCTCAAATCTCCACCGATTTTATTGATTCTTTAGTGCATTCTGAGTATTTTTTCGAGAGGAATCTTAATCTCAACTTAGTTTTCTCTGATTTTACTGTTCGGGCCGGATTTTTGGGGGTTTTTTTGGGTTTTGTCAATCATTGTGAAAGGAAGCGTCATTGTTCACCATTCCGCACTTCAAAGGTATGATTTTTATGACTTGGTTGCTTATGCTTGATTTTTAAAGGTAGAAGTTAGAATTTTTCTTGCTATTGCTATCCCTACTTTCTTGTAACATGAATTAGATGTTTTAGTAGTGAACAGTGTGCTACATTATGCTCATGGTTGTGATTTGGGTGTTAAAATTTGAAATTGCAGAATTTTTGGTGGAAAAAGGTTAAATTTTGCTTGGTTTTGTTTGAAAGAATATTGTTAATGGTGTTAAGATCACAACCATGGTTCCAAGCAAGTGTGGGGATTGTATTTATTTTATATATGGGATGCTAATATGCTTAGATGTTTAATTGACCATGTGTGTAGATGCAAAGAATCTTTAAAGGTAAAGGTAAAGGAAAGGCACCAGCTGAATCCTCAAGGTCACGTGATCCGGAAGGTCAAAAGAAAAGAAAGGCTTGAAGAGGAGCAAGGAGATGCACCCGAAGTTGTTTGGATTAAACAACCATGGGAAGGAGGGCCCTTAACTGATATGCCCGATGAAGATCAACCTCAGCTCTTTATTGATAAAATGAACTCACTTAAAGATAAGAAGGATGGGTGTAAGGAAAAATAGAGCTTGGAAGATTTCCGGCTGAAATGCCAACTTTATTAGTTCCGGCTGAAGTTGAAGTTCAAGCGGAATTCATACTTCAAGCGGAACAGGCACTTCAAGCGGAAGGAAGCAATTTTGTCTCTTAGCGAATATTCCGGATGAACTCGATTGTCCACCGGATAAAGAGTTCAACCTGACTTTTCGTGAGAAGTCTTTTCAGCAAGTCCAATCCTGCAAAAGCTTCTCGTATGCTTTTATATCTGATTCAAGCCGCTCTCCTGAAGTAGATAGTTGCTGCCAACACGCAAGATATTCCGATTGTCGATGTTTATTCTTTTGGTAGTTTGTATTTGACTTTTATATTTACGGTCTAGATTAGATCGCATGAGATCAATGGCTGTCATTGATCTCATCAGCACTATATATAGCATGTAATCTCTTAGCTTACAAATGGGGTTCATCACTTGTAATAGTGTAGCTTTGAGTTAATGCAAATAGTGCCGAATATTCGACATATCGTTGTTTTACTATTCTGCAAATCAAGCATTTACATTATACAAGAACTTAATATCGCTTAAGTAAAGTGAAATATAACTTTAATTCCGCAGGGTTATATTTGCAAGTAAAGGGCTTGGTTTTAGTTTATTCATAACTATTTTCGATCCTACAAGTGGTATCAGAGCTTTGGCTCTTACCTTGAAGACTTTCTGTGCTTCAAGGTTGATACTTTACTTGCCTACTTTACAAGCTCCGTTGTTTTATCTTTCTAAAAGTTTTCAAAATGAGTGATTTCAGTTTAAGTTGCCCAAATGGTTCCTCCAACAAACCGCCAATGTTCACTCCTGATGACTTTGGTACCTGGAAACTCAGGATGGAAGGTTTTGTTAGGATCTTGGACCGTCGTATTTGGAAATCTTTCACTGAAGGACCCTACTCACCAATGGTTGCATCTGCTGATGATGCAGAAGTCAAAATACCTAAGCCGTTAGATAGATATGTTGAAGCTGACTACACTGCTCTTGAATTTGACCATAAGGCATATTGGACTCTACAGGCAGCACTTCCTAATTCCATTTTAAGTGGGTTCAAAGGATATAAGACTGCATTTGATCTGTGGAATGCCTTAAGTGAAATGTATGAAGGAACCAGTGAGGTAAAAGAAAACAAGAAGGATGTTTTAAAGCAAAAATATGAAAACTTTACTTTTAAATCTGGTGAAACTATGACAAATCAGTACTTAAGATTTGTTTCCTTACTTGATGAACTTCAAAAGGTGGATGTAAAACTAGAACAAGTAGATGTGAATAGAAAATTTCTCCGTTCCCTGCCTTCTGTGTGGACAGTTTACACAGTAAGCATCAGGGAATGCAAAAATTTGAAAAAGATGAGATTAAGTGAACTTCATGGCATACTTAGTGCCTATGAAATGGAACTAGATCTGAAACAATCCTCATCTTCTGAATCAACTCAGCTATTCTCATCTGCACTAGTAACCACAGAGTTTAATAGTCAAAGGTCATCCAACTCATCATATCTCTCACCTACAATCAGTTTCCCTGAGACACCAAGGTGTCAAGAGAACTTTTCAAACTCTTTTGAAAACTCTCACAATGCTCACGTAGCAACTGATTCCTATCAAGGCTTCATGCCTGAAGACCTTGAATGCATAGGTGCTGATGATCTAGAGGAAATGGATATAATGACTCAACTTGCCATGGTTTCTGTAAGGGCTCAAAGGTTTTACAAAAGGACAGGTAGAACCTACAAGGGAGCAAAAGGTGCTCACATAGGCCTTGACAAAAGCAAAGTCAAATGCTATAACTGTCACCAACTTGGTCACTTTGCAAGAGAATGCTCTCAACCAAGAAGAGAAGGACAGAACCAGAACCATGCTCAAGGGAAATCTCATGGAGTAAGCAATGTAAACAACAACAACTCTGGAAGCAACTCAGGTTCACACCCCACCCCACCAAAGCCTACCGGAAGTCAAAACCATCAGAATGTGGTAGCTGCTGTTGCAAATCAAACATCATGTGTTGAATGGGAAGATTTTGCTGCTGAGTTTGAACCCATCAACTATGCTTTAATGGCCAAACAGGACTCCACCACAGATCAGGTATATTCTATTCCTGAGAAGGTATTAGAGAATCTGTGCAGTCCTGCCTGCATAGAACAAGTGGCAAAATATCGAAACCACAACACTGATTTGATTGATGAAGTTTCAAACTTGAATGAGTTAAAAGAATGTTTTAAGAAAACTGAATCATCATATATCTCAAAAATTGAAAATTTAACCAAAGAGTATGAACAGTTAAAACAAACCAACTCAGTGCTTGAAACACAGCTTGATGACTTGCTGTCAAAACTTGAAAAATCAAGGAATGAAACCAAGGATGCTAAGGCAGAGGTTGATGTTCTTGAGATCAAGCTGAAAGATGCTTTGTTCACTTGTGATAAATTTCAAACAGCAAACAAAAAGGCTGAAAGATTGTGGATGGGAGGGATGTATGGTAAAGCGGGTGTTGGCTATAACAATGTTGAGCCACCAATTGAATACTCACCGGTAATCAAACCCATTGAAGCTTTAAAATCAGAATGTAAAGTCAGTCTCACAGTTGATGACATTTCATCACAATCTAGTTCAGAAAACACTGTTGAGTCAAACAAAATTGAAGTCACAGCTGCTAGCACATCTGCTTCAGCTAACCAACTGAACATTTTGAAACCATCAGTTGCTGTTCCTCCACCAACTGTTTATGAATCTAAGGATTCAAAAGTTGGAGGAAAGCAACCTGAGCAATCAAAGGGTAGTCAAACTCAAAGATTTGGTCAATTAAAGTTCAATCAAGTAACCAAAATTGAGTCTCCCAGGAAATTTGAAACCAAAGTTGTTGAATGTATATGCTGTGGTGAACAAGGTCACCTAGCTGCTGTTTGTCAGTTCAACCCAATGAGTAAAGTCAAACCTTTTCAAAAGCCAAAACCTGTTTCGAAACCAAAAGCTGATTTTCAAAAGAAGCTCACAGGAAGAATTTCACCTGTGAAAAACCATACTTTGAAGCATTTTGGGTCAGAATCAAACAGAGTGTTAGTTGGAAATGATAGAAATGGTAGTTTCACTGTTTTAAAACAAAACCATTTTCCGGCTGAAGTTCAAGCGGAACACTTTTCCGCTCGAACTCATGTTCAACCGGAAAACAAAGTTCAACCCAGATCAGCCACTGCTCCAAAGCAGAGACCCCAAGTTCGTTTTGCTGATGGGTTTGAACATTTTGAAGCTCAAGGTAAAAGAAATCCTTCTAGAGGAAAAGTCACCTCCAGAGAAAACTTTTCAAGAAATAGCAAATTAAACCAATCTGAAACTGTCTTTGCTAATAGTTCAAGTGGAAATCATTTTGCTCCACTTCAGGGGGAGAGTTCTAGTCAAAACAAACACTTTCCTCAAAGATTTTCAAAATCACCTGAAAGAACTAAGTTGGTCAATCAAGAAAGTGAAAAACTCAAGAAACTAACCAACAAGCAAAGAAAGTATAAAGAGTATAGGGAAAAGAAAATTGCTGCAAAAAGAAGCACCAAAAGTGATAGGTCTAGTCAAACAAGTGCTCAGTATGAGAACTTCAGTTTGGACAATGATGATCTGCTGAATGAAGCTCCAGTAGTTAATACTTTAGTACTAAAAGAGTACAAGTATAATGATGCTTATGGCAGACCCAAGACCACTCAGGCTTGGGTCCCCTATAGAAATTAATCAATTCTGATGTGTGCAGGTGCAGAATAAAGGCCAGAATAGCCTATGGGTAGTTGACAGTGGTTGCACTTGCCACATGACAGGGAACAAGCATATTCTAGAAAACACAAAAAGAACTAATGGAGGACCAGTTGCCTTTGGAAGCACAAAAGGCCATATCACAGCACAAGGTGATGTGACAAATGGACTGGTAAAATTTGATAGAGTCAATTTTGTTGATACATTGAATTTCAATTTGCTCAGTGTCTCACAAATGTGTGACAAAAATTTGAATTTAATGTTTAATGAGAAAGAGGCAATAGTTCTCAAACCTGGTGTCAAAATCCCTGATGAGTTGATAATGCTTAAGGCACCCAGGAGAGATGGACTATACATTTTGGATATGTCAGTGGCTACACCCACATGTGGCACTGCTTGCTTTGTATCCAAAGCCTCAGTTGACGAATCTGATCTTTGGCATAGGAGGTTAGGTCATGTGAACTACAAAAACATGAACAGAATTGTAAATTTGGGCTTGGTTAAGGGTCTTCCTAACAAGCATTTCACATGTTCTGAAAACTGTGTGCCATGTCTCAAGGGCAAGCAACACAGAACCTCTTTCAAGCCGAAAGTTGAATCTTCAATTTCAAAACCTCTAGAGCTATTGCACATGGATCTATTTGGTCCAACTAGAGTAATGAGTTTAGGAAAGAAGTCATACTGTTTTGTGATAATTGATGATTTTTCTAGGTATACTTGGGTTTTCTTTCTCAAAACAAAAGATGAAACTGCTGAATTGTTGAAAACTCTTGTCATTAATTTAGAAAATCAATCCAATTTTAAGGTTAAAACAATCAGATGTGACAATGGCACAGAATTTAAAAATCATGTTCTGAATTCGTTTTGTGAGGAAAAGGGAATTTTGAGGCAATTTAGTGCTCCTAGAACTCCACAGCAAAATGGGGTTGCTGAAAGGAGAAATAGGACATTGATTGAAGCTGCCAGGTCAATGTTGGCAGACTCTAAGCTCCCTATGATATTTTGGGCAGAAGCAGTAACACTGCCTGTTATGTCCAAAACAGGATCTTAATTGTCAAGGGAAATGATAAAACACCTTATGAGCTTTGGAGAAAAAGGAAACCAAACATCTACTTCTTCAAGCCATTCGGCTGTTCTGTCACTATTTTAATAACCAATGAGTCTTTGCCTAAATTTGCTGAGAAGGCAGATGATGGTTATTTTGTTGGATACTCTGGTGTGTCAAAAGCATTCAGAGTATACAACAAGAGAACTAAAATTGTTGAGGAAACCATAAATGTGTCTTTCAATGAGAAATCAGCCAACAATTTTAGATCTCAACCAAGCTGGTTATTTGATATTGATGCACTAACCACTGCTTTCAACATAACTGTTGATAAGCCTGTGAGCTCTTTAGTGCAGGAACAACACTTTAACAGGTCTGCTGATGAGCATTGGAAAAGCAATCAAACTGATAAAGAGAGGCCAATCTTCTTCTCTTCAATGAGCTCTCAACCTGTTTTCCCAAAGAATGACAAGAAACTAACTGAAATAATTCAAATTGAAGAAGAAATTGTTCCGCTTGAAGTTCAAGCTGAACCTATTTCTCCGGTTCAAGTTCAACCGGAAAATCAAAATTCAGAAACTGAAGAGAGTACTGAATCAGAGTCAAATGAAGCTGGAAACTCAAATGATAACTCATCAAATGAGCTAAATTTAGATCATTTGATCTTTAATTCAGATACAAATTCTCTTGAATCAGTTGGAGTTTCAGATCCTGTGTCACAATTTGAAAGTATTGAGCTTGATCACAGACTTCCTCAGCTCAATATACCCTCAAACGGAAGAAGCCATGAATTTCCTATGTTCATTGACAGAAGAGTCAACAGAGATCATCCAGTGGGAAATATCATTGGAGAAGCTTCAGCTCCTGTGCTGACAAGAAGTAGATCTGCAAATGCAAATATCTGCTTGCATGCTGCATTTTTGTCTCAAGAAGTGCCCAAAAAGGTAGCAGATGCCTTAGAAGACAACAGCTGGGTAGAGGCAATGCAAGAGGAACTATTTCAGATTAACAAGCAGAAGGTTTGGGAATTGGTGGACCTGCCTGATGGAGCAGAACCAATTGGAACTAAATGGGTGTTTAGAAACAAAAAGGACGACAGGGGAATTGTTATCAAGAATAAAGCAAGACTGGTTGTGCAAGGTTATGTACAGGAAGAAGGCATTGATTATGATGAAGTCTTTGCACCAGTAGCCAGGTTGGAAGCAATCAGAATCTTCCTAGCCTATGCTGCATTTAAAGACTTCCAAGTATATCAAATGGATGTGAAAAGTGCTTTCCTGTATGGCCTACTGGAACAAGAAGTTTATGTCAATCAACCTCCTGGTTTTGAAGACCCTCACCATCCAAACAAGGTGTGCAAGCTGATCAAAGCTTTGTATGGTCTCAAACAAGCTCCTAGAACCTGGTATGAAACTCTTTCAAATTACCTTCTAGAGAATGGCTACAGGAGAGGAGCAATTGATAAAACTCTTTTTGTCAAAACTGTTGGTAAAGATATGCTAATGGTACAAATTTATGTTGATGACATTATTTTTGGTTCATCTAACACTTTGTTGTGCAAGGAGTTTGAAACTTTGATGCAGTCAAAATTTGAGATGAGTTCCATGGGAGAACTAACATTCTTCTTAGGGCTTCAAGTGAAGCAAACTGCAGACGGAATCTTTCTGAATCAATCAAAGTACATTCAAGACATGCTGAAGAGATTTGACATGCTATCATGCTCAAGTGCCAAGACTCCAATCTCCACTTCCCACAAGTTAACCAGTGACTTAAGTGGAAAGCCAGTAGACGAGCACATGTATAGGGCTATGATAGGCTCTCTGATGTACCTTACAGCTAGCAGACCTGACATCATGTTCAGTGTTTGCCTGTGTGCTAGATATCAATCTTCTCCAAAAGAGTCCCACATGTTTGCTGTTAAGAGAATTTTCAAGTATCTTAAGGGGCAACCCAAACTGGGTCTGTGGTATCCCAAGAACTCTGACTTCTCTTTCAAGGCATATACAGACAGTGACTATGGAGGATGTGATATAGATAAGAAATCAACATCAGGAGGATGTCAATTTCTAGGAGAAAGGCTTGTTTCCTGGCAATGCAAGAAACAAACATGTGTTTCTACTTCAACTGCAGAGGCCGAGTACATTGCTGCCTCAAGTTGTTGCAGCCAAGTTCTTTGGATCCAAAATCAGATGCTTGATTATGGCATCACATTCATGGAGACTCCTATTCTCGCAGACAACAACAGTGCCATTTCCATCGTCAACAATCCAGTGAAGCACTCCAAAACCAAACACATTGATATAAGGTATCACTTTATTAGAGATTGTGCTGAAAAGAATTTAATCAAATTATTTAAAGTTCATACTGATCATCAACTGGCAGATTTGTTTACAAAAGCTTTCGATGAGGCAAGATTTTTCTACCTCATCACAGCCATTGGGATGATGAACTTTGAATAAACTTTTCACAATTTTAATAAAAGAGAGATGTGCTCAAAGAGCCCGTCTCTTGATACAAAAAGAAAAAGAAAAAGAAAATTTCTCGTGTTAAATGAAGAATGTTTCAATTCAAAGATTCAACTGCGTTAAAACTTTGAAAAATCGACACAAATTTTCAAAATTTATGTGTTTTGAATTTTCCGGTTCAAATTCAGGTTCAACCTGAAAGAACCACCTTTGAAATTCACCGGGTGAACTTCAACCGGAAAACAGCTTTAATCCTGACGTGAAAACTTCTTTTTGAAAACAATTCTTCCAAGCGGAAAACTTGTCCGCTTGAAGTTCAACCGGAAGAAATTTTGTTTTTAAAAATAAAGGAGAAAATGGGTTCCGCTTGAACTTCCGGGTCAACAAAGTCAAAGAGTCATTTAATTACCCGGAAGGCACAATTTTCTAAGCGGATGTCACATTTATTTTACCCATTGAATTTTTAACTGTTTTAAATCCGAGGTTTCAGTACATTAACTTTTGGATAAGGGCATGCTTTAATCAGTTGTACCGTATAACATATAAAGCATCTGTCCCATCCGTCACTGAACCGTCGATTTTTAACCTCTCTCCTCCACGTCATCACCGAAATAGGTAAAAAGCCCTAAATTACCGTCATTTTCCCCATTTCTTGCAAACACATCCCAGAAGTTACTTCCTAAATTCTCTCAAACCATCTCCAAATAACCCCCACAACACCGTCAAAATTCTCAAAATTTGGTACAACAATGGCTCCGAAGGGAAGAGCAAGTGGCAAGAAGCCAATCGGCGACTCGAAATTTGCAGTCGAGCACAACCTAGTAGCGTATCTTGAACCCCCTTCCAAAACCGATATCTACAATGAGATGATCGAGTTCATCAAAAGCTCACACCTTCATCATGCGCTTACTGTCGAAGCGGAAATTTTTGAAGAAGTGATGGAAGATTTTTGGGTTCACGCTAGGGTTTCTGATGAAGCAAATGGAAGCAAAATTGTGTCAACCGTCCAGGGGAAGGAGGTTGAGATAGATGAAGCAAAGATTCGAAGGCTGTTGAAACTAAGGGATGAAGGTTGATACGGAGAATTGGATCAGAAGAAATATCTCCGTCTGTTCAGAAACATCGGTTATGGTGGCTCCCTTCATAGCAAAACCATCAAAAAGGGGCAGTTACCATACAAATGGCGATTTCTTGCACACACACTTCTGGTGTGTTTATCTCCAAAGAAGGGAGGTTTTGATGAGCTCTCCTGTGAGCAAGCCTCCGCCTTCTACGCTGTGGTTAAGGGTGAGAATTTTAATTTTTCTAGACAAATTTTTCAAGCCCTAAAATCTAATGTTCACTCTGAATATACCTACCTGTACCCCAGATTTTTAACTTACATTCTCAAAGAAGAGTACCCCCACATTGCTTGGTTAGGTACAATTTTGCACCAAAAACTTCTAAATGAGAAAACCTTTTCAAATCTTGCTGTAAATAAGTCTCCATTTCTTGGAAGGGATACTGACCATCCCATGCCAATTCCAAGGCAGCTTCCTGATGAACCTGCTGATGCAGAGGTTCAAACTGAAGCTGCAGGAGCACCTGAGCCTCAAGCTCAAGATGACAGAGCTGTAGACCTAACAGTTTCTGATCACACATCTGTCCCAGCTTCCTCTTCACTAAAAGTTTTTCAATCCAAAAAGAGGAAAGCTACCACAATCACTTCCACTGCCACCTCCTCTTCCAACTCACCTCCTGTCATTTTCAAGAGACAGAGAAAAGTGGTTACTAGGTCTCCTCCACCCAGTGCCACCAACCAACCTGAAGCTTTAAACCCTGTTCAAGGCAAAAAGCCTAAACGGAAACTGGCCAAATTGGGATTTTCTCTTAGGGATGAACCTTCAGTTGAGGGGGAGTCATTAGAAGCAGATGCAGCTTCCCCATCTGAACATTTTTCACCCTTGAAACCCCTATCACCTAGGAGTGACAGTGCTGTCAATCTTGGCTCAAGTGAAGGTGTTATTAACTCACCTGCCACATTACATGAGAACATCCTGATGAGCCAGGACCCTGTAGCATTGCAACCTCACTCCTCACCGGAGGTGAATCTCAGAGGTTATGAAGAGATTCATACAGAAAGGGCTGCTGCTGCCCAAGTATCCCAACTGGATCTTGGTGATAGCAGTAACATCAATAAGACCCAATCTGTGGCAATCTTCTCTGAATCAGCACCCGGAAGTCCTTTATTGGAACCAAGGGTTGTTGAAACAGATAAAGAGAATCCCAGGTGCCAAGAAGCCACGGGTACCAATGCTGATCAATCCAGGATTGATAGTTTGGTTATTTCCAAGGATACTGGTAAAAAGCCAGTTGAGGATAGTTATACACTACCTGAATTGACGAAACTGTACCTTTCTCTGCAAGCACAGGTTGAAGCTCTTAACTCAACTGTTGCCACTTTGGTTCAAGCTGATCCTACTCCAAATGAAGCAGGTCCTTCAAACCCTTCCAGAGATGCTGATGAAGCTGATACTGTCAAATTGGGGGAGAAGTTATCATCAAAACCTGTTATTACTGAGATAGAAGAAGTTGAGAGGATACCAGCTGAAGTAAGAGCCACAGCCTGCCAAAGAATTGGTGTAGAACCTTTTTCTGTTGAAGAGAGCTGGGTGAATATGAAATGCAGTCAACTGATTGCTATTTCTCCTTTTGAGGACCCCAACCTCACTGAGCTTGTTCAGTCATCCATGCTGATTGCTGGTGCTCTTCCTGAGCACATCAATATGATCACAACACTGCTAAAAGATGTTATTTTTCCGGCTGAAAGAGCCAGTGATCATGTTGAAGGCAACATTGCCTCTACCAGCAAGGCAGCAGCTGATATGGAAGAAAGTACTGCAACTGTAGCAGTTGGTACTATGACTGAGGGAGAAGATGAAAATTTGATCGGTGAAGAAGAAGGAACCGAGGTACTGGAAATAGTTGACAAAGAACCTGAAGTCACCCAACCTCAGGTGGTGACTGATGGCCAACTACAGGTTCAACCGGAAGTTCAACCGGTAGTTCAAGCTGAAGGAGATCTGAATGTTCAACCGGAACACCAAATTCAAACCCAGGTGGAAATTCATGGTCCAAGCTCATCAATTTTTGGGACTGATGAAGCACCTGAGGTTCAACCGGAAGAACAAAGAAACAAAGAAGCTGAGGATGTTGCTGAATCACTGATAGCCTTAAGGAGTTCTGAAACAATTCAAACTGAGGAACCTATTCAAGCTGATATAGCTAAAACTATTCAACAGGTAACTCAAACTCCTGAAGCTGAGGCTGTAGTGAAGATGGTTGAAGATGCAAGAAGGGTAGCTGAGGATGAAAGAATAGCCAGAGAGCTCCAAGAAGAATTTGACTTATACATGCAAAATAATGTGTTTGAAAATCTTCTTGAGGAAGCAAAGACCAGGTCTTTCAATGGAAGGTTAAAGGAATATGACTTGGATACAATGTCTGAAGCTAATAGGCAGAGGTTAATTGCTATTGCCTCCCAATTGCCTACCAAGCTGACAAAAAATGATGAAAACTACAGGCTGTTGAAAAAGATCAAAAGGGCTCTTGTGATTAGAAACTTGAAGAAAGAGGAAGAGGTAGCTCAGATGAAGGTTAGAGGACTTTGCAGCTTAATTGACGAAATATTTTATGAGCTGAAAGGAGACATTGCTGCTGTCAATCCTAACCTGGTGATGCCTTCACCATCAGAGCTGGTCTCAGGTACTATAACTGCTAATGTTAAACCTGAAACTGATGATATTGCAGATATACCACCTCCACCTTCATTTATCTATGATCCAAACCCAATGCCTTCAACAACCTCATCCATTTTACAGTCACTCCCAATCATACCATACAAACCTCCTCACATCCCCAAGAAGCTTGCTGCTAAACTTGCCAATCCTAAGTTTAGATCAGACAACTTCACACCCATCATCCCTTTTAAAAAGAAACCTCCACCAACCATGGACTTCTCTGATATCTTCCCACCATCTCCACCCTCAAGCCCAACTCCTAAAGCCAACAAACCACCTTCAAGAACCATCCTACCTCCTCTCACCATAAGAGAACCATCTTCTACCACCACCCAACCTACCAAAAACCAACCTGGTCCCTCTTCTTCATCTGCCAAAGGCAAAAGGCCTATCGGGCAAGAATCTGCTGGAAACTCTGATGAAGAAAGGGAAACCAAGAAGAAAAGATTGATGCATGCCAGGAATAAAAGAGATCAACACAAGAGAAGGAAAGGGCCACCCAGAAAGAATAAGATAATTGGGTGGACAGTGAACGAAGACTCCTTTGATTTCACTTTCCAATTGGCAGATGGCAAAACTCAAGTGATCAACGCTCACAGGGCCACTTCTCTTCTCAGTGCAATGCAAATGACTGACATCATCCTAAAACTCAGAGAAATCATGAATCCTTCAAGGGCAGAGCACATGTTAAGGCTTATCATTGAACCAACTGTGCTGGACTGTGGAATGCTCTATCGAAGTAACTTAGATGATGATTCAGCAGGAGAAGAAGAAGAAGTGCCTACCAGTGAGATCAAATTTATCATCTGGGAAGAAGAAGAGAAGCTCTTCTATGTTCATAGAGCTGATGGCACCTTTACAATCCATGAATCCATTTCTGTTCAAGAAGAATGGAACGAAATGGATTGGGATTCAATCAAACATGTAAAGGTGACCAAAACAAACATTAAAGAGCTTTCTCAAAATCTTGATGCCAGCATCGGATTTTCCAACAAGTAGGTTGTGGAGAAGAAAATTTTTTTTGGTACAAGTCAATTTTGAAGATAAACATTGAAGACAAATAATTTGACAGCATCAGCTTAGGGGGAGATTGTAAGGAAAAATAGAGCTTGGAAGATTTCCGGCTGAAATGCCAACTTTATTAGTTCCGGCTGAAGTTGAAGTTCAAGCGGAATTCATACTTCAAGCGGAACAGGCACTTCAAGCGGAAGGAAGCAATTTTGTCTCTTAGCGAATATTCCGGATGAACTCGATTGTCCACCGGATAAAGAGTTCAACCTGACTTTTCGTGAGAAGTCTTTTCAGCAAGTCCAATCCTGCAAAAGCTTCTCGTATGCTTCTATATCTGATTCAAGCCGCTCTCCTGAAGTAGATAGTTGCTGCCAACACGCAAGATATTCCGATTGTCGATGTTTATTCTTTTGGTAGTTTGTATTTGACTTTTATATTTACGGTCTAGATTAGATCGCATGAGATCAATGGCTGTCATTGATCTCATCAGCACTATATATAGCATGTAATCTCTTAGCTTACAAATGGGGTTCATCACTTGTAATAGTGTAGCTTTGAGTTAATGCAAATAGTGCCGAATATTCGACATATCGTTGTTTTACTATTCTGCAAATCAAGCATTTACATTATACAAGAACTTAATATCGCTTAAGTAAAGTGAAATATAACTTTAATTCCGCAGGGTTATATTTGCAAGTAAAGGGCTTGGTTTTAGTTTATTCATAACTATTTTCGATCCTATAATGGGTTTATTTGTGAGAAAGAGGTACCCAATAAGCTTTTTCCATTGTTCCGTGTTTAAAAGAAATTTGAGGCTTTAGGTTGGGAAGTCGTCCTTAAATGTTATGATGGAGAGAAAAGTAAGCTATACATGGACGAGATTGAGGAATGGATGTCCACACTGACAGCTTCATGTGGGTAAAGGTCCGACTCAAACAAAGTTGACAGGATGGGTGAACGGAGATAAGGTCACAATGTCCTTTGAGTCTTTAAACCAAATTGCTAAATTTGACTCAAAGCCCGCGAAGAATTATGTTTACCCGAGCTTAAATGATATATACCATTGCTCCCGAGAATCACTCAACTTGGAAAATGATGCTGTCTGAATTATTTTTGTCGGGTCGAGATTTAACGACACTTCAGAGAGAAGATTTGGAGCTGAAACCGAAGTTAATTCACTTAATCATGACACATAATGTCATGCCTCGTCGTGGAGATAAAGGGGTGGTACGCAATCCCGAGGTGCCAATTCTTTATGCGTTAATGCACGAGGCACCGCTGGTATCTTTTCGGTATTTAGTGATATATAATATTTGGTTCAGTCGGAACAGCAAGGGACGGAAGATTGTACCTCACTATCGGTTAATAGCAGCATTATTGAAAATGAAAACCGTTTACGGATCGTTTCTATGGATGAGACGGAAGTTTTGTCATTGAATAATGTTGAATGATTACATAATGAAGGAGTATACAACAATTAAGCTCTGGGGGAGGTCGGACAGAACCTCCCCTCTAAACACACAGACACAAGACAGAAACTTGCAAAGAAATACAAAGACGAAACTATTTATACTTCTTAATTCTGTCCGAACTGGGCACCTCCGAACTCTGTCCGAACTCCCTCCGAACCTGGAGTTCGGCCATCTAGGTTCGGCCAACTCCGAACCTAGAATTCGGTTGGGTTTCGGACCTCAGTTCATGTCTCCGATAAATCGGTCTGTTTGACAATTCGAACAGTAACGGCCACACAAGGTTCATGCATCAACAAATTCCCCCCTTGGACGTTACTGTCGAATCCAGACAATGATCTTCTAGCAATCTTCAGTCAGCTTGCTGCAGACACCTCTATCTTTAGCAAACTCCCCTTGACCGAATCATCAGGTATGCAGAAAACAATTCGAATCTTGTACAATCTCCACAACCAATAAAATTCCCCCTAGCTTCAAGCACAACCATCCAATTGGAACCGGCATGTATGATAATGGTTCATTTCATAAGTTGTATCCGGACATTGTAAAGACACACGAACATCACTGCATCTTGATAATAATCTTCAATCTTCACCGAATTGTAACACATTCTGATCTTTATGAAAACAGACACGATCAGCATCTTCAATCACGGAAATTCCCCCTCAGCATCAAATCCATCCCAATATATTACTCCAGTAAACGTATATCTCGTTGCAGACTGGAATCTGACCAAGTCTTTCGACAACTTAAGAAAGTATCGGGCATATGACAGAAAGTTCCAAACCATAATTGAAAACTTTGACATATCGATTCGCACGAACATCAGAATATACCACATTTCCATGAAGATCAAAAACCACCATCATCCCTGAACTGATTGCTTTTGAATATTCACTTTTTCAATTGTAAAACTTTGAAAGTTTTAGAGTCCCCAATTTTCAAATCTTCAATATTCTTCTGATTCCAACCCCAATTTCCCCCCTAAACAAGTGACATATTCAAATCTTTAATTTCTTATGATTCCAACCCCGTATTCTTGTAGTGGAATGATAAACTCAAGTAGCCCGCAACGGAATCTTTAATCTCATTTAATCTTCAGTTTGTGTAGAATGATAATCTCCGACAAACGTTCCCAAGTAATCATAACCATGTCTCCGAATCTCTGTCCATCATCAGAAGCACGTATTCTTGAATCTCTGTCCATCATCAAGAACAACAATGACTACTCACAAACTCATTTCTTGAAATTTGATCACTAACTCGTAACAAGTATCGGAATCTGGATTTTCTTCAAACATAACACCCCACAGCTACCAAATCAAGGGTAAACTCGATAACTGGTCCGCTTCTTTGAAATTCCCACCTAACGGGGGTTCGGGGGCAGCGCCCCTGAGAAGCGGGGTCCAAGGGGCGGCAGCCCCTGGCGGGGTCCAAGGGGCAGAGCCCCTGGCTGGGATCTACCTCCGAACCCGATCCTCCGAACCTTGTCCGATCTAAAGAAAAAAATAAATTGCACCTTAAATCTTATAGTTGTGTTATCTTTAGATCTAAAGAAAAAAATAACATTTTATATATTTTTTTAATTCTATGTTGCACATGTCCACCATGTAGTATAATCATTAGTACCATACACGTTTTAGTGCTTTTAATATGTTTTTAACATAATGAGTGTTTTTTTCGCATGATAATTCGTCTTTGTGCGATACTAATGATAATGATGCACATGTGCATCACACGAAAAAAAAACACGAACTGTTAATTTTTTTAATATTTTTTTTCATAATTAAAGATAACATAATTTTAAGACTTTTGGTGTGAATTTTATGAAAAAACATCAACGTGTGAAAAAGTTATATAGGTTTTAATTATATATATATATATATATATATATATATATATATATATATATATATATATATATATATATATAAATATATATATATATATAGGGTGTGGTTCCTGTGCGGACAAGCATTTTGCCTAAGATCCTTGTGAACATGCATAAAAATCCGTTTCTTGGTCCTACAATGTAGATTAAGTGCTAGTATATTATTAGAAACGGTGCTAGGTAGATGTATTCATATACCAGTACAGTTTCTTGATCCATTCCTTGATGTTTTCTGAATTTCTACATATACCAGCACAAAAAATTATACCAGCATATACTAGCATAAATTTTTTTATGCATGAGCCAGCACCACTTCTAATCATATACCAGTACCAATTCTGATCATATATATGTATCAGCACCACTCCTGATCGTATACCAGCATTTAAACTACATCGTATGACCACGAAAATGGATTTTAACGTGTGTTCCTACCGATCTTAGGCAAAACAGATGTTCGCATTTGAACCTCTATGGGCTAGGATCATGCAAAAACACATATATAATGCGAAAATGAGAAAACACATATTAAAACCTCTATAACTTCTTTATAAGTTAATAATTTTTTTTTTAAAATTGCACGAAAAGTCTTAGAATTATGTTATATTTAATTCTGGAATAAAATTTAAAAAAATCAACCTTTCGTTTTGCTTGTGTGATGCACATGTGCAGCACAAAAACAAAAACGCATACTTTTAGTGTATGTTAATATATTTTTTCTAAGTCGCACAATATATCTGTTGGGTTTTTACAGTGGGTATCCGGGTTGCCCATTTTAATTTATTACCAACTAAATTAACGGGTTAACTAATCAGAATTAATTACGCAGGGGAAAATCATTTTACAACGCGAATTAGTAAAACTGTAGACAGGATCCGATCACCGTGTACGCGTAAATACAAAAAAAAAAAATTAAGTATCTAAGCGAGTTAGATATACCTTGGAGGAGTCCGAACAATCATTCGAGACACCGGGGTTCGACGAACTGGCGCTAGGATAAACGGTAACGCCCGACTCGAACCAACGAGTCAAGTCTTCAACCGACTGTGAAGATGGGGACTCAAGCACCACAGACACATTCATATCATGAACCGGCAGTCGTGGCGGTAACGAAACCATGCCATGAATCATGGAATTCCAATCAAAGGGTTTCGTCGTGCAAGACGAAGAAATCGATGTTACTTCAATTTCGTCCGTAGTGCGCGGAAGCGACGAGTTAATTGGCGCAACGGCATCGACATAAAGTGGCACCGGCCAGTTGGAGCTTTCACCAGATTGGACGATTGCGGCACACGAGGGCTCAAACATAGGCCTTGGTGGCGTGGGTAAATCGAGAACCACACCACGATGGTCCTCACCAAAGATGTCGGTGGCAACAGCGGCCTTGGTGACGGCGGCAACAACAAAGGTGGCGGCCCTCTCTTCCACGACGGCGGCTCTAGCGGCGACAGTGGTGGCCTCTAACTTCAACGCGACAGCGATCAATATTGGATCACGCTTCACCATAGTAGCGGCGGCGAGCAACGATAGTGGTGGTGGTGGTTGGCGTCGAACGAAAAAGAGAGAGAGAGGGGGAATGGGGCGGTGACGCAAAGAGGGAGAGGGGAGGAGGAGCCAGTTTTCGATTAGGGTTCTCCTGCCCTAATATCCCCCTTTAATTTATCTTGTCGGGCTTTAAGTCAACTTAAGCCCAACTCGCGGACCGTCACTCTAAATCCAATAACATTACTATTCCGTTAAACCGGTAGCGACTAGACAATGTCCCGTCGCCATTTCTCGTAAACCATTTTACATAAATTTGTTTCGTTACGTTTTAATTAAATAAATAACAAGTATATATATATTTTAACTGTTTAAATTAATTAATTAACAAGTAATTAATTATTTAGTTCGTTGACTCCGGTATAACTCTTCGGGTCGAAATCGGGTCGGGTACATTAAATGTCGCCATTATGATCACCACGCGTAAATCAGAACCGGTGTTCTCGTAACTATTGGTTCGCAATTTCGATTCATTTCCAAATTGCCAACGTAATTACTTGTTTAATTCTAGTTTTATATAATCGTGTGTTACGGCCGACCCCTTTATTTTAATTACATGATTGTCTGTTTGGCGCGTTTATTTTCTCTGATTGGCCCAATTGTATCTTTTATTTGGTTTTGGTGGATCCGCTGTTTTCGGGTTTCAAAATTGTAATGTAGAGCTAGGTTTACTAAGTTATTAGTAAATATTAATTTTGTAAAACCAAGACCGAAGATCGGACAATCACTAAAAAGGGAGTTTGAAGGCTAGTGGGAGCTGAACCGGATCCACGAACGCACCGAGTTTCCTTCCTTGTGGTTATTCACTTTTAATTGTCATGTCCCTATTGGTCTTGCTAAATGGATCTAGCAAGACCACGCCATTATGGCGTTAACACACAATTGACCATTCGAATTGGTAGGTAAATGCTTTAAATTACACATCTTTTTAGTAGTTAAACATCCACGATTGTTGATGGTTTATGTATTATTTTGGTCTATTTTACCCTTGTTTGGTATGAAATTTTATAAACAGGTAAATAGAGGGGGCCAAAGTGATATTTGAAGATTTTGCAAGGTTTTGAAGATAAATTGCTCAAGATTCGGAGGATTGACTTTTTCTCCACGTCATGACCCGTTACAAGCATCACAGGCTGTTATAGGATCATTTCCAGATCCCCTAATCCGTTAACTTATGGTGGCGCTTATGGCCCGTTACCCCGTCACCAAGATTCGGAGGATTGACTTTTTCTCCACGTCATGACCCGTTACAAGCATCACGGGCCGTTATAGGATCATTTCCAGATCCCCTAATCCGTTAACTTATGGTGGCGCTTACGGCCCGTTACCCCGTCACGAGTCGTTACGCCCAGTTTCCGAAACCCTAATTGAAAACTATAAATACCTTTTCATTTCGATGTTTAAGGAGGTTGGAGAGTCCAGATACCTGACCTACGGTTTCAAGCAATTCAAGAAGATTGAAGTCAAGAGTCGAAGCCTTAGAAGATCAAGGAGGTGTCTAAACGTTCGAGAATGTGCAATCGAAGATTTGGCCATCGATCGACTTTGGATTGCTTTTACAATGACGTCTTTAGTTATATTTTCTGTTTTGTTTAGTTTATTCATGAGAGGCTAACTATCTTGATATCGTCTAAGACAATGTGGTCTATTTTGGTTGTTACCTATGATTTGACGTTGACATTAATTTTGACATAATGATTTTAGCATGATATCTATGATTCCTTTTGCATATTAGAAATTAGTTGTTGGATATTGTGTTTGATCCATTCTAATGGTATTTGGTTTGATTGGTAGGATAGACTTATTCTGCTTATTGATTCAATACTATTTCTTAGTTGTTATCTAGCGATTTCAATAGTCCATTTTGGTTGAAGTATGTCTTTATAGTTAGTAATGAATCTTAGCTTCCATGTTTTGGGTCTAAAGGATTAGTGAAGTGACTAGGTATACTGTATATGTGATAGTATGTGACTGGGTTATAATATATTAGTCCATCATGGTTATTCAGAATAGGATTGGTCTATGATCCTAGGTCTTAGATCATGTGTTTGGTGCCCTATAGCTAGGTCATTAATTCGTGGATACATCATTATGGTTGTGGTTATAATTGTAGATTCATTGTCTAGCTACTTTCTATCCATTAGACAGTTAAGTTATGTTATGTCAATGTTAGGTCTAGGTAATGCAATTAGTGATCAGTCTTGGATGATATATGTTTTCTTTATTCTGATTTCATATCTGTTTTATTATTGCTACCATTTGCTTTCGTATTTGATTTCTAATAGTTGTTAGGAATTGTGAAAGAATCATAATGACAATAATTAGGTTTAGTATGATTACACCATTTCTTCCTTAGGTCGACCCGGAGTTACTCTTAGTGCTACCATACGATAGGTCCACTTTCCTATATTTGTATGTGTAGTCTTAAGATGGTTTAGGTTATATAAATTTAAAGGTCATTCTTGCAGGAAAATATATATACACTTCGTGTGCATCAAAGGCTTTTTGGCGCCGTTTCTAGAGAAGCAAGTCGTCATGCTGGACCTAGTTAGATTTGATAGCTTAGGTAGTCTTTCATTTTTGTTTTGTACTTCTTTCAAAATTTCAGAAAAACCAAAAATTTCGACAAACACCAAAAATCCAAAAAAAAAATAAATTCTTCTGCTATTTCCACTCGTGCGAATCAACCACTTCTTATCCAAGCGTTCGAAGATCCTGAACGCGTCATAGACTAAGCAAGAAAGATGGGGGATGCAGAGCAGCATACGATCACTGATTATGCAAAGCCAACACTTAACGGAGGGTAATCGAGCATCACGAGATCCATTATTCAAGGTAAGTTTGAGATCATGCGTGGAGTCATCCAGATGTTTCAGAACACTTCGCAGTTCCACGGGTTAGCAGATGAGTGTCCACGTGCGCACATAGACACATTTCTCGAAATGTATGACACATTCAAACACGATGGTCTTACAAACGATACAGTCTTGCTTCGTTTATTTCCATTCACTCTGGCAGGTAATGCCAAAACTTGGTTTAAGACATTACTAGCGAGTTCCATCACTACACGGGATCAGTTGGCTGAGAAGTTCTTCGTTAAATACTTCCCTCTCTCGAAAACCACTCGTCTTCGAAATAACATTACCGCATTTTCCCAAGACGAGGGGGAAGGTTTGCATGAAGCCTGGGAAATGTACAAGGGGTTACTACACAAATGTCCACATCACAAACATGACGTGTGGTTCCAAGTGCAGTATTTTTATAACAGGTTGAGCAGTCCCACCCGTATGCACATTAATTCCACATCTGGAGGGTCATTCTCAACAAAACTCCGGCTGATGCCATCACATTAATCGAAAGTCTAGCACCAACTAGCTATGATTGGAAACCTCCTAGAGGTCGCCTGATTTCCAATTCTAAACAGCATGGCGTTCATGCCATAGATGATGTCACTACTCTAAATGCAAAAATTGAGGCTCTTACGAGCCAGGTGAATCATCTAGACACAAAATCTAATGGTTGTGATGCCTGCGGTAGTGCACACACATTAGATAAGTGCCTAGTTTTCACAGCTACGCTAACTGAACAAGTTGAATCGACTAATAACTTCTAGGGTCGTTCTTCAGACCAGTAAATCGACAACCCTTTAGTTCGGATAACATAAATCAATCAGGTAGCTCTCGGCGAAACTCAAATTCTAAGAATTCCAATCAACCTTATCGATCATCTCACTTTAGCCAAAGTGAGCCATCTAAATTGGAAAAGTTGGAAAAATTAGTCTAAAATCTGGTCAATGATGAGAATAGACATGATACTGAAATAGAAAATCAGCAGGCTAGCATTTAGAATTTGGAGAGACACTTGGGGAAAATAGCCAATCTTTTGTCTGAAAGGAATAAGGGTGAGTTGCCTAGCAACAACGAAGCGAACCCTAATGCCGGTGTCAAAATGATCTGAATTGTTGATATAGAGAAAGATCCACTTAAGGAGAAGCGTGCCCAACTGAGAGACCACACTCGTGTACTCCAGAAGAAGCAGTTGGAGGAGTATTATGAAGATCACAAGGAAGATATAGAGGACGAGTGGAAGTACCAACAATTCCTTAATCTCATCCTTGAACGCGACGCTAATGGAGAAGACATATCGCCTTCCTATGAAGGTTATATTCTTATTAACTCCTTTCTCACATTTATTGCTTCTAAGCGTAAGAAACCATCTTCGGTCATTCCGACCAAGATAACTCTCGAACTACTGGAAAAATGAAAGGATCCGGGAAGTTTTATTATCCGCTGCGGATTCGGATCTTCATCCATCGTAGATGCGTTGGCAGATTTAGGCTCGAGTATAAGCATTATGTCGTACTCTACATACAAAGAGCTTGAGCTAGGTCTACTACAGCCAATAAGTCTCAGTATTCAATTGGCAGACCAGTCATACATCAATCCCAAGGGAATCATTAAGGATGTGTTAGTTGATATTGAGAATCTGAAATTTCCAGCAGATTTCATAGTGCTTGATGTCCGTGTTAATAAGTATCATCCTATAATCTTAGGACGTCCATTTTTGGCAACTGCCAAAGCACTACTCAATTTGGAGCCAGATCATATCAACCTTAGAAGCGATAAGGGAGAAGTCTCATTCGGGCCAACACAGACCAATCTTAAGGCGTTGATTTTCGAAGATAAAGATGAGACTGTGCGCTTTATGCAATCTAATGACCCAAAAGAGTCAAGTCCTTCTTTAATTCTATCTGTAATCTTTTAAGGGATGCCATCTGAACTGACAATGCTAGCTCCTAGCTTGTTGAATCCTAAATATGTCAATTTGTTCGTTGATGTTAAAATCTCGAAGATTGAACCACCTGATGAGATGGTGGGTTCAAGCCTTCACTTCCCAAAAATTTATGTGAAGGTGGGTCTGTCTGAAGACCCTATTAAACTTAGTGCTTCTTGGGAGGCAACCCAATTTGGTATTTCATTTTCAATTTTTGTTTCTCTTTTTCGTGTGTTATAATTTGTCGAGGTTTTATTCGAATTGTGTCAATTCATGTGACCTTGTCATCTGAAATCACTCTTTCTTCATATTTCTGTACCTCGATTTATCAACCTTGCTTAAAGTTGCACGAAAACAGTTTTGGTAAGAATTTTGTTTCGAGTATCGTCACGGCTCGTTACCTCGTAACGACTGTAACACATTAATTACCAAATGAACCGTGTTCCCGATACGGCTCATTACTGACTTAAATTTGAAACTTATATATAGAATTCTTCCAGACGGATTTTCAAAACCCTAATTTGCATTAGCGATTCCTGGGGCGATTTTGATCGATTCAAGGTCCAGAGATCATTGTTCTTCATCGTTTTAACTTCAAGAGCAAGAAAGGTACAATCGAATAACACTTTTTCAAAATTTTCTTATGTTCTTTTAAGCATAGCAGTTTCTTTACCCCTGCTATGCTCTCCTGTCCATTTAAGTTGATCCAATCACACTTAATTCTTAAAAATCTAAGTTTACTCGTTTTTAAAGGATTATGTGTGGGGATGGAAACAAGTTCCCATCCCTAATTCGCACTTGACTGCTAACTTTTAGACCATAACCAAGTTCTGGTCAGATTTTAAAACTTTCAAAAATATTGCGATAATTAGCTCGATACGACTCGTTGCCCCATAACGGCCCATGTCAACATCCTTTTTAGTAATTATGGTAATACGACTCGTTAGCCAGTAACGAGCCGTCTCGCCCTGAAAATTTTAATCTTTTGTGTTTTATTGGTTTGCTTTTTTTTCTTCTGATAGATGTCCGACAAACGTCCTATGATTAATGTCACGTCTGTGAAGAGCCATAACATTGAAGCTAGTTCCTCCCGGATGAATCGTGCAAGGCCTATGAAACATGGTGATGAAATTAGGCATAAGCAGAAACAAGACGAGGCCATGCCAACTTTCAACATCCTATGCGGAAGACTCACGCTCATGGAGGGAGAGATACTAAAAAGAATTAAGATTCTGACTCGCGTCACTCACAAGCTTCAAGAGAAGATAGACAAGGTTGGTGCAATGGTGATGATAGATAGGCTTCAACAACATGAGTTGGACGCTCTGCAGGCTGCTTTTGGCAAGATCTCTTCCTTAGAGGAATCGAACACTGAAGACGCTTAAAGATCAAGCCTATTTGACCTATCTTCTTATTATTATCTATCTATATTATCTAGACTTCGTATGTGACTTTTTGATTAATGGATTGTTTACTTTAGTTTGTTTGACTATGTCATGACAATAAGATTATGATTTATTGAATAAATGGACTGTTTATTTTATTTTTATTTTTGGGTAATACTTTATTTTCTTTTTGCGTGTAATGTTTCTTTTTAAGTCTTGTAAGTAGCAACAATTGAAGACTGAAGCTCTGGTATGTAAATGAACAAGAATTATTCAAAGGGGTTAATGAAGAAGCCATACTCCACAATCTACTAGCAGTCAGGCTCGTCTTTTCCCTTTCTTTTTATCTTATGTTTTGCAGTGTTCTTAAGTACATTGAGGACAATGTACGATTTTAAGTGGGGGGATGGGAGACTCACCTATAGTTTGCATATTTTATTGTGAATATGTTTAAAATTGTCATGATTTTTCATTTTTTTTTGCATGCAAAACTTTTTACACTGCTAAAACTTAAGCTATCAACTAATTTTATGGATCCTAAAGTAGACTTCTTAACTCTGTATGCTAGAACAAAGCAAAGCTTTTTCCACCATCCATTCATTGCTATATAACTCTAGGCCTGTATTTTAGACCCTTATGCAAAACTAAGTCCTAGGTTGCTTTTTAGGACAGACTAGACCTGATAAAACTTTGACAACAATTCCATTGTGCATGTATGAGGGAGGAAGCCTAGATAATCAATCAAACTTAAGACCTGTTTCCATTCCGTTTCCCTGTTGAGATTTTTTGAGCCTTAAACAAGCTTTCTACTTACTAGGAGCTTGAGTTTTATTCTTGTATAACAATAGAGTGTGCCACATGTGACCTACTTCTAGAACTTGACATTTGTATACGTTACGAGACTGCAGCTTACGAAACAAGCAAATATGATAGAGGCAAACCCTAGGATAAACCTTTTTCTTTTAATACTTCAATTTTTTCTCATCTATATTTCTATGCCCAATTACCCAAATTACCCTTAGTTTACTCCTAGTCAGCCTTATCTCCATTTCGTTTGATCACCCTATTAAACCCATAAACCTTAGCCTATTTTCTTTACACCTTTGTTTTTAGGAAACTATCTGGTTAGTATGTTAGTAGAATAATCCCGGTAAAAGAAAAGAAAAGACATGATATGCCGATGAGTTTTTTTATTTTTTTTTAAATGTGTATGATTAGAAGAGAATCTTTTAGTTTAAAGATTCTTCTTCATAAATTAAGAATAAAGAAGGAAATATATGTGTTTAAATATTTTCTTTCGCTTAGTTAGTTAGTTTGATTATGTAACCACTAGATCTTGTGCACCCAAGTTTTTACCCTAGTAAATCCAATTCCATTCCCTACACCAACTACAACCTTAGCCCTAAAATCCTTTTGATTTGTAAGTTAGTATAGAGTGTTAGTTGAATTACCATCGTTTGTCAAGCCTATGGTAAGGAAAGTCCATGGTGATGCAAATTGAGAGTGTTAGTGTAAAATATGTGTGACGTGTGTGTATTCAATAGGGGTGTAAACGAGCCGAGTCGAGCCCGAGCTCGTCTAAGCTCAAGCTCGGCTCGTTTAAATTTAACGGAACTCGAGCTCGAGCTCGGCTCGATTCGAGTTTTATTTCTGAAGCTCGAGCTCGGCTCGTGAAGAATTCTTTAAGCTCGAGCTCGGCTCGGGCTCGGCTCGTTTACTATTAATTTAATTATTTTTTATATATATATTTTAATTAAATTTGTATATATTTAGAATTATAATTTTTATATAGAAAATAATACATATTATTTACTTATTTTATAATAACTCTATATATAATAATTAATATTTTTTAAATATATTTAAAAAATTAAATAAAAATTATATAAATAAAAGCTCGATAAGGCTCGCGAGCCGGCTCGAGTTCGATAGGTAAAGCTCGGGCTCGAGCTCGTTTATTAAACGAGCCCTATTTCGAAGCTTGAGCTCGGCTCGAGCTCGTTAAGGCTCGGCTCGTTTCGAGCTTTTTATCGAGTCGATCTCGAATAGCTCACGAGTAGCTTGGCTCATTTACACCCCTAGTATTCAAGTTAGTGTTAGTAGATTTAGTTAGCATAGTTAAATCTTGTATAGGGTAGTTGGTGTAGTTTGTTGATACTTGAGGGTCTTATATGTGAGAAATGATTTCTCACATATATATCATATATGATATGGATTCAAACGAAGTGAAGGTTCAGACTGATTTCGATACAAACGAACTGCAATCGAAATGAAACGAACCTGGAGTTCGTTACCCACAAACTGGTTCTGCATATAAATATGTATGTTTCAGTTCGGATGGAGGAGCTCGCATAAACCGTTTTTCTGAGTTCAATTTGTAAGGGAGGAGTTTTTTATTTCGATTTTCAGAGAGAATTGATGTTAGGATCACGATTAGGAACTATTAACAAGTCTATTCATGTAATCGTTGATCCGATTTGAGCTATAAATAGAGTTTAATTTACGTTTTTGTGTTCTTGAGTTCGGGCTTATTTCGGTTCGAATTCGGTGTACAAATCACTAGATCAGACAAATCAAATTTACAATTGGTATAAGAACATTCTAGGCGTGATTCTGCACCATTTTATGGATCGAAATCGTGTTATTTGTTTAAGATTCATTGAGTTTGACTTTTAGAGCTCAAACTTTCCGATTTATGATCACAAAATTGAACATGGATTCGATTGTGTTTATGATTTTGATTGATTTCATCAGTTTTGGTATGATAATGCGAATCTAATTCAAGTTATAGTTTCGAATTTCGTTACAATTTGATAAAATCGCAAATTCACAGTGACATGAAGTGTTCTTCAAGCTTCTTCAATGGTGGATTTTTCAATTCTAAATGGTTTTGATTGATTCTTGTTGCTATAGACTCAGTTTGATCATATGAAGCTAATGCAACGATCCGTTTTCGTTTTGGTATCAATTTGAGAAGATCACAAATTCTCAAGTTTGTTCATTCACCAGAGCTAGTCGTTCGATGCTTAAACCTCAACAAAACGTATCAACAATGGTGTTATATTTGTTCTTCTCGTTCATACGGATCTAACGCAACTTTCGGATTTAATTTTCATCACGAATTGATCAAGTTGCAATCGTTTAAAGTTTCTGGAGGATTAAATGTCAAGTTCGCCGAAAAATCTCAAAGTCGCCGGAAAATTGTTCGACCAACCGAAGAAGTCGACTATCTTGTCACTTTGTTAAATTTTCAATTTTAGTCCTTTAGTTTAAAAGAAAACTACAAAAAGTTTCTAGCTTTTTTTTTTAAAAAAAAAACAACAAAAACAAAAACATTTCTCATTAAAAAAAATTCACTAAGTTTTAAATCACAAAATTTCTTCTATAAAAACCAAGGTTTTCTTTTAAATAATTTTTTTTACAAAAAATCTTTCTAAAACAACTCAAAATTTTTTCTAAAAAATTACACAAGTTTTTGTGTTTGTTGATTTGTTTCATGAACGCACAATCTTTTTACGTTTGTTGAATCAGTTAACCCACATAAACACGTTTGTGTTTATTTTTGTTTTTACCGTGTTATTTTTTCGTTATTTAGTTTCTTTTCTTAAAAACAAAACAAATACTATAAACATTTTGTCTTTCAAATTCTTTTTTCTTTTTCTTTAAAGAAAATATTAAAAAAATTTACAAAATATTTTTGAAATTCTTCTTTCGGTTTCTTCAAGCAGAATTATACAAATTTTCAAAATGAATGCAATTGATGCTTTTACTGTTTGTGAACATCAGAATGTGCCAAGCAGTAAAGCTTGAGGATTATCCTAGTTGGATAACAAAATTTAAAGCATATCTTGATGTCGTGGATGAAGATTTGTGGATTCCCATTGAGAAAGAGTTTACTTACCCAACTTATTCTGACGGGGTACCTAAAATTCAAAGAAATCTTTCATCCGAGGAAAAGAAAAGTTATGAGAAAGAACAAAAGGCAAGAAAAGTTCTTACAATGGCATTGCCATAAGAATTATTGCCTCAATTCAAGACTTGCAAAAAATTTAAAGCGTTATGTTATGTTCTTGCTCAGAAATATGCTGAAATGAATAAATCCTGAAAGAAGATTAACACTGAGGAATCTAAATCTTGTGTAAATTGTAAAATTCTGACAAAAATGTGTACTGAATATATCAGCCAAACTTGACAGTTATCAAGAGCAAAACACAAAGTTGCTTGCTGATCTGAATAATATGAGTTCAACATACAAAAAAATGTTGGAGGATGAAAAATTCTACAAACATAAAATTCATGTCTTGAAAAAAGAATTGTCAGAATTGAAAGTCAAGCTTGAGATCAAGAATGAGAAGATAAAGGGTGCCATTCTAGAAGAAACAACGATGTTTCCAACTCAAACATCATCTTCTGCCACATCGTTGACATTTTATGAAAGGATTGCATTATAAGAAAACAAAATTCTTCAGAAAATAGATAGAGTTGTCAATGGTATTCAAAATGACAAGGAGAAGATCAAGATAGAAGAAGTGTTTGAGGATATACATGTTCATAAAAACAAAGACATTCCAATTGAGAACCTTATCATGTGTGAAACTGATTCTCAAGTTCATAAATCACAGAATTCAAACAAGAAAGTTACTTTTGCTCAAGTTGAATCTTCTGATGATAAAGCTCATACTGAAGTAACATACTGTAACACCCGCATCCCAGGATAAGCACTATGGAGTGTTACGCATCGAATAACACAAATGCACATGGCACTAATCAAAGTTTACAGCGGAAGTTTTTAACTTTATTCATAACAAAAGTTGTAGAATCTACAAAGTACTAAGATAATACAATATCTAAGTTCCATTTAAAACTAGAAGTCTATGTCTTCGTCAAACCAAAATTTAGACTTCTATACTAGCTTCTTCATCGTCCCATCCATGTCTAGCTATCCGCTACTACAGGGTACCTAAGATGTATGTCCAAAAGAAAAGACAACATTTGGGGCTCAACATATTGCTGGTGAGTTTCATAAACGTAGCAGTTCATATGTAACTAAATTTTGACTACAACATCATATAAACATGTATATCCATGGCAGGGATCACAGAATCAGGACCGGGAATGATCGTCCAAGCAACTAGGTCTATCTGTATGCATACTACCTATTTGTGCGTGTCACGTGGGCCCTCTTCCAAGATTGTATCTAACCCATCAGGCCTCAACATTTATAGATACTAATGGCAGTCAAATATATATACTTTAATTACAGAACAACACATCACGTTTCATAAAAAGTAATTGCCCAGTGAGAGAGTGACTCACCTTTGTCTTTACTTGAATAATCTCAGGCAGAACCTTTACTAAAATCCTCGATCCAAACCTAATCGTGTATCGGGCTGCATTAATGTAAGGCTTTATATCATAAACATCTTCTATGTTCTATAATCCTAAAACTATATATTCTTAGAGGTCAAAATGACTAAAATGCCCTTTATAGGCAATATAACTTTTCTAATGATAATATGAAGACGTGCATTCCTATAAGTAAACACTCACTCTGAGATCGCCCAGTGAGGTATGCCAGGTCCCATTTGGGATTTATGCGACACCCTCGCTATGCCAGAAACCCCAGTGTACATGCGTTTACCCTTTCGGTCCGCATGAACTTCTAAGTACCCGAATAGCTTGGTATATTTTATTAATTATCACCAATGAACTTATATATATCTAATATATATATAAACATGTTCTAATACCAAAAACCAACTCCCAATTCCTTATAGATAGCCCAATATTTGATAATCATCTTTAAAAATCCTAATTTGACGTAGTTCTCAAATTATCATCAAAACTCTTTTTATTATCAAATAAACTTAGGGCTTTCTTAAAGCATGTTATTTTAAGATTACATACCAAAAATCAGACCTTAATTCCAAACAGATTACTCAATTATAAAGAATCATGCATAAGAACCCTAATTTTGGATCTTTCCTAAAAAGCATATCTAGGTGTTATGAATCATAAAATTTATTGAGGTATATTGTAATACATACCTAATAAAGCTTTACTGCAGAAAATTAGCTTCTAAGAACCTCGTGGATCAACCGATTTTGAGCTATGAACGTTCTTGGGAGTTTTAGGGTTTTTCTAAGCTTTGATTTGTGAATTAGCAAGTGAATATAATGAACTAAGGCTGCTATTTATAGTATACGGTGTGAAATATGGTCTAGACACATCCCATGGTGACTAGGATAAAATTTGATGAGTCGTAAGAAGTAATCATTCCAATGAATGATATAGAGACACATAAGTATATGACTAGGATAGAATTTTGATGAGTCATAAGAAGTAATCATTCAAATGAATGATATTGAGACACATAGATATTTAGATATTTTAGGATATTATGGTGTATTTCTATCCTTTATACTTTCATATATCTTTTATTTTAAGCCCCAAAACCTATTAGGATTTGTTCCTAATTATCTCTAACTTTCGAGATACATAAAATGATGATTCTAATTACGTATATCATCATGTATTTTTCCAATACTTATCTTTACAACTACATACTCACATATATCCTTATGCATATATATACATATAAATTATATATAATATATATATAAATATGTATTCCCTAATATTTTAACGCGTTAAATACGTAATATAATCATAGTTATATAAATTAACTATCAATTACACATTTACCTGAATCTTGGGATGTTACAGATACATATTCAAAAGACAACTAGAAAAGATATATTCTGACAAAGATTTTCTTAGATACCTGAATCAAACAAAGCTTTTGCAACTCTATTATGTCCTGAGGGATCAAAGGATCTTGAGGATACCAAACTAGTCTATTCTACAAAATCAAAGGGTAAACAACAGGTTGAGTCTCAAGAGGGTTACAAACAGAATAATCCAAAGTTAAAGCTTCAAGAGAGTAAAATTTCTTCTCAGTCAGAACATCAAGAGAGTGATTCTTCTCCAAAGTCGACAATGTCATCTGAATCCATGTCATCTCCTTAAAGGGTTGATGAGAGAGCTTCTTTTTACCGCAACAAGACGAGATATGTGATTCGTGACTATGATATTCGACAAAGTTATGCATGTGGTTCTTATCAATCATCATCATCTGATTCTATGATTCTCATTGAGGTACCATTTAAGCATAATCTGAAACCTCAACTGCAACTAGCTCACAAGAAGCCGTTTTTTGGCAAAACGTTACATTTTGATGATGATTCCCCACAGTTTTCAAAACCAAAATGATTTTCAAAAAGAAAACAATTTTTCAATAATGATTTTGAAATGCCCTACTCAAATGCTTTTTTTTACTATGGGCCTAGACAACATCACCAACATCATCTAAAACTGAGAAAATGTTAGCTGGCGAGTTGTTAAATATTTTTTCCAACTTGTCACGGTATGCCAATGGTTTTGATACGCATCGGGTGAAATCGTTTAAACCATTTCGTTCTTGGAAACAGAAAATGGCAACCTCTGCGGGAAATGATTTTGTTAAGGATACGGGATGACCCAAGCCGGTTTGGGTTCCAGTATTTAACTAAAAGTTCTTTGAGGTTGTGGGGAGGTACTTCAAGAAGACCTATTAGTGACTGTAAAGTTGCTGATAGTGGACTATTTTGCCTAAGTTAGCGCTACACATAGTTGATATTTCACAAAATTTTTGAGAAAAATGATTTTCAAAATCTAAAAATACGAGGTATCCGTGTTGGTCGATCAATTTTATTTTATTTCTTTTTACTTTCTTTCATATTTTTAGGGGGAGAAATTTTAGAAAAATTAAAAAATAGAGTTTGTTGAATTTTAAGGGGAGAAATTATGGAAAATATAAAAAAATAAAAAATTGACATATTGATCCGACAAAAGCGAGAAATGATAGTTAATCAGCATAAAGCTTGCCTGATGATCTTTGGTTATTTGCTTCATGATGAATGCTGTGTGATGATTCTGACAAAAATAGAATAAGAGATATCCTGATGAATGCATGTTTTCATTTTGAGAGATTTAAACTTGTTTGATTTTCTTTATTTTCTAAAACGGCCGGACATTCTCTACGTATCGAAAGATCGACCTGATTGTTGTTCGTTTGAGGTTCTGCTTTATTTTCTTTAGTGTTTCGTACAATTCACCGGACTTTCTCTGCGTGCTCACAAGACTGACCTGATTGCTGTTGAATTATACAACATCAACTTGTTTTGTTTTCTTATTTTATCAAATACTTGGGCTTTCTCTGTGTGTCCACAAGACCGACCTGATTGCTAGGTCCACAAGACCGACCTGATTGCTAGGTATTTAAGGTTATGCTTTATTTTTGTCTGATTCATCAAGGATGATTAAATCTCTAAAGAAAATTCGCTCCTATATGATAGAACATGATGATTTGCCAATATTTCTGATAGAGTGGAGGCCGAGTTATGAGTGCATGATAATATTACCTTAAGCATATCTGAAAAGGATAAAAATGATTGGTTCATGCTGAAATAAACATAGATGTTGTATTTGCGATTATCTTGTCTTGCATGCTAATCAAGGTCGGAATTCAAATGTGCTAGATATGTTATGTCTGATATGATCTCGCGCCATGATCTTTCTCGCAAATCAAAAATAGAGTCTAATTCCGTAGTTCATTTTCATATAAAAAAAAATTCAAAAAGATTTTAGGTGTGTTTTAGCATAAAGTTACAAAAATACAAAAAGAATTTAGTTGTGTTTTGATCTAATGTATAGAAAAATAAAAAAAGATTTTGTTTCCGATTTCTTTTCGATTGATCGACATGTGATGCAAAACAATTCAAAAAACAAAATATCTTGGTTCTCCAAAAGAGATTTTTGCCCAAGACTAAATTATGTTGGCAATTGAAGATAAAGAAAACTGCAGTTTTGGTCTTCTAAAGTCGCAGGTTACAAGTTTGATTCATAAGCATGGTGAAAGGGGGAGTACGTGTAGAGTTTATTACTTTCAGAAATGATTCAGTTGACACAGTCCTGTTCCTGCCATGCCTACCTTACATCAACTAATAACAGATTCAAAAAATTTGAAGATCTAATACACGTCTACGGGGAGTTTGTTAGTGCAAAATATGTGTGACGTGTGTGTATTCCAGTTAGTGTTGTTAGTAGATTTAGTTAGCATAGTTAAATCTTGTATAGGGTAGTTTGTGTAGTTTGTTAATACTTGAGGGTCTTATATGTTACAGATGATTTCTCACATATATATCATATGATTTGGATTCAAACGAAGTGAAGGTTCAGAGTGATTTGGATACAAAGGAACTGCAACCGAAGTGAAATGAACCTGGAGTTCGTTACCCACAAACTAGTTCTACATATAAATATGTATGTTTCAGTTCGGATGGAGGAGCTCGCATAAACCGTTTTTTTCTGAGTTCAATTTGTAATGGAGGCGTTTTTTATTTCGATTTTCAGAGAGAATTGATGTTAGGATCGCGATTAAGAACTGTTAACGAGTCTATTCATGTAATCGTTGATCCGATTTGAGCTATAAACAGAGTTTAATTTACATTTTTGTGTTCTTGAGTTCGGGGATATTTTTTGTTCGAATTCGGTGTACAAATCACTAGATCGGGATCGACAAATCAAATTTACAGAGAGCACTATAAAGTCTAGTACATTATTTACTAGTTATCCATATAGAAAGCTTGAGTGGAGTGTACATTGTGAGTTAGTCTGGTTGATTGTTAAGGAATAATCCTAAGGAAAGAAGTCCAGTGGTTGTTGTCCATGCTTTTCATTGTTGAAACGTATTTTGTTTGATCTGTGCTGAGAATGCAAACACATGTGACTAGTTGTGCCTTTGTGTCTTTAATCGTTTAGAGTTGTAACCATCAACCATCACTTCACTTTAAAAGCTTTGTTAGGGAAGGTAATGTTGTAGTTAGGGGTTTACTCAGGGATGAGCAAAGTCTAAGTGGGGGGATGTTTGATGTGCTTTAAATTACTCATCTGTTTAGTAGTTAAACACCCACGAATGTTGATGGTTTATGCATTATTTTGGTCTATTTTACCCTTGTTTGGTATGAAATGTCATAAACAGGTAAATAGAGGGGGCCAAAGTGATATTTGAAGATTTTACAAGGTTTTGAAAATAAATTGCTCAAGATTCGGAGGATTGAGTTTTTCTCCACGTCACGACCCATTACAAGCATCACGGACCGTTATAGGATCATTTCCAGAAACCCTAATCCGTTAACTTATGGCGGCGCTCACGGCCCGTTACCCCGTCACGAGTCGTTATTCCCTGTTTTCGAAACCCTAATTGAAAACTATAAATACCCATTCATTTTGATGGTTAAGGATATTGGAGAGTCCAGAGACCTGACCTATGGTTTGAAGCAATTCCAGAAGATTGAATTCAATGAGTCGAAGCTTTAGAAAATCAAGGAGGCGTCTAATCGTTCCAGAATCTGTTGCAATCGAAGATTTGGCCATCGATCGACGTTGGTTTGCTTTTACAATGATGTCTTTAGTTATATTTTTTGTTTGGTTTAGTTTAGTCATGAGAGGCTAACTCTCTTGATATCGTCTAAGACAATGTGATCTATTTTGGTTGTTATCTATGCTTTGACATTGACATTCCTTTTGGCATAATGATATTAGTATGATATTTATGATTCCTTTTGCATATTAGAAATGAGTTGTTGGATGTTGTCTTTGATCCATTCCTAATGTTATTTGGTTTGATTGGTAGGATGGACGTATTCTGCTTATTGATTCAATGCTATTTCTTAGTTGTTATCTAGCGATTTTAATATGTGTTTAGGAACTCTAGCGAGCCTAGATAGGAATTGGTGATTATGCATGTTCTATAGTCCATTTTGGTTTAAGTATGTCTTTATAGTTAGTCTTGAATCTTAGCTTCCATGTATTGGGTCTAAAGGATTAGTGAAGTGACTAGGTATACTGCACATGTGATGGTATGTGACTGGGTTATAATATATTAGTCCATCATGGTTATTCAGAATAGGATTGGTCTATGATCCTAGGTCTTAGATCATGTGTTTGGTGCCCTATAGCCAAGTCATTAATTCGTGGATACTTCATTATGGTTGTGATTATGAAAAGTCGTGAGTATCGGATCGTCTACTCAATCTAGCTATTCGGATACGAAACGAGTAATTATAATGATTGTTTTATTGATCTATAGAAGAACAATTACAATCAGAGACACAAAGAACTGACACAGAGAATACACCACAGAAACACATACTTAAGAATATCTATCACGCTCAGAACTGGTCTAGAAAACAAAGGACAAACATGTATTTATACTGACCCGCCGAACCTCAGCCAAACCTGAGGGTTCGCGCTGATCCAAACTCCAGGTTCGGACCAGGTTTGGCCAATCACACTTTGAGTTGAACTTGTTCTTGACTTCATGCAAAAAGAAATAAGAATGTTAAATCGTCTACCTTAAGGTCGATCTTTCGATGCGCAGATAAGGCCTCAGATTTAACAAAATAAAGAAAATAAAACAAGTTGAAATTGTATAACCCAACAACAATCAGGTCAGTACTCCTGTACATGCAGAGAAAGTCCGATGAGTTATACAAACACCAAAGAAAATAAAGCAGAATGTCAAAGGAACAACAATCAGGTCGGCCTTGTGAGCACGTAGAGAAAGTCCGACCGTTTGACAAAATTAAGAAAATCAAAGAAGTTTAAATCTTTGCAAAATGAATATATGTATACACAGTGACTTCTCATTTTGATTTTCACACTTATTTTTTTTTGACATGAAATACGCATCAAGATGTTATCCACATGGTCAAGCATTAGTATTTAGTGTATATCACATCTGAATAATTTCTGATTCGCCGAGCCTACCAAGCATATCAAACAATGATCTTATGGCTCTTTCATCTACTCTATCCATGAGTCAGACAAGTATGCCAATGTACCATCATTTCCCAATGATCAATTTCTCAAAATTTTACATATTGTGCATGTATTCGCCTTCCTTATATATTTTGCATGTATTCACCTTCTTCCCATAACATGCATTTTCACAATTTCTCTCCCTTACATGCATTTCTCCCCCTTAAAATGAAAACTCTATTTTTGGATTTTCATTTACAAAAACAAAACTCTATTTTTGTATTTTTAAGCAATTGAAAATGCATAAAGAAAGAAAAAATTGATCAATCAACACGGATACCTTGCAGGTTTAGAATTTCAGAAAATTTACAAGTTAGAAAAAATATATTGCAAGCAATTTAAGTTAAGCAGAATACTCCTCCATCAACAACTTTGCACTCATCGATAGGTCTTCTAGAAGTACCTACACACTGGTCAAATTCATTAGTTTTTAACTTGACCCGAAGCAGCTGCTTCAGGTCGACCAGTGTCCTAAATTTGCTTTGAAACCACTTTTGGTTTCCAGTATTGTGACTGTTTTGGTAACTCATTTTTTGATGAATCAATCACAGGTGATTGTGATGAAGAAACTATATTTCAAACCTTTTGAAACATAGGAACAAAAGGTTTTTGTTTTAGAAAGAATGTAGGTTCACATTCATCAAAAACTCTGCCTTGTTCATCAAATAACTTTGGTTTGGCAGGGTTACCAAAAATTGATTTCTGTTGAAACCTTTGGTTTGATTCAGCAAGAAGTGAACAATCTTTGCCATATGCCCTTTTTGGCGGCAAACATAACATATACGTTCAGAGTTGTCCTAGCTTTTAGGTGCCTGCACAGAATCACAAACATGAATATCTCGAACATGAGCAGAAAAAGAATCATATACCTATCGGCGATGATCATGAACCCATTTAGATGTTGGGCTTCGAGAATGAGAACCATCAGATGAAAATTTGGCAGATTGATTCTTCAAGGTTCTTGATGCATCCTTCTTATAAAAAACTTCAGAAATATTCCTAGCATCCACGCAATGAAGAGGAAACTCTTTGTCGGAGAATATCTGTTCCGAACCCTTGAGTTTGTAAAAATGCTCAGGTTGAACCTTCTCAGCCTTGAAAACTTCCTTTTTCACTTGCTTCATTTTCAGCTTCCTCAAATCTTGTGATGTCGATGCGGGAACCTCCTTAGCTTTGACATTCTGTTCTTTAAAACCCAAACAAACATTCTTCCCAAAAACTTTTTCCTCAGAATGTAAATTCGGGTGGCCATCCTTTGCTAACTTTGAAAATTCAGCTTTGATATCTTTAATATTTTTTCTGCTCAAAGAAGATCGTCTTATCAAATTTAGTTTGAGAACGAATCTTTCCACTTGAAGTAGCTGATTTCTCATTATCAGCTAAAGATGAACCAGAAATAAACTTTGGAGCAGTAGTAATCTCAGATTTCTTTCCATTTTTCTTCTTAGCCTTCTTATTTTTCTTTTTCTTCACAATATTCTCTTCTTTTGAAATTGATGATGAAACCTTTGAATAATCATAATCTTCAACCTTTTCCTTCACTTCTTTGAACGCTTCTTTGATATGAGCAGGGGGTGAAACAGTTTTATCAAACATCTTCTCAAAATTTTCATCTTTAGCTAGAAAGCTTGTGAATAACTGAGAATTGGAGACATTATTCAACAATCGATTGGCAT
Source organism: Deinandra increscens subsp. villosa (assembly GCA_039602395.1). Lineage (NCBI taxonomy): Eukaryota > Viridiplantae > Streptophyta > Magnoliopsida > Asterales > Asteraceae > Deinandra > Deinandra increscens. The sequence goes on along the minus strand of JBCNJP010000006.1, from coordinate 21,904,780 downwards.
CAATCACTTGAATCTTTAAATCTAAAATTTGCTGTTGAGCTTCAGATAAATCCTTCTCAGTAGAAATCAATCGCTTTGCAACCTTATGTGTTTCAAATTTTTGCATCTGAAGATTTTCCATTCCTTCAAACAATTCTTTCTTGAATTTATCTTCATTCCGTTTGTGAATTTCCAAATTTGCAGCTTGAACTTTATTCACACTTACCAACTCCCACTTCTCATCCAAATACTTCTCCATAACAGCTTGATAACTTTCAATTTTAGCAGCAGATTCTTCAACATCCTTTGTAAGCAAATCAAGCTTGACTTTTGACTAATAAAAAAGATTCTTACAATCATTTGCAGCATCCTCTGCTTCATCCTTCCATTTCTTGACTTCATTAACCAACTCATCCTTCTCTTCACAGAGCTTTGCATTTGTAGCTTCAACATTCTTTCTATCTTGTTTTGATATTTCTAAAACTTCATTCAGCAACTTGATCTCTGTAACCAAACATTCATTTTTCAAAACTAATTCCTTCTCATATCCCTTAGAAATCTCTAAATCTGAACTAACCAACTTGAATTCTTCAGAAAGATTTTGAATTTTATTCAATAATGAAGCATTTTCTTTCAACAAACTTTCCATGTTTTCAGCAAATTCATAAGAACTCGGTGCTGAACTTGTATCTGAATTTGTATCTGAACAATAATCTGCTTGTTGATCATGAGTGACGGTCAAAGCAGATAAATCAAAATGTTTACCCCAATCATAAACACCATCATTTTGACTCGTTAAAGCCGTCTTGTTTGCATTACTTGATGATGGTTGGGTAAAACCGGGTTTGCTAACATATGCTTGTTGACATTCTCTAGCAAAATGTCCAAGCTTCGAAAACTTGTAACACTTAATATTTGATTTATCAAAACCCAATTTGCCGCTAAAAGCTTGTTTTCGAGTCTTCTTATAATATCGTTGTGACCTTTGAGTTAACATAGCAAGTTGCCAGGCCATATCTAACTCATTTAATTGATCATTATTGAAAGTGCGTGAGCGTGCGGATCTTCTACTTAGTCGTAATGATCAATGTAATACGAGATGAAACACAAAGAGTAAATACAAAACACTTCTATTAACCATAGAGATAACCACAGAGTACACTCAGAGAATATGACACAGAAGCTCAGACTGTTCCTGAATACAACACAAGACGAACATATTTATACTAGAGAAACCCGTTGGTCCGAACCCCAAGTTCGGCCCAAGGTTCGGCCATGTCCGAACTCCAGGTTCGGCCTGAGTTCGGACCTCAGCAAACTTGTGATCTGTCTTGTATTCGATACTTCACATGATGATCAAGGACCATGTATCAACAAACTCCCTCTCGGCATGTGCAGTATCATCTTCTCTATTCAAACTTGTATCATGTATCTTCAATCAAACTCTTCCTCGATCTTGACGATGAGTTCAATCTTGAATACTTGATATTGCATCGTGTGTAATCTCTTTATCAACAAACTTCAGAAGACTTGAAGTTGTGATGTTCTCTTCTCACTTAGAAACCTGCCAACATAAATAATCTTGGTGCAAAATGTCTCTTTGAAACTCCAAGATATTTAGATTTTGAAAATTGATTTTGTATTTCGTGTTGATCAACCGAAACAAATCAGAAACAAAATCTTTTTGGCTTTTAGAAACTTTATATCAAAACACACCTAAAATCTTTTTGGTATTTTCTGATAAGAAAAGTAAAACAATACTGAATTAGACACTATTTTTGTCTTTTGTGAGAAAGATTCACAACTTGGGATCATATTGGTCATAACATGCTGAACTACATTTCAATTTCGATTATTGTAGCACATAAGCCATGCCGATTGCAGATATAATTTGTCCAACTTTAAACTCTGGCAGAATCATACTCATAACATCTGGAGATGTTAAGGTGTAGATTAAATTTGCATTGACCAGTGTACCCCACACTATCAGACATACTCAGATTTGCTTTTGCTTATCACATTTTGTGATCTCATTTGTGATTTTAATCACACAATGATTGTAACCATAATATAGTCAACTGTGTTCCATGCAAAAAGAAATAAGAACGTTAAATCGTCTACCTTAAGGTCGATCTTTCGATACGCAGATAAGGCCTCGGATTCAACCAAATAAGAAAATAAAACAAGTTGAAATTGTATAACTCAACAACAATCAGGTCGGTACTCCCGTACACGTAGAGAAAGTCCGATGAGTTATACGAAACACTAAAGAAAATAAAGCAGAACGTCAAACGAACAACGATTAGGTCGGTCTTTCGACACGCAGAGAAAGTCTGATCGTTTGACAAAATAAAGAAAATCAAACAAATTTAAATCTTTGCAAAATGAACACATGTATACACAATGACTTCTCATTTTATTTTTCACATATCTTTTTATTGATATATCATGAGATATGCATCAAGATATTGTCCACTAGGTCAAGCATCAGTTTTAGTGTATATCACATTTGTATACTTTCTGATTTGCCGAGCCTACCTTGCACATCGATCAAATGGTCTTATGGCTTTTATCCATGAGTCAGACATTGCCAACCAATGTACCATCATTTCCCAATCATGTCGGATACAATTTCTCATTCTTCAATGCTTTTGGATTTTTCCATTTTTCAATGTTTTTGTCGTTTTCAAATTTCTCCCCCTAAAAATGACAACCCTATTTATAGATTTTCATTTTTACGATTTGAAAAACAAGACACTATTTTTGTATTTTTATAAAAAAAAAAACTCCCCCTCAGAATGAGACAGATTGAAAAACAAGAAAAAATGATCAACCAACACGAACACTAGCAGTTTAGCCTTTTGAAAACAAAATTGATTTTGAAATTCAAGTTAATTAGAACAGATATTTCACAATCAGCAATTTCCCAATCACCGAAAGATCTTCCTGAAATACCTTCTTTACACCAAATAAAACATTAGTCACATTGGGATCGACCCGAATCAACAGCGTCGGATCGCCCGGTGTCTTCCACAAAGTCCTTGTTGGCCTTGAAAACAACTTTTGGTTTCCAAATGTGTAGAAGTTTTAATGTTTGATCGGAACCCGAATCAGAATCAACCGACGTACTTGACTTAGACCAAGACGATTTACGAGTTGATTTAATCTTTGAAAACCATGGTTCATCGAAAATTTGACCTTTGTTATCCACATATTTTGCAGTTTTGTGGATATATGCAGTCGTCGGACAATCAGCAGCAAGATGTCCCGGTTGACGACATACATAACAAAGTCTTTCTCTAAAATGGTTTGAAAATTGTTTTGATTTTTGAGAATCAGATGAATGTTCAGAATGAAAGTTATCAAAGAAACCATCAGAAGAATCATACCTAGGAGATGGACTCCTTGAAGATGAAGATCTTCCTGAAGAATAAGAAAATTCCTTTTGAAATGGTGATTTCTTTGTAACTTTTGCTTTAGGAACCTTCTCAGCCTTCACTTATTTCTATGCTTGAACCGGTTCTTCTAACACTTTGTAAACTAAACCTTTGTGTTTAGATCCTTGAGTTGTTGAAGAATTCGACGAAGAACCTGAAGCAACTCTTGATTTAGCATCACTAGTGAATTTGTCTTCGATATCCTTCAGCTTGTTCTTTTCAATCAAAAACTTTTTCTTCTTCGGTTGCAGATGAAGAACTCGAAGCAACCTTATCAAACACTTTCTCATTTTCCAGCAAAACAGACCTTGAAGTAAACTTTGGAGCTTCACCCAAAGGTTTCTCCTTCTTTTTAGACTTGGACTTGTTCTTCTTGGATGGAGTAGCAAACTTTGAATAGTCATGCAATTCATTGTTTGGATCAATCTGAGCAGAAGTAACTTCAATCAAATCCACTGGTTGAGGTACCAAGTGAATATTTTCTTCCTTAGACTTCTCTGAACTCTGATCCTGCTTGTATAAGAAATTTAGCAATGTCGGTGACAAATTGCAATTCTTAACTTGTCTTTTCAACTCTAAAATCTCCAATTTCAAGTCATTAATTTTATGTTGACCTTCAAACACCTCTTGTTGTGACTTGATGAATTTTGCATTGAGATCATCATACTCATAAGTTTGTAACTTCCTGATCTCGCATTCAGCATATAAATCTTCAAGCACATTTTCTCTCTTTTGTTTGTAGATTTCAACATCTTTTGTTAACACTTCATTCTTATCTCTATAAAGAACATTTTCATCTTGAAGCATAGAGATCTTATTTTGAAACCTCTCAACGGTAACAGCAGTTTTTGCAATAAGAGAAGTAGCTTCTTCATATTTTTGCTGAACTGGATAACTCTTCTCAAACAAATTTTCAAAATCTTGAGCTGCATCTAAAGCTTCAGCTTTAGCTTTCTCACACTCTGCAGCCAGTTGAGCCTTTTCCTTCAAAACATCTTCATGAATATGAACTAACTCATAATATTTCTTTTGAAAATCCTCCAACTCTTTCTTTAACACCACAATTTCTTCAGTTGAAATTTGGCGATGTTGTTCAAAACTTTCAACATGCTGAAGCAATTTTTTACACTTAAGACATTCAAACTCGTCAACCTTTGAGCTTGTAGAAACTTTAGATAATTCTTCTTGTACCAAAGATACACTTGAAGAAGTATCAGACTCAGTTAAAAAGCTATCATCATTAGCATGTTGAACAGTTAAAGCAATTGAGATTGGAGTATGATTCTTTTTAACTATTGAATCAGCATTCCAGGCAAATTCATCTGGATGCATAAATGTATCAGTCCAATCATGAGCAAGAGTAGCAGATTTCTATTCAACCTTTTCAACTTTATCTGATGGATGGAAAACTAAATGTGCATGTTGACCAGTCTTCAATTTACTTTCTGCAGAACTTGGACATTCACGAGCAAAGTGACCATAAACTGAACACTTATAACATTTCACCTTAGAATTGTCCAATCCAATCTTTCCTTCCTGATTCAGTCTCTTCTTACCAGTTCTATTGAAAAATTTCTTTGTTTTACGAACCAACATAGCATATTGCCAATTTAGATCCATTTCCTCCAAATGATCATAATCAATCTGATCGTAATCTTCAATTGCTAACTCAGCATTACTCACAGAACCGGTGATAACACCAAAGTATGAAGATACCAATGCAGACATCAACGCATTATAATCATCGACAATTTGAACAGATAATACACTTTGAGTCGAAGAACTAGGAATTGACACAGTACAACCAGCAGAGGAATAACTTGGAATTTCAGATTTACCTGCCAGAAATGCTGTAGGAGGAGCAGAACTAAGAGTATTAGACTTCCCAACATTCATTGTAGAGTCAATTTCACCATGATACACTGCAGGATTCTGAATTTGTGTAGGAAGTGATTTATTCACCATTAATTCCATATCCCGAGCCTGAATTCTTTGAACCAAATCATTGAAAGACAATCCTGAAAAATCCTTATCGTGAGTAATCATCATCACATAATTCTCCCACTTTTCAGGCAAAGCTTCCAAGATTATTTCTTTAATATCAACCTCTTCTGTAGTAAGATTCACCAAACGCATTTCACTCATCAGATGAGCGAATCTTGCAATCAGATTAGGAATCGTTTCATTTTGATAATGCTTAAAACTATCAAACTACTTTCTTCAAAACCTTTTGTCGACTTTTATTGTATTGGTCAGTGCCTTCACATCGTTTTACCAACGCATCGCATAGACTCTTTGATGTGTAGTTACCAGCAAATTGATGCAGTAACTCTTTAGGCAATGCCATCGTTAACGTACCATACGCCTTTTTTCTCGGCTTGATAAGCTTTCTTTTGTTCAGAAGACATATTTCTTTGAAGAATAGGTTCACCAGTTTCATCTTTAGGGTAAACATATTGCTCAGTGAAAGCAAACCACATATCAATATCATTTGATCGACAAATGCTTCAAACCGTTTAACCCAACTATGATAATCTTCCAATTTTAGCAATTTGGGAACTTTCTGATTTGTTCCGATTTCATTATCATAATTCATCATTGTTTGCATCGTAGCTTGAACCGAATTTTGAATAGACGCGAATGCTTGAAAATCGGACATTTTCGAAAAATTGGTTACTATTCACTCCGAACCTCGTCCGAACCTCCTCCGAGCTGCCTCCGAAGTTAGTCCGAACTTGACAACGCCGAACTCTCTCCGAACCAGACCTTCGGATGAACAAAAACCAAACAACTCCGAACTAACACCGAACTTAGTCCGAACGCTGACCGATCCCTCACCGAACTCTCACCGAACCAATATAAAGACATAGCTCCGTCCGAACCTCAAGTTCGGAGCGGTTATGCCGAGCTTGTCCGAACCTCAAACGAGACAGATTTCACTCGACCTCATTTTCTCGATTTTCAACGTTTTTGACTGGAATTTTCGACAGGAATTCAAGCAAACTCGATAGAAACAATCTAGAAACTGAATTTTGACGAAAAGCACACTCGAGACGATCAAACAAACTAAAAAATGATTGACATTTTCGCAAAAACGTGAATTTGAACTCAAAACTCAAAAAAACACTGATTTCCGACTAGTAGAGCAAACCAAATGCTCTGATACCACTTGAAAGTGCGTGAGCGTGCGGATCTTCTACTTAGTCGTAATGAAATCAATGTAATACGAGATGAAACACAAAGAGTAAATACAAAACACTTGTATTAACCACAGAGATAACCACAGAGTACACTCAGAGAATATGACACAGAAGCTCAGACTGTTCCTGAATACAACACAAGACGCACATATTTATACTAGACAAACCCGTTGGTCCGAACCCCAAGTTCGGCCCAAGGTTCGGCCATGTCCGAACTCCAGGTTCGGCCTGAGTTCGGACCTCAGCAAACTTGTGATCCGTCTTGTATTCGATACTTCACATGACGATCAAGGACCATGTATCAACAATTATCAAGTTCATTCAAATCTTCTTAAATCAATTGTGCCTTTCCAACATCATTATAATCATTCCAAAAGATGAAGAAATGAGAGCAGCAATCAGTTTGGCACATTCATCTACCGATTGAACAGAAAAGGCACCTTGACTTGATGAATCTGGAATTGTAAAACTACAACCTTTTAAAGAATCAGAAGTTCTGAAAACTCCTGCCATAAAAGCAACACTTGGTGCAGAACTCAGATTTGGTTTAGCTTTAGCATTCATACTAGCAGTATTCTCTCCATGATACAACTCAAGATTTTGTAACTTTGCAATTGACTTCTTTGAATTTAACATTTCCATTTCCCGAGCATTATGTTTTCCAGTAAGCTCATGAAATGTCAATGTAGAATATTCTTTACCATGAGTGAGTAGCAAAACATAGTTTTCCGACTTTTCAGGCAAAGCTTCCATAATCTTTTCTTTCAAATCTGCATCGGTTTTCTTAATTCCAACTACCTTTAGTTCACTAATCAGATGTGAAAAGCGTGAAACAAGAGCAGTAATGTTTTCATTGTCATAATGTTGAAAATTATCAAATTATTTATTCAACACCTTTCTTCGACTCTTCTTGTATTCATCATTCCCCTCACATCTTGCTGATAAAGCATCCCACAATTGTTTGATTTCTTGCACATACTAGATTGATGTAACAACTCAGTGGGTAATGTCATCGTAAGATAACCGAAAGCTTTTTGTTCAAGCTCGTATGATTTCCTTTCAGCAATGTCGAAGGTATGAACCTCCTTGAAATCTCCTTGATCAGTCGGATGTTGATAAAGCGTCTTGATCGGAATTCATAAATCGATATCATTCGTGCTTATATTGTCACACCCCTAAATAACCACTAACGGAGTTTATACCGTTAAGGGGTGCGAGCAAACCAGGACCACAACCATTAGTTACAAATACTAAACGAATCAGAGTAAAGTCCAAACATTAATAATAAAAACAGTTTAACAGTACGCAGCGGAAAACATTGTCTTTAGCACTAACCACGTGCTTTACAAAATCAGTGTTTTAAATTCTCAATTAAGTTTAACTAAAAATAAAATGTCTTCGTGTGCCATGCCAACCCGCTCCGGGTACTCCTTAGCGATCTGCAAAAGTTTAAACCACGCAAGTGTCAACCTAACGGTTGGTGAGTTCACAGTGGGCTTGTCATGCAGTGGCCCAGTCTCATAATTATAATCGTGTCAACATATGCTTATGGAATATTTATTTGTGAAGAGCAATGCCCTGTAATGTCCAAAGTCATAGTAACGTGGTTTAGAAATATTAATGTCCGTAACATACGTTATCGGGTATGAACTAGTTTTGTATAGTTAAAGTGCTCAACCGATATCGCGGGTAGCTAATCCGTTGTTCCATGCACTAAGGAAGTTTGTACCAAAGCTGACCAATATTGTAGTGGCCGTGCCATACTGTGTTGCGGACCTATGTCATCGCGGTTTTGCCTCCCCCGTGTCCTCTCGGGATCACGGTCAGATAGGTTGATATTGTACCTCCGTGCACTCCCCGTGCCACGGGGCGGAGTTTGTCAAACTCCAGTAGATCTACCCAACATCCCCTCGCTTTACAATTAATGGTACAATTTAGTTGAGGACTTTTAAGTTTCAAGGCATCCTTAGAAATCATGTGATATCATGTGGTTTAGACTTTAACCTACGCTAGCCATATTAAAACGGTTTTTCGGATTCTCATGAATCTCAAAAGTGTTTTCAGTTTTGTTTCAGAAATAGTTGTTTAAGTAATTCGCAAGTGCTTCCCATAAAGCACTTCAAGTTCATCAAGTGGGTGCCAAGCATTCCCGAGTTCAAGTTTATCAAGTGGGTGCCAAGCACTCCCGAGTTCAAGTTCATCAGAGAGGTGCGTAGCTCTCATAAGGTTGTCAGCATTGTTTTTCATTAAGTTATTCAGCGTGACCCAAACGGGTTCACGGTAAATGGGTTAGTGACACTCACCTTTGGTTGCACTGCTACACTTGCTAAATAATCCCAGTATTGTTTAACGAAGACCTATGAACACGTTTAGGTCTTAAGTATTAGTTTTGTGTCTAATCTTTAACTTAACGTCACTATGGCCCATAACATAGCACGTTGGAACTACGACTCGACATACCGACACACGACACCGATGGTTGATCATAAACAAGGGTTCATTTACATCAGAAATCAAAGCATGTATCGTCATAACATAATCATGTAAGTCATGGCATAACATTCAAGTAAATTGCACAAGTTTGGATTCTGGTCTCAGTTTCGCTAGCATAAATTCGCTAGGCAGTTTCGCTATGTGCACGGGCAGCACTTTCGCTAGGCAATACCCGATGACACAGTTTCGCTAGGCTAGTTTCGCTCGAAACTGTTGGCACAGTTTCGCTAGCCTAGTTTCGCCCGAAACTGGTTTGAACTTTCGTTCAGGGAATTTCGCTCGGTAGTTTCGTCCGAACAGGTCTGGTTGGCTTACCCGGCGACACTACAGTTTCGCTACATAGTATCGCTGGATGAAGATATACATAATTTCGCTACATAATTTCGCCCAGAGAACACGCAGTGTCGCTGGTCGCGAAAAACTCACAAATCAGCCTAAAAATCAATCTAACAGCTTCCATATTTCATGTAATTCAATATCTAGCATGCATAATCATTTACCAACATAAATCAGTAAGCTTTAACACCTTAAACATGGGTTTTCATCATCAAATCACCAAAAACACATTTTAAACCTAAAATGACCTAGATAGCATAAATCTTCATTATGGTTTGATTTCAAACGTAAAGTTACAGACTTTATGATAGATATAGCATTCCTAAGCAACATATCAGAAGATCAAGTGATTCCATGGAGGTTTAAGCATGCTTTTTAAGAAAACACATAAAGAACACATAAAAATGGTTTTGGGAGACTCACGATTCGATCTAGGATCCGAATGGATGTTGTCTCGAGGCTGGGATCACGTCGGCTTGTGGTGATTCTTGGCTGACCAGATTTACCAGGAGAGAGTGTGTGTGTGTTTTGTATGAAATGAGGCAAAAATGAGATCTCTAGGGTTTTATGTTATTATATATCAGGGGCTAGTTTCGCTGGCGCAGCCGCGAAACTGACTCTGTAAGTCAAAGGTTAAGCTAGCCAGGCGACACTATAGTTTCGCCCGGTAGTTTCGCTGGAACCCAAAAGTGACCAATTTACATTCTAAGTAAGATAAGCACGGTTCATGAATTTCACACAATTACACAATTAATCAACAAACATGTTGCACATACTTCCTCATAGAGACAATTCAATAAGTAAACACATAAGGACGGGTTCGGTGATCAACCAAAGGTCGTGGACGTATTTGGCCTAGTTAAGCATTAGTTACTAAGTTAACACTTATAACGTAACTAACGGAGATTGTCTAACGGAAGTAAACCTTGAAATTCTCGGATGTCACATATATAAGCAGAAAATCATTGCTTACAATTATGATAATCTTCCAACTTCAACAACTTGGGAACATTCTGACTTGTTCCAATTTCGTTATCAAAATTCATCATGGTCTGCATCACGACAAAAGCTTGAAATTCCGATACTGTAGAAAAATTTAAGAATCTGATTGGCCGAACTCTTCCCGAACCTCGAGCGAACCCTTTCCGAACCTCAAGTTCGGACGACGGTTAGTCCGAACATCAACATAGTTTTCTCAAAAAGTTTGAATTTGGACAATTTTGACGAGACTCGCAGAAGTTGATCAGAAAAAAGTGATGAAGAACGATTTAGGAACAAAATTGACACAGAAAACTTGATAGATTTGATTGAATTCACGTAACTACACACGAAAAACACCAAAATGTTTCAAAAATCCAAAAATAGCAACCACAAATCAGTAGAATGAACCAGAAAGCTCTGATACCACTTGAAAAGTCGTGAGTATCGGATCGTCTACTCAATCTAGCTCTTCAGATATGAAACGAGTAATTATAATGATTATTTTATTGATCTATAGAAAAAAAATTACAATCAGAAACACAAAGAACTGACACAGAGAATACACAACAGAAACACACACTTAAGAATATCTCTTACACTCAGAACTGGTCCAGAAAACAAAGAACAAACATGTAATTATACTGACCCGTCGAACCTCAGCCGAACCTGAGGTTCGCCCTGATCCGAACTCCAGGTTCGGACCAGGTTCGGCCAGTCACACTTTGACTTCAACTTGTTCTTGACTTGATGCAACTGGATACTTTACATGACGCACATATCAGGTATCAACATGTTATAATTGTAGATTCATTGTCTAGCGACTTTGTTTCCATTAGAGAGTTAAGTTATGTTATGTCAATGTCAGGTCTAGGTAATGCTAAATAGTGATCAATTTTAGATGTTATCTGTTTTTTTTTTATTCTGATATCATATCTGTTTTATTATTGCTACCATTTGCTTTCCTAATTGCTTTCTAATAGTTGTTAGGAATTGTGACGGAATCCTAATGATAAGAATTAGGTTTAGTATGATTACACCATTGCTTCCTTTGGTCGACCCTGAGTTACTCTTAGTGCTACCATACGATAGGTCCCCTTTCCTATATATGCTTGCGTAGTCTTAAGATGGTTTAGGTTTATAAATTTAAAGGTCATTCTTGCAGGAAAATATATATATACACTCCGTGTGCATCAGATAGCTTGATGGCGTGATTGGATTTGGGTTGAGAAGATCGACTCCAGAAATGTGTTTTGTGTCAGGACCAGATTTGAGCTCG
>JBCNJP010000006.1:21847050-21892578 GCA_039602395.1 Deinandra increscens subsp. villosa | reverse complement strand
GCAATTCCAGCAATGGTGGCCTCTTCCAGTTCAAACACAGCAGGACCTTCGACTACAGAAGTCAACAGGTCAAAGTCAACGAATTCCATGTAAGATAGGAATTTCGCCTTCCAATCATCGAAGTCACTTGCCCCCATGAGTTTGGGAGGCCTATTGTTGCCTTGTGTGGCAGGAGTGAAGTGATCCGACATGTTGAAATGATCAACACTAGTCAATTTCGAGACAAAGTAAGCTAACGGGTCAAACGGGTTGTAATCGGTTCACTTGCTTGCAAAGTTGTAAAATGCTTGAAATCACCCAAATCCTACAAAACAAGCAATAATAAACATCATTAGTCATTAGTAAGCGAGATTTCAGCAAAAAAATTGAAAAGTCAAATTTTCAGACTTAGCCAAAATTTGAACAGCTTGTTCTTGAGCAGATTCAAACTCAAAAAACAATGTTGACAAAATCAATGTTTAAGATCATCAATAGTTTCGAAATTCATGTAGGAATACTTTACTCAACTGTCACAAACTCCAAAAATCACTCTAGATGACCTAAATCGATGGAATAGTATCATTATGCGAAGAACACCAAAAAATCACCACTTTTAGCCTCTAAAATCTTCAATACTTGATGTTTTTGAGAGAGATTAGTGCCAATAGGTTCGGTTTTAGTAGTGTAATCCTCTCCATTCATCAATTTTAACATAGATTCAACAGAAAAACGAATTTGGAAAAATTTTCAAGTACAGAACCATAAAAAATACGAACTGCTCATGGCCAAAATCCAAAAATCCGATATTATTGCTTGAGATCTGCAGAAATCTGAGTATTGCATTAAGTTCCTTGAGTGATTTCTACCAAGAATCAACTCAAACAACTAGCAAATCCATCCAAAATCGACAACTCATATGAGATTTTCTCCATTTTGAGAAAACCTTCAAAAATGAAGAACAAGGCTCTGATATCAATTGTCAGGACCAGATTTGAGCTCGTTGTTCTCATATGATTCATCACACAAGTGCGAAAATCATGTGTTATGGTCGATTCTGGATGAATCTGCATCAATGCTCACCCATTGATGATTCCTAAAGCTCAAGAACACACACTAACACCAAGAACACACACACAAAAGCTCTCTATAGAAAATACACCTTGAAGCATTCCCAATAGGGTTTTCCAATTGGTATTTATACTACCTGTTAGCTTGGGACAAAAATAATGTTTGACACAATACAATCATTACCTAGTATTCAGCAAAATATTCCATCAGGACAACAAGTTCGCTAAGAGTTAAATCAAGTCCGCTAGCACTTATTAAGTTCGCTAACAAGTACTCTAGGTAACAACACGTCCGCTAACAAGTACGCTAAGCATTATCAAGTTCGCTAACAAGTACGCTAAGCAATAACAAGTCCGCTAACATGAACAAGTACGCTAACAAGTTCGTTAAGAACAAGACAAGTACGCTAGGAACAAGATCAAGACTGCTAAGTAAACAAGTTCGCTAGGAATAAACAAGTCCGCTAAGACTAGCAATCAAACAAGTATGCTAAGAGTAAAAAAAGTCCGCTAGGTACATAAGTCACAAGCCCGCTAAGAAGCATAACAAGTACGCTAACACATAAACAAAGTTTACCAAGTACATATTCAAAGTAAATTACAAAATAAAGTATCAATTACAAGGTAAGACAACAAAAGGTTTGTGTTGCTAACAAATAGGTTCTAACATTTTGTTATTATATGATTATATACACACATAACTCACTTAAATAACTCAAAATATGTCTAATACCAATGTAATGAAATTCCCAGTCAAACCTTTAGAATCAGTCTACATCATATTCATAAAAGCTTAATCAAATACCTAACAATACACGAATGTGATTCGTAAAAAATTATATATTCATAATCATCTCAAAATTTTCTAGGGTATGCCGTGTTGTAGACAAATTACCTATTGAATCCGTTTCACTGGATTTTGAATGTTCACAAATGTTGCACTCTTGTCAAAACCTTTGAGTAAAAGAATTTGATTCGCTTTAATGCATGTTTAATATGTGAAATCCAGTTGTACAACATGACTCGTGACATGTTAAAAACACCTTTAATCTACAAGCGGCATGACTTACTACGTTGTAGCTTGCATGTAAAATATAACTTAGTTCGACCCTTTATTGAAAAAACATAACCCAAATCAACCTGTGTTTATATGTTTCGCATAGTTTCCACCTCTTTGGCTCATTAAAGATCAAAACAAAACCTAAATCTGTATGTATATGAATGGGTCAAAATTACCACCTCTTAATGCTACATACCTCCTCACTTCCTTACTTGTTAAATCGTCTAAGAGCATAGCCAACAACTTCCATCTTCCCTGGTGGTCTCCCAATGCCTACAGATATCAGCAACTTCAAGTTCAATGTTTGTGATATAATTAGCAATCTCAATGTAACTTAATATAGAACTTTATTAACACATCAAGGCATAGGCTATGAAACATGCAATAACTTCAAAACATCAAACTCCATATTTAACAACTTAATCAAGAAAGTCTTGTGCCTAACTTTTCGATGGTGTTCAGGAAATATAAAAAGAAAAAAAAACCATCTACATCACCACTACATGTTACAATCTGTTTAGTTCTTTTACAATACCAAATATATTAATATTATTTTTTTTCTAACCTAACCTGAGATGGATGATGCAATACAATAAAAAAATTTACTTTTCATCTTTTGAGTTTTGATATAACAAAACACTACAACTCTTTTAAGTTTTGATATATCAAAACAATAAAAATTAGTAAAATTGCCATTGTATGTATCAAGCAATAAGTATCAGCAAAATTCCTCTCACCTTTGGTTAAACCCATCATAATTCACATAGGCCCCTTGAGTACTCCACCAATTTACATGTTTGGGAAATGATGGTACATTGGCTGACATTGTCTGACTCATGGATAAAGTAGATGAAAAAGCCATAAGACCATTTGATCGATGTGTAAGGTAGGCTCGGCAAATCATAAAGTAAACAAATGTGATATACACTAAATCTGATGCTTGACCTAGTGGACAACATCTTGATACATATCTCATCATATATCAAGAAAAAGATATGTGAAGAATTAAATGAGAAGTCACTGTGTATACATGTGTTCATTTTGCAAATATTTAACCTTGTTTGATTTTCCTTATTTTGTCAAACGATCGGACTTTCTCTGCGTATCGAAAGATCGACCTGATTGTTGTTCATTTGACGTTCTGCTTTATTTTCTTTGGTGTTTCGTATAACTCATCGGACTTTCTCTGCGTGTACGGGAGTACCGACCTGATTGTTGTTGAGTTATACAATTTCAACTTGTTTTATTTTCTTATTTTGTTAAATCCGAGGCCTTATCTGCGTATCGAAAGATCGACCTTAAGGTAGACGATTTAACGTTCTTATTTCTTTTTGCATGGAACACAGTTGACTACATCATGGTTACAATCATTATGTGATTAAAATCACAAATGAAATCACAAAATGTGATAAGCAAAAGTATCTGAGTATGTTTGATAGTGTGGGGTACACAGGTCAATGCAAACTTAATCAATACCTTAACATATCCAGATGTTATGAGTATGATTATGCCAAAGTTTAAAGTTGGACAAATTATATCTGCAATCGGCATGGTTTATGTGCTTTAATAACTGAAATTGAAATGTAGTTCAGCATGTTATGACCAATATGATCCCAAGTTGTGATCTTTCTCACAAAAGACATAAATAGTGTCTGATTCCGTATTGCATTTACTTTTCTTATCAGAAAATACCAAAAAGATTTTAGGTGTGTTTTGATATAAAATTTCTTAAAGAAATTTTTTTTTTGTTTCTTGTTTGGTTTTGATTGATCAACACATAATACAAAATCAATTTTCAAAATCAAAATATCTTGGAGTCTCGAAGAGACATTTTGCACCAACATTATTTATGTTGGCAGGTTTCTAAGTGGGAAGAGAGCTTCACAACTTCAAGTCTTCTGAAGTTTGTTGATAAAGAGATTACACAAGATGCAATATCAAGTATTCAAGATTGAACTCATCATCAAGTTCGAGGAAGAGTTTGATTCAAGATACCAAGATACAAGTTTTAGAAGGAAGATGATACTGCACATGCCGAGGGGGGGGTTTGTTGATACATGGTTTCTGATCGTCATGTGAAGTATCAAATACAAGACTAGGACAAGCTAGTTTGCTGTGGTCCGAACTCCTGGCGAACCCAGAGTTCGGATAGGTCCGAACTTGTCCGAACCTGAGGTTCGGACCAGCGGGGTTCAGCATGTATAAATAGGTGTCTTGTGTTCAGTTTAGAAAACTTCTTGTCTCATTCTACACCTTCTGTGTGTGTTTTCTGTGTGGATTCTCTCACAAGTTTAATAATACAAATTTCATTTGTATTTACATTTTGATCTCTTCTACATCTCATAATCACTAGATTAGCAAACGATCCAACGCTCATGCAATTTCAAAATTAACTACTGATTTCCGTGATGTACCGGTTAATCAATTAAGCGGATCTATTTCTCGTTGCCCTCAGTATGACTCTTATGGGTCTTAACCGGGTCGGGTTCTTGGCGTTGTCGGATCTGGACATATTATATCCAATAAACTCCCCCTTGGACAGAATGCGACAACATTAGAAGAAACAGTTAGAGGTGCTCTAGCTACACATGGCTGTCCCAACCAGTTATGACACGTCAAGTCAGTCACCAAGGTATATATATAAACTCGCGTTATAGATTAGACTTGTGGTAATTCGAAGCAGTAGATCCTTTCTGTATGAGACATCAATTGAACAAGTGACATGAATTTAGCTTATTGTCTTTAATGTTCAACCATTATATTTCTCGTTCATCAGTTCGAAGTGATCCAAGAAAACACACAGTAAGTTTGGCTAAGGCCTTACACTTAACACTTGGAACTAATGAGAGGGCCCATGACGTCTAGCCGTTGCATGATTAGTGAAAGAGTATAGAATCCCAGAAGGATCCCGAATGCTTAGAATAGATCGAAAGTCATCGAACAGAATGCGAGGCAAGCCTTTTGTGAAGATGTCAGCAAATTGATACCAGGAAGGAACATGATGAATGTGAACTAAGCCTCGTTTGACTATCTCACGAACGAAGTGTAAATCAATTTCGATGTGTTTAGTGCGCTGACGCTGAATAGGATTTCCGAACATAAAGATTGCATTGACATTGTCACAGTAAACAATAGAAGCACGTGTAGGAGGTCGGACCAACTCCAAAAGTAAGTTGCGAATCCAACATATTTCAGCCACAACTAGAGAAGTGACTCTGTATTCAGCTTCGGGACTACTGCTCCCACTAAGAATCAGAACCATTCACAAAAGTAGCCGTTATGATTGGCAGTTATGCGACAACGTTAAGTTACAGTCAATGAACAGACTTAGGCAAACGGGAGGTTGCATATGTATCTCAGGTCCATGGATACTATTGAGTATACCATTTAATCAAATATGTCTTATGATTAAATCCATGAAGACAATTTGATGCGAGTTACATCGCAACATCATTCCGTAATGAGGTCTATGAGTGTGGCTAGTCAACCGTTTGAGTCCAGAGTCAGAATAGTCTTCGTTCAGGACCGTTCCCACGATTCTGATAGACTACGGACATTTAGAATATTTCTAAATATTCATGGATATTTCAAACATATAAAGTTCGAACACTTTATTCAGAATTCGTGCTCTGCGTCTAACCGTTTAGATCACGCCGAATTATTTTTTCTAACGTTAAAGTTCGACATCCCAACACTAAAGAAGAACATTATAGTAGAATTCAGGTACTACGTTGTAGTATGAACTCATTGATCAAATAGAACTATGAATTCAATGCTAGGTTCTTAGTCTGTATTTTGGCATTGCCTGATTAAAGTGTTTCATTAGTTTTAGTCTTTATCATGAATAGTAAAACTGCATGAGTGAATTTGAATATGTGATAAAACTTGTGCCCTTAGTGTGCACATGGATTACTGTGTTATCATGTGAGCATGTTAATAGATTATTTATAATATCAAATCAATCTTCCTGAATGTACCATTATATTCATGATTCAAAATATCACTCAAGGTGGCTATATCGTTCGGTGAGTACCGGATCATACTCATCATGAACATTTTACATTATCAGAAATGGTGATGGTGTGTTTTTTCAGATTATGTCATTGTGTAACTACTTACAGTGACATCAATGCAATATCCATGTATTGGATTACTTTTGTTTCATAGCTGGTATGATACGACTCGTTTCAAGAAATTGATCAAATCTATGGATGCTCTTCCAGTGGGGATTCAATTATGAGTGTTCTTGAAATTTAGAGATAAGTTGAGGTTTCATTTGAGTTTAATCCAGTAAACTTCAATGAACTTTGGCTCAACACAAAATCGTTATCTCGATAAGGATTAGTGGTGATGCTCCCACTTGCTTTATGTAGACCAGTCATTCTTTTAATCATATTTCTTTCAAACCACATGGATATTTATTTGCAAGATAAATCTTTAAGAAAATACTTTTTGTTAAAATACGAAATCATTTAGTTTCATAAAACGGTATGAATCTAATTGATTAATATCCAAATGTCATGTTAAATGCCTGAGATGGTAAGATGAAATCAAACTGCTTGAGTTTGAAAGTATTCTTGATACGATCATCTTATCGTTTGAAAGTAGTTGCGTACTTGACGCAATGATGATTACCACATCAGAGTTTAAACTCTGAATTAAGATTGATAGTTCAATCTAATGACTAACCAATGATTAAAGATTTTAAACCAGTAAAATCGTCATCCGGTTCCAATAGGAGACGTTAGTCATTTAGAATGCCAACATGTTTTCATTGCAGCAACAATTGTTTGTTGTGAAAGGATGTTTGTCTAATAAATCTTGAATGTTACCAAGAGTTGATTCAAACAGTCCAATAGTTTCTATTGAAACTAATGTGCTTTTGAAGCGAATCAGATATTTAATGATCTGATAATGGATGTGTATTATTCAAAATAGTCTAATGTAGATTTCATATTGGAATCTAACTTTGATTATGCAAGTGATCTGTGAAGAGGCGTCTCGTAGGTATGAGGTGTGAATGGAGATTATCGGCAAGTCTATAGTCATGTGTTTATCAGTTTCTAATCTTAACCCAATCCTTAGGATATGAGCAATAAGTGCTCAATAGGAATTGAACACATATGAGTACAAGCTAGTTGTAGTCTTCGACTTTCAAGGTGATGCACGTATATATCTATTTATGACCGTGATGGTCATGTGCACAAGACTTATTGCAATCATACTATAATCATTCAAGTGATTATATTATGTCTGCATAGCAGGTAATATGAACTTTTCCAAACAAGAGTTTGAACTTAGCAAAGGTCCTATTATTTGAGTCGACGAAATCGAGAAAGCGATTTCATGAAAGGTTCAATTCGATCTAATCAAGTTATGAGCTTTGTGATTTCAAACCTAGATGGTTTTACGAGTCACAATAGATCCTCATTCTGGTCGTAACAAGTACGATGAGAATGTAAGACATCATAGCCTTAATGAGATTTGAGAAGAAAGACGTCATCCTATTCGCATTAAGCTAGTCTTACTTACATTAGATCAAGAGTACCAGGTATAGTATCATGTTATATAAGTTTGAATCTAATCTAGCAACCAAGTGAAAACACTTTCAAGCATAGATAAAATCATGCTTATCATGTAAGTTTAAAAAAGAAACTTAGTGAACGTCCAAATTCAAACAAAAGCAAAATGTATCCATCCTGGACCCCGTCAGGTAAAACAAACAAGCAAGTTGTTTAATGATACGACCAAGAAATCAAAGTATGACATGAACATTATTCAAAGTTTGCAAACATGCAAAGGGGTTATGTGTTCTTGGTTTTGCTTCCAACGACCTCATGTTCCTACAAATGTAAAGTATGTCAAGCATATTATTTGAAGGATCTAATGAAGTGGTCTATAACATGAGGTTACAAATATATACCTCTGGAAGTGCCTGCATCGGCCTTCTTCCCTTTCACCTTGGCAAGATAAACTGGGGAGTTTTGTCTCCAGTGCCCCATCTTATTGCATTCAAAGCATTAGCACTGATCTGGCGGCGGTGCTTTGGATGCTCTTGACTTGCCTCTGCTAGAGCTACTAGAGCCTCTGGCAACAGCCTTGCCTTTCTTCCTCTCCCCAGGGTTCCTCTTGTTTACCTCAGGTTTCTTGACACCAGCAGATCGGACTGCGAGCACATTAGTAGCTTTAGCCTCATTGTTGTTGTTGCTGAGAAAATTAATCTCAACAGTTTTCAACATGCCGTGAAGCTTGGCCACTGTCTTAACTAGAGTGTTCATGTTAAAGTTAATCCTAAAAGGAGTAAATGAACTGGAAAGAGAGTGTAGGATCAAGTCCGTCACCATTTCCTGAGGAATGACGTAGTCGAGCTTCACAAGCCGATCGATGCACCCTTTCATCTTAAGGACATGGGCGCTAACAGGGGAGCCTTCAGCCATTCGACAAGTGATCAACCTGACAATGGTCTCATAGCATTCCTGTCGGGCCTGGGTTTCAAATATGCCCTTAAGTTCCCCGATAATCTGAAACGCCGTCCTGTCAACCATGCTCTTCTGAATTTCAGTAGACATGGTGGCCAACATGAGGCACGTCACTGAATTGGCATCCTTCTTCAGTGCCTCATGTGCACCGCGAGCAGCGGCGGTGCCATTTTCCGGTGCCTTGCGCAGTTCATGTTCCAATACATGGAGCTTGTTGCCATTTGCAGGAGAATTTTCAGATTACGATGCCAGTTGAGGAAATTGGTGTCATCAAGTTTCTCTTTCTTAAGGAGAGACTTGAGCAGGAAAATCTCATTGTTTGCAGGAGGGTTAGCCATCTGAAACACCAGGCAATTAGCTTTAGTGTTTCGATATTAGATTTATATTCAAAGATGGCACGCAAATCTAGAATAGGAAAATGGGAAGCCAATTAGTAGTTGACTAACAAAGACAGCGTTAAGTGAAATAACTAGTCAATTAAGTAATTAGATGGACAACAATTGTCTCTTCTGAAAGCCAGTCACAACTCCCGTTTATGAGGCTTTCGCCAAATTATTTGCAAAATACGTTTAGCCTCATCTGTGCCATTTTGTTTACGAGCGACTAGATGTACGGTGTTGAAATACTCTAATACACAAAGTACTCGCAAAGAAAACGATAGATGTCCTCAGTGGTCAGTGTGCATGCACGGTGTTGAAATACCCCAATACACACACCTTAGAAGATACCCTGAACACCTAGTGCGGTGTTGAAATACTCTAACACTGATGCATCGGTAAATATGTTCCAAGTTAGACTTGACTAGGATGGCATAATCTACCAGTTTTACGGCTTACCAGATAGGATTATTAGGTCATAATTTTAATTAATTAAGCATTTCGACGAAATATATGTGAACCCTATCTCACTCGGGACAGTCAATTATATAACCTCATTATTAATGACTTATGTGTTGCGAGGTAATAAGCAAATAAATTACAAGTTCGATTTTAGCGATCGAAAAATTGAGACCATAGTCGAATAAAATTGGTTGAGCAATTATGAGTTTTAAACCATTCTAGAACTCGATTTCAATTGATTATAAAACAGTTTTAACCATTTAAAACTTAGTTTGGAGTTTTAATTGGCGCATTAAATAGGTTAAGACAAGGAACCAAAACATATCATGCAAAAAAAACACATATTCGGCTTTAGGAGGTTTCGATATTGTCAGATCCTTATGACAATATCTAAGAAGGTCTGGGATGAAAAATAAAATCAACCACAAGGATGGACTAATAGGCATCCATCCAACTTTAACACTCCCACTGTCTTCACGAGATCCTACGTTTTGATTGAAATCCATCGGTCCATTGGTCATGAGAACTTGCCATACTAGGAAATGTTCTTAGACAAGAACATTTGTCATGATGGGGTAGTCGCATCAATGCTGTAAGGAATTATTTCTCCTGAAGAAATCATGCTGATCAGCTAAACATGCTATCTAGGAAGAATAGAACGCCCGAGATAAGTGACCTCGGAAGAACAGACTGCCCGAGATAACTTATAGTTACCTCCGAAGGTCATTTTACCTCGGAAGCCTATTTTACCTCGGGAGCACAATTTTATCTTGGATAGTGGATACGCCCGAGATAACTCAAGTTACCTCGGTAAGGCGAGTTATCTCGGACATCAACTTGACCTGCTCCACTTGTCTCTGACATATCTGATCCAGTTTCCTGCCATTCTCCTGACATGAAGCTGGCACAATTATCTTCTAGACTAGTTTAATATTATTCTAGTTCATGTATCTTTACTTGACGGTCGAACTTATCGTTAGAGAAATCAAGGGTTCTCCTGATTTCTTAGGGCACTATATATAGACACTTGTAACTATGCTTTAAACAAGCAAAGTGTAAATCACTCTGATATGTACTTCGAAATCTGCAAGTTATAATACAGTGCTCAGTTTTATCCATATTATTGTTATACTTGTCTTATATTCGATTTCATATTACTTTACCTTAAACAGAGCATACGAATTAACTTTTTTCCGCCTGGTTAATTCTAAAGTAAAACCTTGTAAATGGTTCAACTCTGTAACACTACGTCAAAAAATGACCTTTAGCCACTGTTTTTCTGAAAACGCGTAGCCACTGATTAAAAAAAACGTGGCTAAAGGCCATTCACACTAGTTTTAGCCACACAATTTTTATACGTGTGAATAAATATATAGCTTTTCGGGCCTTTTAGCCACACATTTTTCATTCAGGTGATGAAAAACACACATTCTCAAAACCTTTAGCCAAACTTTTACAAACAAGTGTGACATTTACTAGTCACGCAAAAAAAAAAGTGTGGCCAAATGTGACAAATAACCATTGTATTTGTTTCACTTTTAATTCACGTGACTAAATATGACCAACAACCATGGTATTTTTTGTGATGTGGCTAAAAGCTAATATATATATATAGCCAATTATTTTAATTTGTGTGACCAAAGAGTGATGTTTATTATCCAGCTAGTAAAAGAAAAAATACCAGTGATTATAACCACCTTTTGGGCACACTTAAAACTTTTAAACGTGGCTAAAAATTTCAGTTCCCCCTTATCTAATTTTTCACTTCCCGCTTTCACTTTCCGCTTATCCAATTTCTAGAAACAAAATCCCTCCTTGGGTTCTATCTATCCCCATTCTCCCCCCACCCCTTGTCTATCTCTCCTCTACCTGCTAGAATGCGTCATCTCACATCCTCTACATTTGTAATCCATCATCCACCCCCGCATTTGGCACCCCCTTCTTCACCCCTGATGGTTTGTGTTATCGAAGATTGAGACTTCCGAGATGTCGTCGGCGTTGATGAGGTCCTTAATTAGGGTTTGGGAGCGGAGGATTTGAGCAGGCAGTTGATTGAAGAAGAACGGGGCGAGATTCATCGGCGACGAGTTGTTCCGTCGTTTGTCTCATCACCGTAATTCCGCCTTTAGTATCGCCACTTTCTTCATCCAATTCGAGTCGATGGAATCGATTGAATCGATTTTATATTCAACTTTGAATCTGATGGCTTATGTGTTTTGACTTTTGATTGTTCTGTTTGTCTGATTTTCAAGGTTTCATCTGTTCACGAAAGTAGGTCAGATCACAAGAGATTTTTGATTTTTACTGGAACAAAGAGGCTGCGTTTGAGGGCAGAGACAAGGGATGATCGGATTGCGTGGATGGAAGCTTGCCGTGAGGGTATGTTTCCTAAAAGTTTCTAACAGTGAATTAATGGAACAAAGAGGCTGCATTTGAAAAGTATTAAAAAACCAATGTGAATGCATTCGATTAACTCATTAATTTCTAACAGTGAATTCATGAATTCATGAATTTAAAAAAAATGTGAATGCTCATGAATTTCTAACAGTAAATTCATGGTCTCTCTTGATTAACTGTGGAATTGTGAGTATTCTTTAGCAACAATGAGCGTGTGCAGTTAACAATTTGCTCCCTTTTAGGCTATACTTATTGTTGCTTGAAATGGTGATGGAAACCCGACCTCAATCTTTTATCCTGTTGTTTTTAAGAAAGTACTGAGTGTCTTTATAATTACATCAATATTGAAGATTGATCAAGGTATGTCAACCACCTATAGTTTAATTTCTTCACATACTTTTTTATTAATTACTTCATTTAAAGCAACATGTATATATATATATATATTTTTTTATAGCTCTGTTGGATGTGGTACTAAATTGGAAGGCAAGACAATGCATGCCCTTTTATGTCAAACTAAGATACCTTTTAAAGGTGGAGTCAAGTGGTCGTTATTGTAATATGTTGATAAATTATCTTTTCTCCAGTGTCTTTTCAGTGTTCAAATAGCAGTTTTCAAAACCTGACACGCGCTGTGATGGAGAAGATACTTATTATTTTGGTAATGAAAGCTTTAGATACTTATTACTTTGGTTGCTTTCTGTATTCTATTTACAGCTCTGATTTAGGATTGCCACACTTATATTGTGTCAGTTCTTTTGTATGTGTATGTTATAAGGTTGTAAAAGGAAGCTCTAATGATAATTATAGGTTGATTTGAAGATTTTTCTGCTGGCATTTAGGTATGGAACTAGGAACCGCTGTTAATTTCTGGAATTGACGAATCTAAGGCTAACTGATTGTCATTGGTTGCTCGATCAAATCCAGTAGTTATCATTTGGATACTAAAAGCATTAAAGCTGCAAGAAAAGGAGACAAATATGAAAAACGTGTGGAGAACACACTACTTGGTTTGGGAGATCCTGATGAAGGCTTGGTGCCTTTGGTCAACTATTTGGATGCCCAATACTATGGAGAGATTAGCATTGGTTCCCCTCTCAAACATACACGGTCATATTTGATACAGGCAGTTCAAATCTTTGGGTTCCATCATCCAAGTGCATATTTTCTTTAAGTTCTATCATATATTTGCAATATGCAAAACTCCATTACTATATTTTTATGAAATATGGTATTATGGATCTGGTTCGATTTCTGGATTCTCTAGTAAAGATATTGTTCAAGTTGGTGATCTTGGTGTTGTCGATCAAGTAAGTCTTTTTCTGTCTACAATATCATACCAATTAGTTATTTATCAATCAATAATGTATAATTTGCATTATATTTCAGGATTTTATTGAAGTTACTAAAGAAGGAAGTCTTTCATTCATAATTGGAAAATTTGATGGAATTTTTGGACTTGGGTTTAAGGAAATTTCAGTTGGAGGTTTGCAGCCAGTCTGGTACTAATTGTACTTGTTTTTGTTAGTGAATTAGATGTCTTTTGGAGTTGGTCTGGTTCATTTGTTGTCTCATGTATGAAACATATTATCTTCTGGTTATTAACATGTATAATATGATAGAACAAGGTCTTATTAAAGAGCACGTATTCTCTTTTTGGCTTAACCGAAATGAAGCTGATGAAGATGGAGGTGAGCTTGTTTTTGGTGGTCTTGATCCAATCACAGCCATCATAGGATTGATATGAATCAACGTTCCCTTTACAATCTGCTTATATATAATGCTCTCAAGTTTTTATTCTTCCTTATAGATTATGTTACATCTATTTGTGTAGCTTGATGAGGTTCAGCTAGATTAGCCAATGATCCAAATGGTCTCCATGTTATTGGCTTGATTCACTTTCCTGGTTATGTTAATGAGGTATTTTTCTAGTTCTACAATTTCGTTGTTAGAGATTATTTCCGGTATATACTCTTTATTTATGGTCTTAAATGCTAGAAATGTTGTTTAGAAGTGTTTGAATGAATATATTTAATACATCTTTTCAACTCAATAGGATTTTATTTTTTAAGCACCATACAGATTTTATCATTTACTACAAATTATTCTACTCAATATCTTATGTGCATTTTTGATGCATATGTTAGGTTATTCTTCTTGTCATCTGATGAGGGACTGAAAATACGTTAGCATTATCACCATGAGAAAGAATAAAAGCCAGTTGTACATCAACAATCAGGTAGTGCATGTCATAACCAATGCTTCTAATATAAAAGGTTGGTGGATATAATTGCTTCTAATACTTTGTAGGTTGCATAGAAATACATTGTTCTGCTAGAGGCGTTTTATAAAAGGTTGGTGGATTTGTATCAGGTACTCTTCCTACCACTTCACATCCGGATGCACAAATTTGATCCGTGGTTGATCCACTCATAAAATTTTTCAAAAGTTATTCGTTTGAGCGATTTACTTAATATCAAAGATTGTCATTGAAAATTTTGATTATATTAACTGATTTTAATGACAGTTTGTTTTTGTTGACATGAATAGAAATGGCGGATTTTAAATCAATTGGAGAACAAAATGTGTGTGCTTTTCTTGATGTTGCAGAAAAATGGAGGCCACATTTTCTTAACATATTTGAGTTCATCCGACGATCGAGGATATTCTTTGCTGCTACTCATGAATGTCCGCCGTATAAAGACTTGTTAGTCATGTTCTGGAATTCAGCACAAGTAGATTGTTCGGTGACTCCATCAGTAATACGTGCAAAGATACTTGAAACTGATGTCATTATTTCTGAGGCTGATGTGCGGAGGGTTTTACGGTTAAATGATCAAGCTACTTATCCAACTGAATTTCCTGAAGAAGATTTGGTAGGTTTGCTAAAAAGAATTAAGTATGATGGACAATTGTATGTTCCATGGTATCTTAAAGCAAATCTGAGTCCTCCTTATAAATACTTGATGCACGTTATCATTAAATGTTTTGGAAATAGAACAAGAGGTCAATAAGAGTTTGATTTGAAAGTGCTATCTTTCTTTCGTGCATTGGTGCAGAATAGAGAATTCAACTTTTCTGGTTGGATCTTTAACTACATGAGAGAGAATATTCTGGTAAAACAAGTGCGGAGCATCATGTATCCGAGGTTTATACAGATGATCTTGAATGATATGCATCCGAATCTTCCAAAGAATGTTGCTGCTATTATTGATATGAAGCACATGAACAGAGTAGCTGTTGGAAAGATTCCAGTGTATTACAAGAGAAAGGGAAATGCAGTTGCTCCACCAACTAAACGGTTGATTGGTCATCTTGCTAATCCTGATTATAGAGCTCCAGAGAATGGTGCTGCTAAACATTCTGACAGTTCTGATGATGAACTACACTATGATGATAATGGCTTTCCGACTGTGATTGTTGAAGATGAAATTGAGCAACCGGCTAATCAAGAACCTGTTGTGCAACAACCTGTTCAGCAACAACAAAATCAAGAGCAAGTTACTTATGAAGCTGTCAATGAGTCTGAACGGGTGAATGTTCCAGACAATGATGCTACTAGATCTAAGGGAGATGATATTTTTGGTAGTTCGTCTGAAAGTGATTCTGATTCTGGTGAATATGTTCTCATTCTGCATAATACAAGAGAAATTCCAGTAAAGAAAGGTTCTAAGGCTCACATTGAGTATTTGAAATCTCAGAATCAAGATACTTCTGTCTTTGAGTCTAGAACCAAACAGGGTGAAGATACTGAAGATGATCCATCTTATACTCCTATGATGGAGGAGCCTGTTGCAAAGTCAAAGCCCATAGATAAAGGCAAAGCTCCTGCAGTTGCTTCTGGCAAACGTTTGAAGAGTGTGGCTGTTGGATATAAAGGAGTAAAGCCTGGTTCATTTCTTGCTGATGCCAGAAAATCTGGGCAAAGTCCTCCTAGCAAGAAGCAGAAAGTGACAACGTCATCTTCAATTCCAAGTCAACCAACCAGCAAGACAGCTGATGTTCAAAGTTCACAACAACCTCCAATCAGAAAGTTAACTATCAAAAGACCTTCTACTACTGGTTCTGCTTCCACGTCTTCAACTACTTCCACAATTTCTTCTACTGATTTAAAGCTCGCATTGTTTCAAGCTCGATTTGAAAGAGTAGAACATACAAACAAGGTGCAGGCTGAAGAGATTTCTGGGCTGAGGAATTTGTGTAAAGAATTGGTTGCCAGAGATCAATCTCATACAAAGGAACTTGCTCGATTAAAAGCTCAGGATAAGGCAAAAGATCGGGAAATTGCTCAGTTAAAGCAATTGTCTCTGTCTATGGGTGAGCAGCTTAAGCACGTGCTTACAGCTTTAGCTACTCAGGGGGAGAAAAGGCCAAATCCTGAAGAAACTTGCAGAGAAGAAGAGGATGTGATGAAGTTTTTAAACGATGATCCTGATAATCCTGAAGGTGGTGCTAGTGGTGCTGGTACTGGTACTGATACAGCGGGAACATCATCTGCTGCTGCTGGTACAGCCACGACATCTCAGGGGGAGTCTACAGACAAAGAGATATATGATGTGACTCCGATATCAAGGGTTGAGATGAAAGAGGGGGAGTTGGTTAATCCTTTCACTAAAGAGCAGCTGGCAGCCATATTTGCTCTGAATGTGGACGATGTTGAGAATGTGCCAGTTGCTGAGCCATATCAGGAAGATGATTCAGAAGAAGAAGTGGTGTTTGAAGATGAACATGTGGAAGTGGAAGATATGACGGCAGAAGAATATCCCAATGATCCGACGATGTATGGGAATTTTTCTGATAACGACTATTCTGAAGGTTTTAATTTCTTTGGAAAAGACAGTGAGGATAAGGTTGAAACAGAGAAACCATCAGAACAACCTGAAGCATCTGAATCTGTTAATATGTCTGAAGAAGAGGAAAAGAAGCTGTTGTTTGAAGCTTGGTTAAAAGATCAAAGGGCTAAGAAACTTCCAGTTCCAGTCCAAGTTGAAAAGTCTTCAAAACCTGTTGATCAGAAAAGGTTTTTTGATAGAAAAGGAAGACAAGCTTCTGGAAAGATTATCAGCTGGATGTATGATTCTGAACTCAAATGCTATGCTATCAAGAAGGAGTTCGGGATTGTATATCTGAAGAATGCTACAAGGTTCAACACATTACCTGTTTGTGATGTGAGGGACTTGGCTAGAAGTCCATTTTTGAATCCTGGAGGAAATATTTTGGCTGCTGTGTTTAAAGAGAAGTTAATTGAAGAATGTCAAGGAAGATTCAGGTTTTTGACTCCTCAAAGGCCAACTTATTCTGAGCATCCAACAGATATCCATCCTATCACAGGCAGACCAGTAGTGATTCTGAAATATAAGAAGCCAATTCAGCTCAAGAAGATACCTTTAAAAAGGCTTGAACATGTTTTCATCAAGACTTTGAGGTGGGTGGTAATGGGTAAAGGCTAATGGGTTGACATCAGGCGTAGGATCCATTATAAGTTTATTTGAAAATTAGATTTTCATTGAACCAATATAAGTTCTTAAAAGTAGGATCCATTTCATATAAATCCTTTTAAAAGTATAAAACTTCATATATATAGTCGAGTAAATGCATATACATCTTCACAATTGTTGTTGATCATGTAGTATTAGTTGTATAAATTATAGTTTATTTATATGCAGCAAGTTATTAAGTTATTTGTTTGGCAGCTCTTCTGGGCGTAAAGTTAATGGGCCAGGGTGTTGATTTAATGTACCTAATGACTAAATGGCATCTATTTCATGTCTTTCAAATTAGGAATAATTTATATGTCTTCTGTTATAATGGTCCATGCGAGGAAAATCAGTAGAACAACTATTTCATGTCTTTAAAATTCGGAGTGTCTTCAGGCATGCACGAATAATATTATGATGTATGCTTACCCATATCCCTGTGTGTACATTTATGTTTTTATTCCAGTGTACATGTGTAGGACCGATGATTACTCAGAGAAATAATCAAAACAAGAACTCTTTACTTGAAGATCACAACCATGCGGAATAAAGTTGTATCATACTTGTTTTTACTTAAGCTTTGTTTTACTTATACTTGTAGTTTGATTGTATTGATTGCATAAACTAGTGAACACAAGATAATAAATTTCTCGGTACTATTTGCATTAACTCAAGTTCAAACTGTTACAAGTGTAAGCACTAAAACTGGTACATGTGAATGAACTAGCTAACAACTATAAATAGTACTAAGGAGATCAACTACAGCCGTTGATCTCATACGGGCTAATCTAACCGTACATGAAAGTCAAACAATAAACTTACTAAAAGAACATTAGTAAACATACAAAAGAGGAAATGTGCAAAATGCATTTATCTATAAGTAGGAGACGGCTAGGATGTGACTTTGGAAGAACAGAAGCTGTTGCAGGTCTGAATTCTGCAAAAGTAATCTTTCAGTACTTTTCCGGTTGAACTCTTTATACTGTTGGATAAAAGAGTTCACCCGGAAATGTTCTTCCGGTTGAACTTCCGGTTGACAAATCTTCCGCTTGAGCGTCTTCCGCTTGAACATGTCTTCAACCGGAAATCTTCATCTTGAACCGGTTGACTCAGAAATTCATTTCCTTACAATCTCCCCCTAAGATGATGCTGCCAAAATTTATCATCTGTATGTTGTTCTTAAAAAATTGACTATCTCCAAGAGCTTTACTCTTCTGGAGATGGCGGCCTTTCAAATTGAACTCTTGTTTTGTTCAATTGTCTCATGATCCTCCTGGTTTGAAAATTGAAGGGTTGAAAGAAGAGGTCTTTTTGCAATGGACTTCTTTCTTCCATGTGAAGCACCAGTGGCAGGATCAGCAGATGATTTATCAGTTTCAATTGGGACCTTTTCTTTCCCTTTATCTGCTTGAGACGATGCTTGAACAGAACTGGTTGCGGCTATCTCAGTGGGTTCAGAAGGCTTTGTTGGTGATATGGTGGGTGGTTTCATGGCTTGTGGCTGTGGAGTTGAAGAGGTGGAGTTTTTAGGTGGAGATGAAGGTTGATTATACTTCCAAATAGATGGACAGGGTTTAGGATTGACAGGGGTGATATCAGTCCAGTTATCTATCCTAAATTTTGGATGAATATATTTAGGCTTGGTAGATCTGGATCCCCTGGGCCTTGGGTTCATTCCCCTGGGTCTATGGGAGTAAAATCTGGAAGATGGAATGGGAACATGGGAGGCTGGTTGCTTGAGTCTTTCCAACAAGTTGGAAGGGAGAGACTCAGCAAGTAGGTCAGAGGCATCAAAAGGTTCAGGTTTAATGTATGTAGATGAGGGGTTACCTGTGACTGTCTCAGATGGCAAAGGCATTTGGAGACTTGGAATCACAGCAAACTCTGCTCCTTTCACTTGTTTGAGCAGCTCATCTACAATTTTGCAAGTGTCTTTTGCCTTCATCTTCTCTACTTCAGCAGCAGGCTTGAGACATCTGATGATAGCACATCTCTTGATCCTTTCCAATAGCTCCAGGTTGTCTAAACTTTTGTTCAAGACAGTTGGCATTCTGGAAGCTATGTTGATCAGCCTGTTTTTCTCCTGTTCACTTAATTTAACAAGGTCATAAACCTGCATTCTCCATTCAATCGATCTCTTCCTTGCTTCATCTACCAATCCTTCAACCACAAAGTCATTTGATAGGAGATCCAAGTCTGCCAAAAATTGTTTGTATTGCGAATTTGATTTGGCTTCCTCTGATCTTATCCTGGCTTGATTATCTTCCCAGTCATGGATGAATTCTTCTTCAATCAGGTCATCCATAGTCTCTTGTTCTTCTGACTGGTCAGAATCAACCATAGTATCTAGTACCCTTGGTTGAGGAGTTATTCAATCTTTACTCTCCTTCAGTCTGATCATCCTCCTAGGTTTGGTTTGTTTCTTTCTTTTGAAGCTCAAAGGAGGCTCTGAATCGGAGGTGGAGTGCAGTTGGATCAATGTTTCAGCAATTTCAGCTTCTGTTGAGTTTTCCGGTTGAGTCTCTTTCGGTTGAGCTTTTTCCGGTTGAGTCTCTTCCGGTTGAACTTCAGCCGGAGATTTTGTACTTAGTTCTTTCAGTACAGTGCTGATATCCTCTCCTTCTTTTTCACCTTCAACTTCTTCAGTCTGAGTGACTGAAGCATCATCATCCACATCTTCATGAACCACATCAATAACTGGTTCAGAGACAATGTTAGTTGTGACCTCATCCACTTTAGATTTGGCAAATGCCTCCTCTTGTGGGATAATCACATTGGTCAAGAAGTGCTTGACCTGCAGAATGCTCTCTGGCTGAGCACCTGCAACTAACATTGTTGCTTCAATCATTCCCAACAGGCTTGGATCCTGTGGAAATACCTTCATGAGTGAGCTCATCTTCACCTTGGTTAACCCATCAGCAACTGAAAAGGGATCAACTTTAGCCAATTTGAAGGCTGTATGCCTTACATCTTCAGGTAAAGGTACTGTTTGATCAAGTTCTTCTTCTTCAGTTGTGGTTACAGCAGCAGCAGTAATAGGTGTTGGAGGATTAGTCTTCTCCCCCTTTTTGGCAGCATCAGCTTCTACAGCCTGACCTCCAAAAGGAAATGGGTTCAAAGAACTAACCTCAGCAGTATGTTGTGCAACCGGTTGAAACTTTGGTGCAGGGGAAGTTTCCGGTTGAGCAGTTGAGGCTTCAACAAGAACTTCTTGAGCTTGAGCAGCAGCAGGAGTGGTCATTACAAGGCTGGCAACAGTCGAATTGAGACTGGTTACCTGAGCCTGTAGTGATTTGTACAATGCCGTCAATTCTGTAAGTGTTAAACTATCCTCAACTGGAGTTTTACCAGTATCATAGGAAAACGATGGACCATCAACCCTATGTTGATCAAGTCCACCACCCTGGTTTTCTTGGCGCCTGGGATTCCCCTTAACTA
The DNA here is from genome assembly GCA_039602395.1 of Deinandra increscens subsp. villosa. Taxonomy (NCBI): domain Eukaryota; kingdom Viridiplantae; phylum Streptophyta; class Magnoliopsida; order Asterales; family Asteraceae; genus Deinandra; species Deinandra increscens. The sequence goes on along the minus strand of JBCNJP010000006.1, from coordinate 21,871,842 downwards.
CAGTTTTCCCTTTAGGATCCACTAGGGGATCTTCCGGTTGAACTATAGTATGGGTTGCCATGGATTGGGTCTTATGAATGTTACCACCATCATCAGAGTTCAATGAGAAACTTTGAGTGGCAGCAGCCCTTTCCACATGAATCTCATTTAAACTCCTGAGATTCACCTCCTGGGGTGAATGTGGGTTAGATGTAGCAGTGTGAGTGTCACTCAGAATGTTCCCATGTAATGTGGTGTGTGGGTTAATAACACCATCATCTGTGACATCTCTTTCTACATCATCATTCACAGGTGAGAAGTGTGAAGTGTAGGGTGAGAAAGTGGATGGGGATTGTACATCCATATGAAATGACTCCCCCTCAGAAGAAGGTTCATCAACAAGTTTAAATCCCAATTTGGCTGACCCAGTTGGCTTTGTGCCAAGGGTTGGTTCAGGGCTGGAGGCAATGGGTTGCAAGAGAGGAGTAGGCTCTTGCACAACCTTTTTGAGCCTTTTGAGCTTTGTAGGCTTTGGGGAAGGGGGGATGGTGGGAATTGATGGTGGGTCTGAATATCTTCTCCTTTTTCTTTTGAAAAATATGGTTGAAGTATCAGAAGGAGAAGGTGGTTGATCAGTGGTGGGTTCAACTACTGTGGATGGTACAGTGTTGTCCACTGGAGCAAGTTGCTCTTCAGAAGCATGTGTTTCCGGTTGAGAACTAGGTTCTCCTTGTTCAACCGGAATCACCCTTTGGATTGGCATGGGATGATCAGTGTCCCTCCCAAGGAATGTCTTCTTGTTGGTGGTTAATTTGGAAAATGTGTTTTCAGATAATGCTCTTGGAACCAGCATCATGTTTCCATCCAAATTAATTTTGGGGTATTTTTCTTGCAAAATGTAAGTTAAAAATCTAGGGTACATGTAAAAAGCAAATTTCTTTGCATTACCCTTTAAAGCATTAAAAATTACAGCAGAAAAATTGTATACCTCCCCTTTCACCACAACATAGAAGGCAGAAGCTTGCTCAACCGCCATTTCATCAAATCCTGATTTCTTTGGCGACAGGCACACCATGATGGTGTGAGCCAGAAATCTCCATTTGTAGGGCATTTGACCCTTGAGAACAGTGGCAGTTCCTTCAGTAGCACCACCATAGCCAATTGCTTTGAGCAGGGCCATGTATTGCTTGGGGGTTCTGCGAACATACCCATTCTTGTCGTTCAACTTCAGCAATTCCCTAATCATTGATTCAGTGATGAGAACAGTTTCCCCTTTTACAGTTGACTTCAGCGTGTCTTCCTCTACATCGTCTACATCCTTTTCGAGCAGTTGGATGTTCTTCCAGAATTCAGAGAGAATTTCCTCATATAAATAAACCACAACAGTGAGTGCGTGATTCAGATATGAAGTTTTGAGGAAATTGATCATCTCTGTGAAGGTTTCAGCGTGTGTAGAGTTCACTGGTTCGTCAAGAAACGCAACTAGGTTGTGTTTAAGTGGGAAAGGATCATTCTTCACTGGTTGTTTCCCCTTTGCTTTGAACTTTGGTGACATTGTTGATTTACTATGAGAGAATTTTAGGAGTAGAAAGAAATGGTTCTGAAAATTCTAGGTTTTCGGATTTTGAACAGTTTCTTGCTTTTGGATTATGAGGAGTGTTGAAGGGGTTGTGGGTATTTAACTGGTGGGTTTAAAGATGGGTGACAGTTATCAGCGATGGGATAAAGTACGCTGAGTCACAGGAGAGAGAAAGAAAAAGTGCAAGTGGGTCCGCAAAAAGTGTGCTTCAGGTGATTGTACAATACAACTCCCTGTTGCGTGTCTTTAGAATTTAATTCGGACAATAAATTGAAACACTTTAAATGCACAATCCGCTTGAAAATATGTGCCTCAACTGGTGAATTAAATGATTCATTTAATGCAAAAGATTTTTCCGGTTGAGATTCAAGCGGAGAGTTCTTCTCTCCAAACAACAAAATTTCTTTCCGTTTGAAAGTTGAACCGGACAGATTTTGCCGGTTGAAAATTTTTCAGGTTGAGGTTGTCAACAGGAAATAAAATTTCCGTTTGAAAATTTTTCAATTTTAATCTGAACTTTCTAATAAAGAATTGTTGTTCCTTTTACCAGTTTCAGAAATTTGGATGGTGTGATCAAAAATTGAGTTTCCGGTTGAAGACGACTTTCCGGTTGAGATTCAACCAGATGTGTTGAACTGGAAAGTTCAACCGGAAGACAGAAAAACACTTGATTTTGAAAATTACATGTATCAGTTATCATAGTTTAACAGTATGACCTGACTATGATTGAAAAGGTGTCTAACTGATACAGAAACTTTTCTTTTTCTTTTTCTTTTTGTATCACGAGACGGGCTCTTTGACACAAAATGGTCTCTTTTATTAAGTTTGTGAAAACAGTTTAATCAGTCAAAGTTCATCATACCAATGGCACTAATGAGATAGAAAAATCTAGCTTCATCAAATGCTTTGGTAAACAAATCAGCCAATTGTTGATTTGTATAAACTTTAACCATTCTAATTAAATGTTTCTCAGCACAATCTCTAATAAATTGGTACCTGATATCAATGTGTTTTGCTTTTGAGTGTTGAACAGGATTGTTTGTGATTGATATAGCACTGTTGTTGTCTGCTAGAATTGGAGTCTCCATGAACTTGATGCCGTAATCCAACATTTGATTCTGAATCCATAAGACTTGACTGCAGCAGCTTGATGCAGCAATATATTCAGCCTCAGCAGTAGAAGTAGATACACAGGTTTGCTTCTTGCATTGCCAAGACACAAGTCTTTCTCCCAAAAATTGGCATCCTCCAGTAGTAGACTTTTTATCCAAGTTGCAGCCAGCATAATCACTATCAGTGTAAGCTTTGAAGGAGAAATCTGAATTCTTTGGATACCACAACCCAAGCTTTGGTTGTCCTTTAAGATATCTAAAGATTCTCTTCACTGCTAACATGTGTGATTCCTTTGGTTGAAACTGGTATCTAGCACATAAACAGACACTAAACATGATGTCAGGTCTGCTAGCTGTGAGATAGAGTAGTGATCCAATCATTTCCCTGTAGAGATAAACATCCACTGGTTTTCCACTTAAGTCACTGTTTAACTTGTGGGAAGTGGAGATAGGAGTTCTTGAGGTTGAAACAGACTGCATATCAAACCTTTTTAGCATATCTTGAATATATTTTGACTGATTCAAGAAAATTCCATTGGCAGTTTGTTTCACTTGTAGGCCTAAGAAGAAATTCAGTTCACCCATTGAACTCATTTCAAACTTAGATTGCATCAATCCCTCAAACTCTTTGCATAAGGCAGCATTGGATGAACCAAAGATGATGTCATCAACGTAGATTTGTACCATCAAAGTATCTTTGCTATCAGATTTCACAAACAGTGTTTTGTCAATAGCTCCTCTCGTGTAGCCATTCTCTAGGAGATAGTTTGAAAGTGTTTCATACCATGTCCTAGGAGCTTGCTTGAGACCATATAAAGCCTTAATTAGCTTGCATACCTTGTTGGGGTAATGAGGGTCTTCAAAGCCAGGAGGTTGCTTGACATACACATCTTGTTCCAAAAGACCATATAGAAAAGCACATTTGACATCCATTTGAAATACCAGAAAGTTTTTGAATGCAGCATAGGCAAGAAATATTCTGATTGCTTCAAGCCTGGCCACAGGAGCAAAAACTTCATCATAATCAATGCCTTCTTCCTGTGTGTAGCCTTGAGCTACAAGTCTGGCTTTGTTTTTTATCACAATTCCTCTGTCATCCTTCTTATTTCTGAATACCCATTTGGTTCCAATTGGTTCTTCACCTTCAGGTAGGTCTACCAATTCCCAAACCTTCTGTTTATTGATCTGAAACAATTCCTCTTGCATTGCCTCTACCCAGCTTTCATCTTCCAATGCATCATTGATCTTTGTGGGTACTTCCTGAGACAGAAATGCAGCATGTAGGCAAATGTTTGCATCAATAGACTTGCTTCTTGTCAGCACAGGAGCTGACAAGTCTCCTATAATATTCTCCCTTGGATGATTCTTACTGACTCTTCTATCAGTAAACATTGGAAATTCATGGCTTCTTCCATTATGAGGAATATTGAGTTGAGGTAATAACTCAATATTGTTGGTTTGTGAAACACGTTCTGAAACTTCAGTTGGTTCTTGAGAACTAGGGACTGAATCTGAGATTAGATGCTCAAAACTGTACTCATTTGAACCAGCATCAGTTGAATCATTGGATTCATTGTTCTCAAAATTTTCTGAAAAATTGTTTTCCGGTTGAGTCTCAACCGGAGATTCTACTGCTACAGGATCCGTTTGAACTTCAACCGGAACTTCAACCGGATGAACTTCTGCATCAGCAAGAACAATTTCAGAAGCTTTCTTTGAATTGTTGGATTTCACAGGCTTGGTGCTGATGGATGAAAAGAAGGTAGGTTGCATTTGCAGTCCTTTGGTGTTCATCTGCCAGATATTATCAGCTGACCTCATGTGATTATGCTTAAGTTCTTGTTCCTGCACTGTTGAACTCAATGGCTTCTCAATGGTAAAATTGAAAGCAGTGGTTAGTGCATCTATATCAAATAACCATTCTGGTTGAGATACAAAATTGTTAAGAGATTTCTCATTAAAAGTTACATTAATGGTTTCCTCAACAATTTTAGTATTTTTATTGTATACCCTGAATGCTTTTGACACACTAGAATATCCAACAAAATATCCTTCATCTGCATTTTCAGCAAACTTAGGCAACAACCTATTAGTTATCAAAATAGTAACAGGACAGCCAAATGATTTAAAGAAGTAAATGTTAGGTTTTCTACCTCTCCAAAGCTCATAAGCAGTTTTATTTTTACCCTTAACAATCAAAGTCCTGTTTTGGACATAGCAAGCAGTGTTTACTGCTTCTGCCCAAAATATCACAGGTAACTTAGAATCTGCTAGCATTGCTCTAGCAGCCTCAATTAATGTCCTATTTCTCCTTTCAGCAACACCATTTTGCTGTGGAGTTCTAGGAGCACTGAATTGTCTAAGAATTCCCTTTTCCTCACAAAATGAGTTCAAAACATGATTTTTAAACTCAGTGCCATTGTCACTTCTGATTGTCTTAACTTTCAATTTTGCTTGATTTTAAAAAGATACAATTAGTGTGTTTAACAGTTCAGCAGTTTCATCTTTTGTTTTTAAGAAAACACACAAGTATATCTTGTGAAATCATCAATAATGACAAAACAATATGACCTTTTTCCTAAGCTCATCACTCTAGTTGGACCAAACAAATCCATATGCAAGAGTTCTAGAGGTTGAGTGATAGAAGACTCAGTTTTTGGCTTGAAGGAGGTCTTGTGTTGCTTACCCTTGAGGCAAGAAACACAGTGTTCAGAACAATTGAACTGCTTGTTAGGAAGACCCTTAACCAAGCCAAGATTCACTATCCTGTTCATGTTCTTGTAGTTAACATGACATAACCTCCTATGCCATAAATCATATTCATCCACTGAGGCTTTGGATATAAACCATGCAATTCCACTTGCTGGAGTGGCAGCAGATAGATCCAAAATATATAGTCCTTCTCTCCTAGGTGCTCTGAGCAATACAAGTTCCTCAGGGATGTTAACACCAGGTTTTAATACTATGGCCTCTCTCTCAGTGAACATCAAATTCAAATTCTTGTCACACATTTGTGAGACACTAAGTAAATTGAAATTTAATGTATCAACAAAATTTACCTTGTCAAAGGTAAGCTTCCCATTACTAACAGCACCTTGTGCAGTAAGGTGTCCTTTTGCACTCCCAAAGGCTACAGGACCTCCGTTTATGTTTTTGGGGTTTTCCAATACATGCTTATTTCCTGTCATGTGGCAAGTGCATCCACTATCAACAACCATAGGCTTTGTTGGCCTTTATTATGCACCTACACACAGAGAAAGTTGGTTAATTTCTAAAGGGAACCCAAGCCTTTGAGGTCTTGGGCTTGCCAGAAGCATCATAATACTTGTACTCTTTAAGTACTAAAGTATTTTGTATTGGATCCTCATTCAATAGATCATCTTGATCAATGTTCAAGTGTTCAGACTGTTCACTTGATTGACATTGCCTGTTTGTTTTGCTAAGCCTTCTCTCAGCAATCTTCCTCTCTCTGTATTCCCTATATTTCTTTTGTTTGTTGGTCAAAACCTTTGGCAACTCATTGGGTGAGGTGTAGGTCTGATCAACACTAGTCACTGGTGAGATTCTAGCATTAAAGTTTGAAAATTTGTTTGACTGGCTAGATTTCTCACTGTGAAATGCAACAGTGGCATTTCCATTTGAACTAGAGGGAATTTCCGGTTGAGAGTTGTGCTTGTTTTTCACAAAATTTTCTCTAGAGGTGGTCTTGCCTCTAGATGGGTTTCTCCTTCCTTGACCTTCAAAATGATCATACTCATCAGTGAACTGAACCCTGGGTCGTTGTCTAGGTGCAATAACTGATCTGAGTGTTTTGGAGATTTCCGGTTGAACTTCATTTCCGGTTGAAAATTTTTCCGGTTGAAGTTCATCCGGAATCCTGTTCGGTTTTAGGACTGAAAAACTTCCATTTTTGTTGTTCCCAATTAAAACTTTGTTTGACTCAGTATCAAAATACTTCAATGTGTTACTTCTTACAGGTGAAGTTCTACCTGTAGATTTTTTTTAGTAGAAACAGTTTTGGGTTTTAACAAGTTTTGAGTTTTACTCAAAGGATTGAATTTGCACATTGCAGCCATGTGCCCTTTCTCACCACAGAAAACACATTCAAACATTTTTCTTTGGTAAGTGTTTGTGTTTTTGGTTGATTCTTCATTTGTGACCTGGTGGTAAGTTAGCTTACCCATTTTCTCAGTTTCACTGGGTTTTGGCTGCTCAGGTAGTTTACCTCCAACTTTTGAGTCTTTGGGCTCATAAATAGTTGGTGGTGGAAAAGCAACTTTTGGTTTTAAAACCTTGGATTGGTCAACAGATGCTGATGTGCTAGCATCTTTGACTTCACAGTTTGATAATGATTCAACAGATTTTGTTTCAGAAGAAGAAGATGTAGTGCTATCAACAGTTAGACTCACACTACACTCCTTCTGAAGTGCTTGGATTGGAGCAATAACAGGTGAGTATTCCTAGGGTGGTTCAACATTGTTGTACCCAATACCTGTTTTCCCATGCATTACCCCATTCCAAAGTTTCTCAGCTTTCTTGTTAGCTGTTTGGAATTTGTCACAGGTGAACAAGGCATCTTTTAACTTAATTTCAAGAACATCATTTTCTGCTTTTGCATCTTTTGTTTCTTGTCTTGAAATAGTTAGTTTGTTCAACAGATCCTCCAATTGTGTTTCCAAAATAGAGTTAGTTAGCTTCAAAGCATCAAATTCTTTGTTTAAATTTTCAATTTTGGTGATGTATGCATTTTCAGTTTTCTTAAAGCAATTCTTTAACTCATTCAAATTAGAAACTTCATCAATTAGATCAGTGTTATGTTTCCTGTATTTTGACACTTGTTCTATGCATGCAGGGCTGCATAGATTTTCCAAAACTTTTTCAGGAATCTCATTTACCTGTTCAGTTGAATCTTCTTTGGCCATCAAAGCATGGTTGATTGGCTCAAACTCAGTGATAAAGTCATCCCACTCATAGCATTCAGTCTGGTTAGCTACAGCTGCCACCACATTTTGATTTCCAAGTGGTTTTGGTTGTGTTGGCTGTTGGTTGCTGTTGCTGTTGTTATGTTGACTGCTGTTGTTGTTGCTTCCATGATTTGATCTTTGTTGGACATTGTTGTTGTTATTCTGTCCATCTCTCCTTGGTTGCTTGCACTCCCTGGCAAAATGACCAAGTTGGTGACAATTAAAACATTTAGCTATAGATTTATCCAACCCAATTGATGATCCCTTTGACCCTTTATAAGTTCTTCCTGTTCTCTTATAAAATCTTTGGGCTCTTACGGAAACCATAGCTAATTGAGTTAAAATGTCCATTTCTTCTAGATCATCTGCCCCTATACATTCCAAGTCTTCACGTGTGAATCCTTGAGATGAGTCAGTTGCCACATAGGCAGAGTGAGAGTTGTCAAACAGTGTTGAAGAACTCTCTGAGCATCTAGGTGACTCATTGAAACTGACTGAGGGTGAGTGATATTGAGAAGAATTTGAGATCTTTTGAAAATCAGTTGTGACCAAAGCAGTGGTTTGGAACTGTGGTGATGCTTCAGGAAAGTTGTTTTGCTTAAGATTAAGCTCCATTTCATAAGCACTAAGGACTCCATGGAGTTCACTTAGTTTAAGCTTTTTGAGGTCCTTGCACTCCCTAATGCTTACTGTATAGACAGTCCACATTGGAGGTAAGGATCTCAAGAACTTCCTGTTGGCATCAGCCTGTTCTGTTGTTACTTCTACCTTTTGCAATTCATCAAGAAGTGAAACAAATCTGAGATACTGGTTGGTCATAGATTCACCAGTTTTGTAAGTGAAGTTTTCATATCTTTGTTTCAAAACATCCTTTTTGTTTTCCTTAACCTCACTAGACCCTTCATACATCTCACTGAGAGCATTCCACAAGCCATGTACTGTCTTATATCCCTTGAACCCTACCAGTATAGAGTTGGGTAATGCAGCCTGGAGTGTCCAGTAGGCCTTGTGATCATATTCAAGCTCAGTATAATCAGCTTCAACATATTTGTCTAGTGGTTTTGGTATGTACACTTCGGCATCATCAGCAGATTGAACAGTTGGACTGTAAGGACCTACAGTCAACCTGTTCCAAATGCGTCTGTCTAGGCTTCTAACAAAACCTTCCATCCTGAGTTTCCAAGTATCAAAGTCATCAGGAGTGAAAATTGGTGGTTTGTTACAGCTACCATTCAGTGAACCAAGAGTTAAGTCAGTCATTGTGAAAAACGGTTTGTAAAACAGAAAAAGCTTATAAAAACTTAAGTGAGCAAGTAAAGTATCAACTTTGAAGCACTAGAAGTCTTCAAAGTGGAGAGCCAATGCTCTAATACCACTTGTAGGACCGATGATTACTCAGAGAAATAATCAAAACAAGAACTCTTTACTTGAAGATCACAACCATGCGGAATAAAGTTGTATCATACTTGTTTTTACTTAAGCTTTGTTTTACTTATACTTGTAGTTTGATTGTATTGATTGCATAAACTAGTGAACACAAGATAATAAATTTCTCGGTACTATTTGCATTAACTCAAGTTCAAACTGTTACAAGTGTAATCACTGAAACTGGTACTTGTGAATGAACTAGCTAACAACTATAAATAGTACTAAGGAGATCAACTATAGCCGTTGATCTCATACGGGCTAATCTAACCGTACATGAAAGTCAAACAATAAACTTACTAAAAGAACATTAGTAAACATACAAAAGAGGAAATGTGCAAAATGCATTTATCTATAAGTAGGAGACGGCTAGGATGTGACTTTGGAAGAACAGAAGCTGTTGCAGGTCTGAATTCTGCAAAAGTAATCTTTCAGTACTTTTCTGGTTGAACTCTTTATACTGTTGGATAAAAGAGTTCACCTGGAAATGTTCTTCCGGTTGAACTTCCGGTTGACAAATCTTCCGCTTGAGCGTCTTCCGCTTGAACATGTCTTCAACCGGAAATCTTCATCTTGAACCGGTTGACTCAGAAATTCATTTCCTTACAACATGCTTGATATATGTACTTCAGAAATCATATTTTTCACTCTTTGTTTGGCACCAATATGAACTATCACTTGTATTAGATATTCCTTTCAATATCAGGTTGTTGCTTAGAAGCAATTGGTGAAGCATTTGTAGAAGGAAGCCATATTTAATGACTTAAAGAAGACATGTCGAGTCCAGAGCAGCATCCTTCCTCTGAATGTATAAGTTCATTATTATTGGAGAAGGAACTGAAAATTCAGCAGGTCTGGACATGATGTTTTCATTCTTTTCGTTGCCGAAACCATCTTTTATACAATGGCCGCCAATGTTGTCATGATGCAGGCCTTGTTTTAGTTGTTGTATCATTTGTAAATGGTTTTTGATTAGAAATATACGTCTTTAGCATCTTAAGTGAAATCTGATGTATGGATCTTCAATTGATACTGTTAATGTATTTTGGTTACTATGTTTTCTCATCTTTATTATTGTTTTTATTTTACAAAAATACTAAAAATAAAATTGCTAATTGCATGAAATGGTCTCACTTACGGTAATTAATGTGACCAAATAATAGAAATGGTCACACCTATAGGAAATTTATGTGGCCGTTGCTATCTTTTAGCCACACTTATAATAAATTTATGTGGCCATTGCTACCCTTTAGTCACACTTTTCAGATGAAATGCTTGATTACAGCAACCCTTTGGTCACGGTTTTTTTATATAAGCGTGGCTAAAACAAACTTTTAGTAAATTTATGTGACCATTGCTACTCTTTAGCCGCTCTTATAGTAAATTCGTGTGATCATTATTACCATTACAACAAGTCTTTTGTCACGGCTTTTTTTTATAAATATGTGGCCATTGCTAGTCTTTAGTCACACTTATAGTAAATTCATGTGACCATTGCTACCATTCCAGCAACCTTTTGCCACGTTTTTTAAAAATAAACGTGGCTAAAACAAACTTTTTAACAAATTCATGTGGCCGTTGCTACCCTTTAGCCACGCTTATAAAAAATTCATGTGGCCGTTGCTACCCTTTAGCCACACTTATAGAAAATTCATGTGGCTGTTGCTACCTTTTAGCCACACATTTCAGATGGAATGCCTGATTTCAACAAAAATATTGATACATTTAGCCACGTTTTTTTAGTTGCTACCGCCACTAATCTTCAAGTGTGGCCATATGCTACCTACGGTGACGGGACCTTTGGTCACGATTGAAATGGAAAAAAAAACGTGACCAAAGGGTTTTAGCCATGTATTTTTTCAGTGGCTAAAGCCTATTTTTGACGTAGTGTAACCAGAATTCGATCCTACAAGTGGTATCAGAGCTTTGGCTCGTGTTTTTAAAACTTGAAAATTCATATTAAGTTTTAAAACTCTGTTTTACCTACATACTCTGTTTTTATTAAAAAGTCACTCTTTCCACTTTTTCATCCTTAATCATGGGAGAATCACGAAATGGTAGTTCAAACAAACCACCATCATTTAATGCCCGATGATTTTGATACTTGGAAATTACGAATGATAGGTATCTTCATCATTCTAATTACAGAATGTGGAAATTGGTTATGTATGGCCCTAGTGTCCCTACAGAAAAATCTGCTACTACACCAAGTGTAGATATAGTAAAGGCTATTGTTGACTATTCGGATGATGACCACAAGTTGGTTGAGGGAGATCACAAAGCTTTATGGGCATTACAATCAGCACTTCCAAATTTTGTTCTCGTAGGTTTCAAAAACTGCAAAACTGCTTTCGATTTATGGAAAGCTTTAAATGAAACGTACGAAGGAACTAATGAGGTTAAAGAAAATAAGAAAGATGTTCTAAAACAAAGATATGAAAACTTTTCTCACAAAAATGGAGAAAGTATGAATGCTCAATATATACGTTTTGTTCAACTTCTTGATGAATTACAGGGAAATGATGTGAAGATAGAAAATGGCGATGTGATCAAAAAAAAATTTAGATCACTTCCTGATGTCTGGACAGTATATACTGTAAGCATCAAGTATAACAAGGATCTCAAAACTTTAAAGTTGAGTGAACTTCATGGAATGCTCAGTGCACATGAAATGGAAATCAATGAAAAATCTGGTACTTTGAACAAACCACTGAACTTAACAATTCCAACATCTTCTGCACTCATTACTGCTCATGAAGATAGAAGTCACTATAGTGAACAAGCTCCTTTGATCACATATCCTACATCACCAAGAGGTAATGAAATCATGCCTCTCTTTTATAACAACTTTGCTCATATTGCAGATAACAGTCAGAATGGGCTCACTAGATCATATCTAGAATGCTTCAGTGCTGATGATCTTGAAGAGATGTACATTAGCACACAACTAGCAATGATCTCCTTACATGCACAAATGTTCTACAAAAGAACAGGCAGAAAGTTCAATGGAGATAGAAATGCTCAAATTGGGTTTGACAAAAGCAAAGCCAAATGCTACAACTGTCATCAATTAGGACATTTTGCTAGGGAGTGCAAGCAGCCTAGAAGAGAAAAAAAAAGCCAAGATGGAGGAAACAAGTAGCAAAGACCTCACAATGCATACACACCAGTTACCTATCCGTCACATGACATAGGCTCAAGAACAAAACCAGCAACACCAAGTGAATCCACTGAAGGTCCTACTCCTCCCTCATCAAGCTCAAACCACAAAGCCATGCAACTGTGTTGTTGCTAATCAAACCATTTGTGTTGATTGGGAGGAAATCATGTAAGAATTCTCTCCAATCAATCATGTTTTAATGGCAAAAGAAATCTCCTACTCTGCTGAGAACTCCTCTACTTCATCCATGGATACCTCTTCAAACTATGAGGTAAACACTAAAATCCCAAATGAAGTTCTTTATCTTCTTTGTAAAAATGAATGTGTTAAGCAGATAGAAAATTATAGAAAACATAACATTGAACTCATTGAGGAGATGGCAAGTCTAAAAGAAATCAGAGAATACTCTAGAAAGGCTGATATTACTTACAATAATAAGATTGAAGAACTAATCAAAAGCATTAGTGCACTAAAACATGAAAAGTCCAATCTTATTACTCAAATCAAGGATCTGCTCTCTAAATTAGATTTTGCAAACAAAGAAAATGAGGAAATAAAATTTGAACTAAGTATCTGTGAAATAAGATTTTATGTTGCTACTGCTGACTTTGAAAAATTACAAGCAAGTAATGAGAAACACCTAAAACTATGGCAAAGTCAGAAAACAAGGAAATCATTTGACTAATGGAATTGGGTACAATAAGGTCACTTATCCTGATTCATACACTGAATGTGTGAAAAAGGTTAAGAATGAAGAAACTAAGGTTCAACTTACACCTGATCCCATTATTAACACTGGAGAAGAAATATCAAAATCGAGTGATATGTCTGAATCAGAAACTGAAAAGGTGTCATCTGTAGCTACTGTCTCAATTGAACCTAAAATTCAAAGCAACCTTGTTAAAAAAAAAAGAAAACTCTCTGGAAAATGAAACACACCAAAGAAGCAGAATCTTGCTCCGAGCAAAACTCTTCAAATGAGAAAACACCATTAGTCTCAAAACTTTCTAAAGTTAAAATGATAAAGGAATGTTTGATATGTGGAGAAATTGGTAACATTGCTATCAATTGTTATCACAATCGTTTTTTTAAATTTAGTCAAGCTGTCAAAAGTCAAACTGCTAAAAAAATTGGAACACAATCTGAATTTATTTGTAAAAGTTTTGAAAAAGTCAGTTCTGAAGATACAAAAAGTCAAAATGAATACTATTCAGAACAGACAAAATCAAACAAACATAGATTTGAAAAATTCAGCAGTCATGACTTTGAAAAATCCGAACAGCTTCATGTTACTAAAACTCAGAAGATAAAAACCTAGGAGTATTTATGCTCCTGAAGGAAGAAAATTTGATTCCGAGATAAAAATTATCTCGGAAGGCAAAATTCACGATCCCGAGGTAAAAGTTACCTCGGAAGGACAAAAACACTCTAGAAAGCAACAAAATGAAAGAAAAGGAGAACCCGAGATAAAAGTTATCTTGGGAGGCAAAACTTTTGCACCCAAGGTAAAAGTTACCTCGGACAATAAAAGTTACTCCGGAAAGAACTCTAGGAATGTAAACAACAGTTTTTGTCCTAATCAAACCAAAATTGTTTCAAGAAATCAAAAGAAACAAGTATTTCAGAGAAAATCTTCAAATTCAGATTCAACAAGTAGTGATCCTACAAATTTCAAATTGAAACTCTCTGAAACATCAAAAGAAATGACACAAAAGGAATATAGATCACGAAGGGATGTAACAAAACAAAAAGCCAAAGACTTTCAGTCTAAAATAAACTCATTTTCTATTTCCCAAAACAGTCAAAATTCTTCATCAAATAATCAGTCAAAAGCAGAGTCTTTAAAAACTGAAGAATTGACTCATACACTTGTGCTCAAAGAGTACAAGTACAATGAAGCAATGGGAAGACCCTAGACCACAAAGGCTTGGGTCTCCCTCAGAAATTAACTCATACTTTTTCTTAACATGTGCAGAACACATCCAATAAATCTCATAACAGCATCTGGGTTGTAGATAGCGGGTGTTCTTGCCACATGACAGGAAATAAAAAGTTACTGAAAAATACAAAAAAGAGTTAATGGAGGACTAGTTGCTTTTAGAAGCACTGAATGACAAATTTCTTGACAAGGTACAGTTACCAATGGGAAGCTTACCTTTGATAAGGTAAATTTTGTTGATGTTCTCAACTTCAATCTTCTAAGTGTCTCACAAATATGTGACAAGAAGTTGAATGTTCTGGTTAATGAAAAAGAAGCTATCATCCTTAAACCAGGTATCAAAATTTCTGATGAAGTGATCTTGATTAAAGCACCTAGAAAGGATGGTATATATACTCTGGATATGTCACATACAACATCTGAAGATGGTATCACCTGCCTTATATCCAAGGCTTCTATAGATGAATCAAATTTATGGCATAGAAGACTAGGTCATGTGAGTTTCAAAACTATGAACAAACTGGTAAAACTTTATTTGGTCAAAGGTTTACCAAATAAAACATTCACATGTACTGAACAATGTATTTCTTGTCTAAAAGGAAAGCAACACAAATCTTCTCACATGCCTAAATTAGAAAGCTCTATCTCAAGTCCTTTAGAATTACTACATATGGACTTATTTGGTCCTACAAGAGTAAAGAGCTTAGGGAAAAATCTTATTGTTTCGTAATAAAAACTGATGATTTTTCAAGATACACCTAGGTATTCTTTCTTGCAACCAAAGATGAAAACTCATAAATTTTAATAGCACTAATCACTCAGCTTGAAAATCAGTCTAATTATAAAATCAAAACAATAAGAAGTGATAATGGTACAGAGTTTAAAAATCATGTGTTAAACTCTATCTGTAAAGAAAAAAGAATTGCTAGACAATTCAGTGCAACTAGAACTCCCCAGCAAAATGGTGTTGCTGAGAGAAGAAAGAGAACCTTAATTGAGGTTGCAAGATCTATGTTGGCTGAATCAAAATTACCTGTAACATTTTGGGCTGAAGCAGTAAACACTGCATGTTATGTACACAACAGGATTTTGATTGTAAAAGGTCAAAACAAGACACCTAATGATATTTGGAGAAAAAGAAAACCTAACATACATATTCTTAAATCATTTGGCTGTCCTGTAACAATACTGATAACCAATGAACAATTGTCAAAATTTGCTGAAAAAGCTATAGATGGTTATTTTGTGGGATACTCTGGTGTCTCTAAGGCATACAGAGTATATAACACCAATTCTAAAATTATTGAAGAAACCATAAATGTGCTATTTAATGAAAAGTCAAAGAACAATTTTAGAACTGAGCCCTCATGGTTATTTGATATTGATTCACAAACCACTACTTTCAATGTAACTATTGATAAGCCTCTTAGTGAAAATGTGCAGACAGAAGATTTTCAAAATATTACAAATGGTAGGTTTAAAGGTGTTGATCCTCCATTCTGCTCATCTGTCAGCACAATACCTTGTGTCTCAGCAACCAGTTTAAACCTAACTCCAGGAGATGTTATTCAATTCAATTCTGATGGAGCACATATTCCACAGATTGCAACTGAATTAGAACAACCAGCTGAAAATCATCTGGTAACTCATCAAGACACTGCTATAAGTCTTGGAAACTCAAGAAACAAAAGTGATTTGAACAAACAATCACATGCTTCAATAGAAAATCAGATAGGATGTAGCAATTCAGCCTCCACCTTACCTGAAGGCTTAAGCTCACTTACTCCTACTAATGACATTAATGAAGAAATCAATGAGCCTGTTGCCTCACAAATTCAAGATGTTCAAGAATCACCTTCTTCAACAGAAATACCAGAATTAGTGCTAATGAATGAGTTTACTCCATTAAACCTTTCTGAGCCTAATTATCATAATGAATTCCCACCTACTTACAACTCTATAATTTTGAAAAATCATATTCTAGAGAATGTTATAGGAGAAGTGGAAGTACCTGTACTCACAAGAAGCAAATCAACTGATGCAAACATCTGTCTACATGCATGCTTCTTGTCACAAGAGCAACCAAAGAAAATAAATGGAGCTTTAAGAGAAGACGAATGGATTGAAGCCATGCAAGAAGAACTGCTTCAAATCAACAAACAAAGAGTATGGAAATTGGTGGATCTACTAAAGAATGCACCACCACCAATTGGAAATAAATGGGGTTTTAGAAACAAGAAGGATTAAAGGGGCATTGTAGTAAAAAACAAGGCAAGGTTAGTGGTTCAAGGCATTGATCAAGAAGAAGGAATAGACTATGATGAAGTTTTTGCACCAGTAGCAAAATTAGAAGCAATTAGGATATTTTTAGCCTATGCTGGTTACAAAAACTTCCATGTCTACCAATGGATGTCAAAAGTGCTTTTCTGTATGGATTACTAAATGAAGAAGTATATGTGTGTCAACCACCTGGGTTTAAAGATCCTCATCATCCAAACAACGTGTGCAAACTGATAAAAGCTATGTATGGTCTTAAACAGGAACCAAGAACCTGGTATGTGTTGGGCTAGATTTATTTAAGGCATGAACATTAGTGTTGGGCTTAGTTTATATTAGTTTTGGGCTTGTTATTTAATAGGTTAATGGGCTTATTATAGTTTATGATTGGGCTCATGTGGGCTACCTTTAGGTTTACGATTTCTTGTATGGGTAGTATATAAACCCATTATGTTTATGATTGCAAGTAAGCTTTTCAATACAAATCACTGTTTACGATTTCTTGGTGCTCTAAGTTTACGATCAGCTTCAATAAGTAGTGTTTATTCATTCAAGACTTCATCTTTCTCATAGATCTAGTCTCTTCTACTACTATTCTTCTTGAATCAATCTTATACGAGGATTCCGCACTCGTGTTTGATTAGATATCGTGTGTTTGGGATGATTTCCGGACCTACAATTGGTATCAGAGCTAAGAATCTTAGATTCGAGGCTCTCACGATATTGATTCAAGAGTTTTCTGGGTTTTGTTTGAGTTTTTGTTGAAGATTCAAGGGTTTTCTGGTGTTTACGACTGCTGCTGCTGCTGTGTTCTTCGTGTTTTAGTGTTTACGACAGGGTGTTTTGAAGATCTGCTGAGTTTGGGTGTTTACGACATCAAGTTTTGGTTTTTTAGGCGATTACGACTTCAAGATCACACCTTTAAGTGTTTACGATTCGTACAGTGCGAGTTTACGATTTTACTTGATCGTATTCGGTGTTTACGATTTGGCCTTATCGGAAACACGGAGTCGTAATCGAGTTTACGATCACATCTGATCGTAATTGGTGTTTACGATCCTCTTCAATCGGAATCGTGTGTTTACGATTATCGGAATCGTAATCGGATATCGTAATCGGTGTTTACGACTGTTGTAATCGGAATTGGTGTTTGCGATTAGCTTTGGATCGTAATCAAGTGTTCCCGATCGTAAACAAGGGTTTGCGATCGTAATCAAGGTTTCTCAATCGTAATCTCATTGTTTGGACGTTTGGACTTTAGTTTTAGGTTTCCTAAGCTTACGAAATGGATTTTGAACCAAGTATGTATCAGAAATTGGACTTCGAGATTGGGTCTATTACTCGTCCACCTAGACTTACTTCGGCAGATAACTTTTTGGAATGGAAGTATAGGTTCGAAAACCACTTGAAGAGTGTTGACTTGAGATTGTGGAGAGCAGTGCTGAATGGACCACATGTGCCTACTCATGGAGAAGGAGCTAAGTCAGGAAAAGCTAAGACTGAAGAAGAGTTTGAAGATGAGGACTGGGAAAGGTGTAACAAGGCTGAGAGGGCGTTTGCAATTATGACCATGGCACTAACACCTGACATTGCTCAAGGGTTTAAGCATTGCAAGACGGCAAAGGAACTCTGGAATGCATTGATTGTTGCCTATGAGGGAAATCCGGACATTAAGGCAAGTCGAAAGCAAATGTTGAAGCAAAAATTCAATTTGTTCAACCATATCCAAGGTGAATCGTTTGAAGCGCAAGTGCAAAGGTTTGTATCTCTGATGGCAGAAATGTCAAGTTATGGTGTGGAGCCGGATTTGGAAGACAAGAATTTGAAGCTGCTGAACAGTTTACCAAAGTCATGGAACACTAATATCTCAATCATTAAGGACAACAACAATTTGAGTGAGCTGTCTCTTGATGAAATGATCAACAAGTTGAAGTCCAAGCTTATTGATGACAAGCAACGAGAGTTGAATCACATAAGCTCTCTTAGTTTAGCTGGGAAACTGAATCAAGCTTTGTTGTCGGAAGAAGTAGATGTGAAGCAGAAAGGAAAGTCTGCTGGAGGTGGATCATGTTCTGTGACTAAAGCGAATGCTTTTGTAGCACAACCTCAATCTAGTTCGAGTGGAGGTGACAATTCTGAGGCTGCCAACGATCCCAATTTTGCACTGGGTATGGGATTCATGAACAGTTACCATGCTTTAATGGCCGGAACACTAATTCCTTCTGAGATCCTATCGGGGGAGCTTAATCAGATTAATCCAGAGGATGTGGAGATGTTGGATGTCTCTTGGCAAATGGCTATGGCGGTGTTCAGGGCTAAGAAGTTCATGGCTACTACAGGGCGAAATGTTTGGAAGGATCAAGACAAGATCAGAATGGGGTTTGATAAGACGAAGCTTAGGTGCTACAATTGTGATGAATATGGGCATTTTGCTAGAGAATGTAGCAAGCCAAGGAAGGAGAAAGCAGAGATGAAGAAGCCGGCTGATGGGAAGGCAAAGGCCGAGACAAGTGCTTTAATGGTGCAGGAAGGTGGAGGATATGACTGGACCTCCCAAATGAAGGATCTGAGCCTGACACATGCTATGATGACTGCTATGGATAATGATGATGAGGAAGAGCATGCATTTGTCGTGACTGAAGATGAACCTGAGGAGAATGAAGCTATGGCAGCTGACCACACCAAGGTATGTTCTAACCCTGTTTGTCATCGTATAATTACTGGTCTTAGACAATTTTGCAAAAACTTTGAATTAGAATTGTTTGAGACAAAATGTGAAAGAAGCTCATTTAAGGGTAGATGGCAAAAGAACGAAGAAAAAGTTAAAGCCCAGAAATTAGATATAGTGAAATATAAGAAACTTGCAACTGAGAATGCCTATTTGTATGACAACGCTAAGTTAGAAATAGCTGAGCTTAGTAAGCAGATAGATGACCTTAAGCATAAGAACAATGAGTTGCAGGTTAAGCTTGACATGAACCTTATGAGAAGCAAAAGAATGTTACAGGCTAGTAAATCTCTAGATACTTGCATAACTGAGGTTAGAATGGGTAAGGATAAAGGTGGAATAGGAATTAGCTTTGCAAACAAGAACGGTGTTCCTCAAGATAAAACTAGAGATGTGATAGGAATGATCTTAGAGGAGGATCAGATAGATAGATCTGCATCGGAAATGCATGAAGAAGGACCTCCTTTAGATAGTGTCTTGGTTGGAGTAAAGCCTATGACAGTAGAGGAAATTGAAAATGAAAAGCACATGACTTATGGCTTGGGTAATAAGGATAGTGTGAAGACAGATGCGTGTGAAGCAGGTCCATCAAATACTTCTCTGAATAACTGTGTGAGCACTTCTGATGTATCTATTTATTGTGCAGATGAAGTAGAAATCAAAGACATTTCTGAGGAGGATGCAGAGTGTCAGAGAGTGGCAGAGAGTCATGAGTCTAGTAGTTCTAGTAGTTCTAGTTTGTGTTTACCTAAGGATGATGTAATGGCACTTGTGTCAGAACTAGAAACATCCAAGTCAAAACAAGTAGCTGTATCGTTGTTAAAAAATGTTTCAGAATCGAATGAAAAAGTGTCTGGTTTTAAAATTCGTGTGCCTAACACAAAAATAGGTCGTGAGACTAAGCCCAAAGACTTTGTTGCTTATCCCCAGGTTGTGTCAGCTTTTAATAGAACAAACAAATCTAAATCAGAACAATTTTGTTTAATTACACAATCTGATAAGGATAAACAACGTGTTATACACAAATGGGATGATAAGCCAGAGTGGAAGTCGTCTTACCCAAGACGTTCGTACCTCTGTAGTCATGTCAATGGGCCTAGACTCATGAATTGCTTTCAATGTGGAAAGCCAGGACATTTTGCAGCTAACTGTGTGAATAGACCTTACCAACCATACTATCCGCAAAACCCACGGACTAGTATGTTGGAGAAAATGATGACCGGAGAAAAGCAAAAACAAAAGCAGAAACAACAAGCTGTGTCTCAGGGGAAGCAGTGTTCTGAACCAATGAAGACTGAACAGTCTAAGGTTACGAACGCAAAGGCACCTGTGACAAAGCCTGTTGTTGATAAGTGGAATGTGACCAGAACTCCAAAACAAACTTATGTAACTAAAGGAGTTTACCACAAGATAAAACCAGAATTTGTTGAAAAACAAGTGGCTAAAGTAAAGAGAGCTAATCAACCTAATGGCAAAGCGAAAGCCGAGCAACAGGTTTTGAAACAAAAAGGTGTCACTCAAACAAAACAACTTGTGTATACTAAACTGAAACTTGAGTGGACACCGGTTAAAAAGCCAACTGGTAAAAAGGTCATTTCACCACATAAGAAACCTGTGATTGTGAACAATTCAACAACTGTGTTGAAACCAGAGAAAACCACCACATGGAAACCAAAAGTCAACTCTCAAAATGAGAATGTGTCTGGATCAAAGTCTGAAATGATTCTTCAATTAGTTAACTACATTGATGCAAAAGGTGTGCCCAGATCTGTTATGGCCTGGGTACCTGGATCTCATTAATTTCTGATTCTTGTAGGGACAACCAAGAAGATCTATCAACAATCTCTGGTATGTTGATAGTGGTTGCTCCCGACACATGACCGGAGATCTGTCCCTTTTGGAAGATGTAGAGGACTTCGATGGTGGAGGAGTTTCATTTGCAGGTGGTGTGGGTGGTAGAATTAGCAAGAAAGGTGTTGTGAGAAGTGGAAATCTGTCTTTTTCTGACGTACATTATGTGGAGGAACTGTCTCACAGTTTGCTGAGTGTTTCTCAGATCTGTGACAAAGACTTTTCTGTAATGTTCAATCGGAAGGAATGCATTATTTTGAAGCCCGGTGTGAAGATTCCCGAGGAGTGCATACTGATGCGTACTCCAAGACGTTCAAACTCATATCTTCTCAACATGGGCAATCCTCCAACGTCAGAAGAAGCATGCCTCATCTCAAAACAAAACGAAAATTTGGCTATGTTGTGGCATCGTCGTCTGGGGCATGCAAATATGAAGAACCTGACCAAGCTCGCAAAGGGAGAGCATGTCAGAAAGCTACCCATCAAAGACTTCTCAACTGTGGAAAAATGTGTGGCATGTGCGAAGGGGAAGCAGCACAAGTTGCCACATCGTCCGAAGATAGCAAACTCTGTGTCATCAGTTCTACAACTTCTACACATGGATCTATTTGGGCCTATGCAAGTTCAGAGCATCAGCAAGTTCTCCTATTGTCTAGTGATTGTGGACGACTATTCACGTTTTACTTGGGTCTACTTCTTGTCAAACAAGTATGAAACTCCAGCCCTAGTGAAACAGTTTGTCACTCTCATAGAAAATCAGCTGAACAAGAAGGTCAAAGCTATCAGATCGGATAACGGAACAGAATTCAAGAACGCTGAGTTGAATATGTTTTGTGGGGCTAAAGGGATTGACAGACAGTTCAGTGCGCCCTACACCCCTCAACAAAATGGTGTAGCTGAGAGAAGAAATAGGACACTCATTGAAGCTGCAAGGACAATGATGTGTGAAGCTAAACTCCCGATCTTCTTCTGGGCCGAAGCAGTCAATACGGCGTGTTATGTGCAGAATCGCGTCTTGTTGAACAAGCGTCATGAGAAAACACCGTATCAGATTGTCTATAAAGAAAAGCCAACAGTGGGGTATTTTAAGACATTTGGATGTCCGTGCACGGTACTGATACAGTCCGACGTAGGGAAATTCGAGGCGAAAGCTGATGAGTGTTATTTCGTTGGTTATTCGGGAAATAGTGCTTATCGTGTCTATAACAAGACCACCGGTTTGATCATTGAAGCGTTCAACGTGGACTGGCTTGAGGACAATCCGTCGGATGCAGGGACCGGACCAGATTGGATTTTTAATTATGGGTCTCTGTTTGAAGGATTCAAGTTTTCGAATGAGCTTCACAACTTAGGAGAAGAAGAAGAGATTATCACTCAGCCATCTGAATCAAGACCTCACACTGAAAGAGCCTGTGAGAAGACACCAGTTCCTGTTCCCACAAATGTCAACGCAGATGCTCCGGGGACTTCAGGAACTTGTGATAATGATTCAGAAATTCCACAAAGCTCAGGTATGAATGATTTAAATGATAATATTGTTAGTTCTAATCTGCCTGTTTCTGTGTCTGTGCCAGAAGTTCAGGTATCTAGAATCAACAAGGATCATCCAGTTAGCAACATTCTTGGACCAGTGTCTGCAGGAGTTTCAACTAGAAGCCGCACAGGGGATATCAATTTCTGCATGTACTCATGTTTTATCTCCCAGATTGAGCCTCCGAATGTGATGGTTGCTCTCAGAGATCCGAATTGGATAGAGGCCATGCACAATGAGCTTAATCAGTTCTCAAAGCTGGGAGTGTGGCGACTTGTGAAGAGGCCAGATGGCAAGAAGGTGATTCCCACGAGGTGGCTTTATAAGAACAAGAAGGATGACTCAGGAATCATTGTAAGAAACAAGGCGAGGTTAATAGTACAAGGTCACAGGCAAGTTCACGGGATTGACTATGACGAGGTATACGCTCCGGTGGCAAGACTGGAAGCAATTCGGATCTTTCTGGCTGTGGCATCGTATCTCAATTTTACAGTCCATCAGATGGATGTGAAGACTGCCTTCCTGTATGCAGAGATGAACGAAGAAGTTTATGTAACCCAACCACCAGGGTTCATAGATGAAGAAAATCCAGATCATGTTTATCTACTGGATAAGGCCTTGTACGGTTTGCATCAAGCTCCTCGTACCTGGTATGAAACGTTGTCCAATCACCTGGTGGAGAATGGATATACAAGAGGAGTTGTTGATCAAACTTTGTTTAGAAAGAGGGTGGATGAGGATATAATCATGGTGCAAGTGTATGTAGATGACATCATCTACGGTTCAACAAACGAGGAATTGTGCACCGAATTTGAGGAGATTATGAAGAAAAAGTTTGAAATGAGCGATCAGGGGGAGATGAGTTTCTTCCTAGCCTTGCAAGTTAAACAAGATGAATCTGGGATTCTTATTCACCAAGCCAAGTATGTGAATGAGATCCTAGAGAAATTCAAGATGCAAGACTCAAAGCCAATTTCAACTCCAATGGCATCCCGACCTCTCCTGTCAGCAGATGCAGAAGGGGAGTCAGTGAGCGAATTCACGTACCGATCAATGATTGGTTCACTGATGTACTTAACAGCAAGTCGGCCAGATATTATGCATGCAGTTTGCTTGTGTGCTCGCTATCAGGCTAACCCTAAACTTTCTCATTTAAATGCTGTTAAACGTATTTTTAGGTATCTAAAGGGCAGGCCTAGGCTTGGTCTTTGGTACCCAAAGAACACTGACTTTCAATTGTATGCATATACTGACAGTGACTATGGAGGCAGTGACTTGGATCGAAAGTCAACCACTGGAGGATGTCAATATCTGGGCGATCGACTCATTTCCTGGCAGAGCAAGAAGCAACATACCGTATCTAAATCAACTGCCGAAGCAGAGTACGTGGCAGCATCTGCCGGTACTTCACAGGTAGTATGGATCCAAAACCAGCTCACGGACTACGGTATGGAATTCGTTAACACTCCTATCTTTTGCGACAATGCTGCTGCTCTGGAAATTGTGAAAAACCCTGTCCAACATTCTAAAACCAAGCATATAGACATAAAGGTACATTTCATTCGAGATTGCTATGATCGGGAGCTAATTCAGCTTCAAAAGGTAAGCTCCGATCAGAATGTGTCGGACATTTTCACAAAACCTCTCCCGCGACCAAATTTTGAAATGTGTGTCGAAGGCCTTCGGATGATTGCCTTCGAGGAATGATCTGATCAACTTTTATTTGTCAATACTTGTTTTTAAGAAAATTAAAAAATATATATAAAAATAAAAAATATAAAAAAAAAACTTAAAAAAAAATAATATAATGTGTTGGTTTTCAAAAGCCTCATAAAAACAGGGGAAGAAATATAATTGTCTCAGAAAATACAAAAAATATCTGTTTGAGGTTTTTATGATGTCTTTTGTTTTGCCTTGAGTTGGTAGGAAGTGATATAAATTTCCATGACGATCGGAGACTGACACGTGTAAGGCAGAAGTGAAAGACGTCTCAAAGATGATGTTCGGTAAGCTAAATCAAAAACAATGATCATCCATTGTAAGTGCAGTAATCTTAACTCTTATATATGTTTAGGTTTCCATCCTAGTTTACATAGTTTAAAAAACTGAGACCCGGCAAAAATGGGTTGAGAGTGGTAATTTACCTAGTATTCACTCTCTCACACGCCATGTTTATACTGTAAAAGACAACACCACAGAAAAAGAAAAAGGAAAAGAATTCAAAAAAATATATATGAAAATTGTGAA
>JBCNJP010000006.1:21807600-21846550 GCA_039602395.1 Deinandra increscens subsp. villosa | reverse complement strand
GCCTCCGAACTAGCACCGAACTTTGTCCGAATCTATGTCAAGCTCCGAACTCACACCGAACTAGCTCCGAACGCAAAAACTCCGAACCTTGACCGATCTACCACCGAACTCTCGCCGAACGCTCTCCGCGACACCTCCGAACCTCAAGTTCAGAGCGGTTACTCCGAGCTTGCCCAGTAACCTCCGAACCTCGAAGACATTTTTCGAAAATTCGCAAAAACGGACTGATTTTGACGAAACTTGATATGGTGAATCAGACAAACCAATAGGAAATGGTTTAGAAACAGTTTTGACACAAAATGCACGTCAGAAATGATAGAAAACACGTAATGACACTTGAAAAAAAAAACTTCAAAAACGTTCAATAATCCGAGAATAGCAACCACAGATCAGTAGAGTAAACCAGAAAGCTCTGATACCACTTGAAAATGCGTAAGCATTGGATCGTCTACTCAATCTAGCTATCCGGACATCGAAACGTAATTAACCGATTGTTTTATTGATCAAAACGAACAATTACAACCAGTGTAAACACAGAAAATTGACACAGAGATTACACACTCAGAAACACACACTTAAGATTCGCTCACACGCTCAGAACCCCTAAATACAAAGACCAAACAACTATATATACTCGACTGGCCGAACTCCCACCGAACCCCAGGTTCGGCCGGTCCGAACTTCAGGTTCGGACCATGTTCGGCCAACCCTATATTGGCTTGAACTTGGTCTTCGTTTGATACTTCACACGACGCACATTTCAGGTATCAACAATTATCTTCCGAGATAAGATTTTACTGATTACATAAAGAAAAGGGTAATCTTCTTAAAAATATCCGTTGCAAGTTGTCCGATGGGACAACCGTAGGTCCAACAAGAAGATGCCACGTCAACCCACCTTTTCTCTTTTACCAGAGCCAATTGTGCTTTTTACAATAACCGTCCCTTCCACATCCCTAATTTAAGGCGACAAGCGGTAATCTAGAACCGACGATTCAACAAATTAACTGCACGCAGTTACTCACCTTTACTCCCATATACTTCCAAACTTTCATTTTTCTCCACTACCTACTCATACTTCTCCGATTCTGTTCATCTTCAAACAAATATCAATCAAATAGCACCGAAAGCTAAGAAAGGGGAATCATCGTCCGATGCAAATGCCCTATTCCATGCTAACCACAATATAGTAGCACTACTATGAAAAACAGAGAAGAGCTCTGTGTTTAATGAAATGATTGATTTTCTGAAAGCATCACACATTTGCTACGCACTTACAGTTTATCCAAAAATTTGCGAAGTTGTGATTACAGAATTTTGGAAAAATGCCTCAAGAACAAAAACTGCTGAAGGAGTGTATGAAGTACACTCAAAGGTTCAAGGTCACGAGGTAACAATTACTAAAGAAGTCATCCAAACACATCTGAAGTTCAATGACAAAGGAGGATAAAAGAACTGCCCTCCTCTGAATATCTTACAACCTTAATGGTTGTAGGGTATGGGGATAAGACAAAAAGTTAAAGAAATCACAACTGCCATTCAAATGGAGATTTCTTGCACACGTGATCTTGGCAAATTTATCCTCAAAGTAGAGTGTTGATGAACTCTCTTCAATTCAGGCCTCAGCTTTTCATGCTTTGGTACAAGGTCAAAAATTTAATTTTTGTAGAATGGTGCTGGATGGGATGGTGGATAATTTAAAACCTAACAATGCTCACTTCTTTCATATGTATCCCAGGTTTATGCAGCACATTCTAAGGTGTTTGATACCCAACTTAAAAATATCAGATAAAATTTATCAATTAAGGGTACTAAATGGAAAATTATTTTCATATCTGTCAAGCAATGAAAAGGAACAAAGGGTATACAGGTGTGGACACTGATCATCCTATAGTTGTGCCAAGACCTGCAGTGGGTGCACAATTGGTGCAACGACAGGAAAATCCTGAGGCTATTGCTCCAGTTGACAACCCTGTGTTACCAGCAGTGTTTCAACCCCCAACTGCCAATCCTTCCTCTTCTAAACAAGTCCCACCTAAAAAGAAGAAGAGACACTCAAGATTTGTCAATATTTCAACCATTTCATCCACTCCTAATGATCCAGAAAATCCTGAAAAAGAGGGTGCAAGGTCTACTCCACCTGTGCAACCCATAGCCACCTAAACTGTAAGCCCTATGAAGGACAAAGTCCCTAGACAGAAAAGAGCCAAAAGGGATAGCCAAGCAACAGGTGATTATCCTAAAGGAGATGAACCTATAGGGTTGCATGTACTTCCCTCATTCACTAGCAAAACTCCAACAATACCAAGCCAGTTTACACCTCAATGTGAAGGTGATGACATTTTGTGTACTTCTTATGATACACTATCTCTAGAAACCATATTTGCGGGAGATGTGTTGAAGAGTCTCAAGGAAAAATCACCCCAACCACACTTTGGTAAGTAGTTCAGCCATAGGAGTATAGACATGGCTAATGTGAAAAGGGCTGCCACTACACTTGAATCCCCACTGGATCCAGTGGACAGTGGTGACATAGATAAGACCCAAATATTGGCAACTAGACCATTCTCTGTCCCAAAGGCACCTTTAGTGGCGCCCGAGGTAAATGAGGATGTGACTAGGAATCCCAGGAGCCACGAAAACCAGGATGAGGGACATGATTAAGCAAGGCTTGATGGTCCTTCTTTGCTTAAGGATATTGGTTTCAAACTAATGGAGAGTAAGCTTTCACTAAATGAATTAACGGTTTTGTACCAAAACTTACAAACACAGTTCACTTTGCTTTCACACACTTTAAAACTGCAGGGTGAAGAATTGAAGCAAATCAAGCATCAACAGGTTCCTTAAGCAAAGGAAGATGTCACTAAAACCTCAAGCTCAAAATCAAAAGCCACCACTCCACCACAAGAACTTGGTACTAATAAAGATGATGCTACCAAAATTAAGGGGTATAGGGCCTACAGAGAAGAAGATTTTACTGAATTTGACTGGAATACAAAGTTACCCAAGGAGGTTAGATTGAAGTTGTTTCAATCTGTGGGAAGAGAGCCATTTACAAGTGAAGAAGCATGGAAATCAGTCTCAATAGATGACATTCTTGCTGTGGCCCCACACAAAGACAACCTAAAGGAGTCCAAAGTGTGCTAAAACAAGACACTGCTGACAAAGATCAGAACATCCAGGAAATCAACAAAAATATGTACAAAATTGATATGGATATTGCTGATGAACAAATAGAAGATGCTTTGAAGGATTATAGAGTTCTGATTGATCCCGAGGTAAATGATGAAGTTACCTCGAAAGCTGAAGATATTATCTCGAGAGAACATATTACCTCAATAAAGTGTCAATCAATTTCAGAAAATACCAAAAATATTTTATTTTATTTTACTTAATTTTATTTTTGAGTCATTGTGTCAGTCGGTCAAGCCTAAACTGACTCACGGTTGAAAAATAAGAGAAAATCCTAAAAATATGGAAAAATTAATAAAAATCACTAAAAATAGAAACAGGTCATTTCAAACAAGTTTTGTGAAGACACTTGTTCAATACCTAATGGAAATCTCAAAATTTTGAATTTTTAGTGATGCTGCAATAAATGATTGGAAAATTGGAGAAAAGTACAAAAATATGCAAAAATAAATAAAAATTATGTAAATTAGAATCGAGTAACTCCAAACAAATTTTGTAAAGGCACTTGATGGGTACTTGAGTCTAAGCATAAAATCTTTGCAATTCTGCAATGATTAAATAAACTTTGAAAAAGAAAACCAGAAAATTTTGGTTTTTGGTTGGGCAAACTATGAGGAACATGATATAACTCTGGTCTTGTAATCTGACCATCGGATATGATCCAATCGATCAGTAATTCTATCATTCAATGTGTCGGTAGGCTCATCAAAATAAGAATTAGGCAAGTCATGTGATTACACACTTAAAACAAGAAATTGTGGACCTTAAGTCAAACAAGTGGTAAAATCCTTTAAATCTGCTTAAGTCTGAGCTATGTAAGTCAACCAACACACTCGAGTATTTCTTTTGCGGAAAGTGCTGATTTCAAACCATTCAATAAGTGTGAATCATCACACATCCACCAATAAGTGTGAATTTTCACACATCCATCAATAAGTGATAAATATCTCACATCCATCCATTGACCGTGACACATTTGCTGAGGAAATTCTGACCTTGTGTTCACGCATCCCATCATTATCATTGAAAACATTTCGTGACCCACTCGCTGAGGAAACGTTGACCTTGTGTTCACATGAATTAAAAATATGCATCCACCTTGAAATCAGTACTTACCTCTAAAGAAATAGGGGGAAGAAAATCCATTTGTGTGTTGTGCATGTATGAATTGCTAAATAGACAAAGCTAGTATAACTGTTTGACTTAGTGGAATAACATGTCAACACAATTTTCATTAAACCGGACTAAAACATGATAAATGACATCCCTAGTGATTTTGCTGAAAATTGCCTTGCTTGAGCTTAATTGGATAACAATACCGACAATCTGACTTAGGTTACTGAATCTGTGAGGTGATTTGATTTGCAAGTGTCTGTGATCACGTAATTGACCGGTTTGATTCTTAACATCGTCCAACCATTACCGATCAAAAATATGCAAAATTAAGCAAATAACTGGAAACTGCTAGAAAATAAGGCTTTAAAGGTGCATATGAAAGCACTACGCTTTGATATAACCAAATTTGTTATAAACCGTTTTGCAGTTTTAAGTTAAAATCAACCGTTTTGGTAAGTTTGGGCTGGCCTGACTCAAGTTAATATGTTTCAATAAGGTTTTGGTCATGTGTGTGGAATTTAAAATTTTTTTGAGTCAAAATGGTCTTTTTAACATGGTTATGCACTTAGAAAGTTCAATAATTCCCAAATTGCCCTTAATGAGTTCATCTAGGTTTTTGCAACTCACTGAGGTTGTAACTGAGTATTTTCAGTGTTATTGCTACGGGTGTTCTCATTTTGGTTGAAACTTGATCATAAATCAAAATTTTTCATAAAATTAACTTGCTATCAAATTTTCTTAAGTTATTTCCTTTGCTGTTAATGATCTCACCTAAAAGACTTGGTACACCGAGATTCTACCCTTAGCGATATCACATAAAGGAAATTTCCACTTGGCGATCTCGACTAAATGACCCTTGGCGATCTCGCCTGAATTGGTTTTTCCTCTTGGCGATCTCGCCTTAACCGAATAACCCTTGGCGATCTCGCCTTAATTGAATAGTCCTTGGCGATCTCGTTAAAGGCTGATTTGCCATAGGAGTATAGACATGGCCAATGTGAAAAGGGCTGCCACTACACTTGAATCCCCACTAGACCATTCTCTGTCCCAAAGGCACCTTTAGTGGCGCCCGAGGTAAATGAGGATGTGACTAGGAATCCCAGGAGCCGCAAAAACCAGGATGAGGGACATGATTAAGCAAGGCTTGATGGTCCTTCTTTGCTTAAGGATATTGGTTTCAAACCAATGGAGAGTAAGCTTTCACTAAATGAATTAACGGTTTTGTACCAAAACTTACAAACACAGTTCACTTTGCTTTCACACACTTTAAAACTGCAGGGTGAAGAATTGAAGCAAATCAAGCATCAACAGGATCCTTAAGCAAAGGAAGATGTCACTAAAACCTCAAGCTCAAAATCAAAAGCCACCACTCCACCACAAGAACTTGGTACTAATAAAGATGATGCTACCAAAATTGAGGGGTATAGGGCCTACAGAGAAGAAGATTTTACTGAATTTGACTGGAATACAAAGTTACCCAAGGAGGTTAGATTGAAGTTGTTTCAATCTGTGGGAAGAGAGCCATTTACAATTGAAGAAGCATGGAAATCAGTCTCAATAGATGACATTCTTGCTGTGGCCCCACACAAAGACAACCTAAAGGAACTGTTTCTCTTCACTATGATAGCTGCAGGAGCACTTCCTGCTTCTATCAGAAAAATACAGCAGTTTATAAAAAAAGACTTACCCCTGAAATGAGGGCAATTGATGAAGAAGAAGGAGTTGATCTTGATGCTGAGACATAAGTGATGGATGAAGATGATGATGATGATAATGATGATGATAACAATGGCGATAATGGAAATGGAAAGAAAGATGATTAAGAAGTCCAAAGTGTGCTAAAACATGACACTGCTGACAAAGATCAGAACATCCAGGAAATCAACGAAAATGTGTACAAAATTGATATGGATATTGCTGATGAACAAATAGAAGATGCTTTGAAGGATTATAGAGATCTGATTGATCCCGAGGTAAATGATGAAGTTACCTCGAAAGCTGAAGATATTATCTCGAGAGAACATATTACCTCAATAAAGTGTCAATCAATTTCAGAAAATACCAAAAATATTTTATTTTATTTTACTTAATTTTATTTTTCAGTCATTGTGTCAGTCGGTCAAGCCTAAACCGACTCACGGTTGAAAAATAAGAGAAAATCGTAAAAATATGGAAAAATTAATAAAAATAACTAAAAATAGAAACAGGTCATTTCAAACAAGTTTAGTGAAGACACTTGTTCAATACCTAATGGAAAACTCAAAATTTTGAATTTCTAGTGATGCTGCAATAAATGATTGGAAAATTGGAGAAAAATACAAAAATATGCAAAAATAAATAAAAATTATGTAAATTAGAATCGAGTAATTCCCAACAAATTTTGTAAAGGCACTTGATGGGTACTTGAGTCTAAGCATAAAATCTTTGGAATTCTTCAATGATTAAATAAACTTTGAAAAAGAAAACTAGAAAATTTTGGTTTTTGGTTGGGCAAACTACAAGGAACATGTTATAATTCTGGTCTTGTAATCTGACCATAGGATATGATCCAATCGATCAGTAATTCTATCATTCAATGTGTCGGTAGGCTCAGCAAAATAAGAATTAGGCAAGTCATGTGATTACACACTTAAAACAAGAAATTGTGGACCTTAAGTCAAACAAGTGGTAAAATCCTTTAAATCGAGTATTTCTTTTGCGGAAAGTGCTGATTTCAAACCATTCAATAAGTGTGAATCATCACACATCCACCAATAAGTGTGAATTTTCACACATCCATCAACAAGTGAGAAATATCTCACATCCATCCATTGACCGTGACACATTTGCTGAGGAAACTCTGACCTTGTGTTCACGCATCCCATCATTATCATTGAAAACATTTCGTGACACATCTGCTGAGGAAACTTTGACCTTTTGTTCACGTGAATTAAAAATATGCATCCACCTTGAAATCAGTACTTACCTCTAAAGAAATAGGGGGAAGAAAATCCATTTGTGTGTTGTGCATGTATGAATTGCTAAATAGACAAAGCTAGGATAACTGTTTGACTTAGTGGAATAACAGGTCAACACAATTTTCATTAAACCGGACTAAAACATGATAAATGACAACCCTAGTGATTTTGTTGAAAATTGCCTTGCTTGAGCTTAAGTGGATAACAATACCGACAATCTGACTTAGGTTACTGAATCTGTGAGGTGATTTGATTTGCAAGTGTCTGTGATCACGTAATTAACCGGTGTGATTCCTAACATCGTCCAACCATTACCGATCAAAAATATGCAAAATTAAGCAAATAACTGGAAACTGCTAGAAAATAAGGCTTTAAGAATGCAAATGAAAGCACTACGCTTTGATATAACCAAATTTGTTATAAACCGTTTTAAGTTAAAATCAACCGTTTTGGTAAGTTTGGGCTGGCCTGACTCAAGTTAATATGTGTCAATAAGGTTTTGGTCATGTGTGTGGAATTTAAATTTTTTTTGAGTCAAAATGGTGTTTTTAACATGGTTATGCACTTAGAAAGTTCAATAATTCCCAAATTGCCCTTAATGAGTTCATCTAGGTTTTTGCAACTCACTAAGTTTGCAACTGAGTATTTTCAGTGTTATTGCTACGGGTGTTCTCATTTTGGTTGAAACTTGATCATAAATCAAAATTTTTCATAAAATTAACTTGCTATCAAATTTTCTTAAGTTATTTCCTTTTCTGTTAATGATCTCACCTAAAAGACTTGGCACACCGAAATTCTACCCTTAGCGATATCACATAAAGGAAATTTCCACTTGGCGATCTCGACTAAATGACCCTTGGCGATCTCGCCTGAATTGGTTTTTCCTCTTGGCGATCTCGCCTTAACCGAATAACCCTTGGCGATCTCGCCTTAATTGAATAGTCCTTGGCGATCTCGTTAAAGGCTGATTTGCCTTGGCGATCTCACCTTACTCACAGGTACCCTTGGCGATTCCGCGTAACTGAAATACCCTTAGCGATCTCGGTGAATTTACTCTTGGCGACTTCGCCTCCAACCGTTGGCTATCTCGTTCAAATGAGTAAAACCCTAAGTCTTTTCCGACCTCGCCTACTTAAAGAAGAGGGGAGATTCATTTTTTTCATTACTCTCATTCAAACAAAAAAACATACCCACTCTCCTACTTTCTCCGCGAACCACCGACTCACCATACTCCATCTCCGACCTCCGGTTTTCTTCTCAATCGATCACCGGAATCTGACTTTTGTGCGTTTAGGGTTGGTGTAAACACTCTCTTTGCACTCTCAGGTTAGTTCTTTAGTTACTTTCTAGGTTAATTTGGAGACTTTTTTTGGTTCGGGTGTAATTTTGAGGCCACGGTTCGTTAAATTGGTTTAGGGTTCTTATTGCTTGTAATTTGTTGATGTATACACAGATTCGTCACCTCATCTTGTGTCTAAATTACAACTGTGAGCTCTTATAAGGTAACTGAACTCATCATCATCATCCGATTATGAACTGTTGTCCGACCATGAACAGGGGTAGGTTACGATCATCGGAATCCGACTTTCGTGCATTTAGGGTTGGTGTAAACACTCTCTTTGCACTCCCAGGTTAGTTCTTTAGTTACTTTCTAGGTTAATTTGGAGATTTTTTTTGGTTCGGGTGTAATTTTGAGGCGACGGTTCGTAAAATCGGTTAAGGGTTCTTATTGCTTGTAATTTGTTGATGTATACACAGATTCGTCACCTCATCTTGTGTCTAAACTACAACTGTGAGCTCTTATAAGGTAATTGAACTCATCATCATCATCTGATTATGAACTGTTGTCTGACCATGAACAGGGGTAGGTTACGTTCATCTATAAGTGTTCTTGATATCATAAGATATTTGTTAGTTTCGGATGATTCATAGTGATTGAATCAAGTATAAGTGAATAGATTTCACTCATAAGTTCTTGAATCTCACTTCGAATTGTTAATCTTGAACAGGGGCCTTAACCTTCAATAAAAATTTGAGAGTTAGGTTGTGTTGTTTTGTGTAGTTTTGGTCTCAAAATCTGTTGAGAATGATTACGGTGATACAAGCATGATGATTAATTGAAAATTCTTGTTTGATGATATTTATTTGATTTTGATCATTATTGTTGGTTTCAATAATCCATTGTAATTCTCATGATTTATGAAATCTCTACACTGTGAATTAGATGGTTTGATTATGGATGTTCCAAAACACCAATGTGATGCATTAGAATGTCTCAAGATGCATTCCGGGTCTTAAGTGCTTCAAAATTGAAAGCCAAACTAGACAATGTCTAATTTTGACCCGTCAGGGAAATAAATTGAAATTTTGGAACAATCCTTGTCAAAATTCTAAATTTTTTATAGAAACAAAAATAATGAGTTCAGTGGACATTTTAAGTCCTAAATGAGATAAAATTAGATTTGATCTCATCCTTTGGTTCAAATTGCAAAATTTTCTCAAATTTTATCCGTTTGACCAAAATTGAACTTTAAATGTTCTAGACTCATTCCAATAAGAGTCATTTGACTCAAATAACTTGAGGAAGGGAATCCTGTTGGTCCAGAATCAACAACCGTGCACGATATTATCTAGTCTAAATGTGCGGAATCCGTTTAGATTAGTGATTCAAGAAAGAGATGAGAAGAAAACTAAGAATACGATGAACATAAACGATAAAAACCTGGTCTTGCACACAAGATAAACTTGTCGGGTACAAAATAGAAAATCGTAAACTATCTTCTCCCTCGGGTTTACGATCACGATCGTAAACACTAAATGGCAGCTTTCTAGATCGTAAACTGGCAACCCTTACAATGGTATATATAGGATCCCTAATGGACCTTAAACCCTAATAGTAAACCCAATGGTAAACCCCAAGCCCAATAGTAAACCCAACCAAACTAGTCTACTAATCTACATAAACCCTCTAAGCCCAGCCCAACTTATTTAATATTGCAAGCCTCATAATCTAGCCTCTACAATCTTCCCCTAGGCTTGTGATATTAAATGTCTTCAATCTTTGAAATTCTTCTTCTTGACTGGTTGGCAAAGATGTTGATGAAGATTCTTTCCGCAGAAATCTTCAATGGGTTTCATGACTGGCACTTGGGACTTCCTCTTGATCAGCATTAGCTTGAACTTCTTGAAATGAACAAGTTAATGAGATGGAGGATTCTCATTGACTTTCTTCTTTTGAAAGAACTGGTTCTTGCTGAATCTTCGGTAACTGTCTTGAATCTCCAAAAATTAGAGGGGAAATTTTGAAAACCTCCTAGCTTTGGAGAACTTGATTGTTGATCTTGGATCTTCATGATCTCTAACTGCTCTCTGCATCATTTTCTTCATCAATTGACTTTAAAATATTCAGCTTCCCCTAAACACGTGAACATCTTCTTTGAAGCTCTTTTGAAGCTTTTGAAAACTTGTAAAGACACCAACAACTTCCCCTGAATAGTTGCTTTTCCAGATGAAAGTCTTGTCCGGCTAGTTCTTTAACTTTGAGCAGTAGCAGCATCAGCAGCATCTTTCTATCATTAACCTGTCTGACACTCATTTGAAGAAAAAAAATACTCCACCAGACATTTGATGACTGGTCTTTGGGTTAGAAGGTATTTATCATTTGTTCAGTTGATTCAAATTAACATTATTTTAACCGAAAAACCCTAATATAGATTACGGGTGTTCTATAAAACTTCCCCTGAACCCAAGACCTCTAAAGACTTCCCCTTAGCTGATAACTTCCCCTCAGCTAAGGACTTCCCCTGAGATAATACATATTATCTTCGAGTTCCCTTCAGATACTATGTATTATGGAAGTCTTTTCATTAGATAATAGGTATCATCTTCGAGTTCCCTTCGGATAATACTTATTATCCCCTCTCATTCCCCTAAAAATTTGTCAAGATCTGCAGGGGGCATACTGTCATGCATCAAAACCCATGAAAACACATTTTGACTTCTCAAATTAACCTGGCCAAGACGTAATCACAAGCAAAAAGAACTTAAAGACTCACACACGAAAGATAAAAATAAACAAATACTTACCAGTATCAAACATGAGAAAGTTTACAAGGGATCAAACCGTATGAATCTGACCGAGGAACCCTTTTCAGCTTCAGTTACTCGACTAGTCCAGGTGATTGCTAGTATTTTTGTCCGCTTTAAACTCAGACCCGTCTAAACCCAACCATATGCATCATGCTTAATAGATTACTAATTACCAGCATGTTTAATCGTCCCCACACCCAATTGTATATAGCAAAACCTACCCAACCTCAGAGTTTATTGAGGATTCACAAACCCCCAACTTGAGGAACCGTGCAACACCGTTATGACTACCACTTATTTCATTAATCATCAATCGGTGATCAGGTCGGCCGAATAAGCACGCAAAGAAGACCAAACTGAATGATTATTTTTCATTTTCTTTTCCTTTTAATTTCTTTTTAATTTCTTTTTCATTTCTTTTTCTTTTCTTTTCTTTTCACTATGTTGTGTAGTCATGACAGCATAAACATGGCGTGTGAGAAGAGTGAATACTAGGTATAATTACCACTCTTAACCCGTTTTTGCTGGGAATCAGTTTTTTAAACCATGTAAACTGAGATGAGAAACTAAAACATATATATATTTTAAATTCATTGCACTTACATTGGTGGTCATAAGATTAGGTCGAGCCTACCGAGCATATCACCGTGGAGCTTGCTTTTCACTTCCGCTTTACACGTGTCAGTCATCTCCAATCCTGACATATTTAACTTCCCATACCTTTCTCAGAAACAAACACAAACAAACTATTAAAAATTTAAAAGCACACTATTTTTTAGGGGTCAATTTTTTCTTCATCTTTATATTTCTTCCCCTTCCTTTTTGATTTTTAATGTCACAACTTTTGTGAACATCATTCATTTCATTCATTTTTTTTTAAACACGAGCACACACAAACATAACAAATAAAGACACACATCAGGCCAAGCTAATCTTCAAAGTATGAATTTGAAAATTCTGAGAAATGGGTTTCATGACATAAACACTAAATTGCATTAGAAGTCAAACACTTCAACAATCAAGCACCAAGTGAAAATTTTAGGAAATTTGGTTTGACACAAGATACCATTTACCGCTTCATCAAACAAACAACCAAGTTAAGAACAATACCTTTCATGCTGAATTTTACCTTTTACCTCTCAAGGAAACATATCCTCCATAAAAAATTTCTTGTCATGACATGAAGATACGTCTCCTAAAATGTGCCTGGAACAATCACTTATCAACAAACAAATTAATAATAAAAATGTTAGTGATAATCTTCCTTGACTGTTCCTGCACATAGTGAGAGATTAGTTAGCCATTGGTACCCAGGCCATTGTTTTTCTGGGTACACCTAATGAATCAATAAAAGATACTTCTTGTAAGAACATCCCCTTTGAGAAATCAGGAAGTTGGGATGGAGCTGCCTTGATTTTTGGTTTCCAAGTTCCAGGTGATTTAAAATTTGTTTTAGTCACTTTTGGAGTTGTGACTTTAGGTATTTCAACCTTCTTCGTTTTAGATTCATTTTTCAAAACAGTTTTTGTTTTAGCCACCTTTGGAGTTGTGACTTTAGGTATTTCAACCTTCTTCATTTTAGAATCATTTTTCAAAACAGTTTTATTTACCTTGGGAGGGGTAACTATGGGTTTTTCAATCTTTGGTTGTTTTGAAAATGGTTTCTTCACCTTTTTCTGAAAATTTTGGTAACTTGGAAAGTTGTTGTTTTTATTTAAAGATTTTCTTTTAGCTTTGGCAGCACCCCAATGTTGATCAGTGGGTTTAACCTTAGGAGTAACAGTCTTCATTGCCTTAGGTTTTTTCACCATCATCGGCTTAGACTTTATAGACTCCTGAGATGAAACCCTTTGAGTTTTCGGATAATAGGGTTCATAGGTACGATAAAGACAGTTCCTAGCAATATGACCAGCGATGCCACAATTAAAGCAAGTCTGCTTCTTTAGATAGAAGTCAGATGTGTACCCATTTGTCTTTGGTGGCTGATATGCAGCTGGTTTGCCTTGTGTCTGCTTCTTTTCTTTGACTGCAGCTTCAGATTTGACTTTCTGCTGGTTTGTCGAAGCCTGTGTCGAACCTGTCTTTACTGTCTTTGTGCTTCCTTGATTCTTTGACGTTGAAGCATCATTCTTGCAATTACAGCGGCAACTGCATGATCCAACTGAAGAAATGGGAGACACTGCTACTCCCTTGAGTTTTTCATTCTTCACTCCAGCTGTTGGTTTCATACTTGGATGCTTGATGGTGATCTTTGGCCTCTCAACTTTAGGTTCACTTATCTCTCCATCAGTTATTCCCTTGAACTTGGAGGAGAAGGATGGTAAGTCATATCCAACATCTGGTTCTTGGTCAAACATTGATCCAGATGTCATAAGGATCTTCCCCTCAGGTCGTGTCATCAAGATCACCTTTTCCCTTTTGACTTCATCAATTACTTTGAAGTATGGGGTTTCAATTTTAGGATATGGTTTCAACTCTATCCCAGCATCTTCAGACTTAGAGTTATGACACCTTTCATATTTCTGGCACTCAGCATCATTGTCTGATATATCCTCTACTCTCTCTTCACCATAAGTCATGTTTGCTTCATTATCAATTTCTTCTTGAGTCAATGGTGTAGTTCCAACCAAGACACTATCAATAGGAGGAGCAGCTTCTTTATAATCAGACTTGGTTCGTTCAACTTGATCCTCACTAAGAAGCATTCCTATAATGTCTCTGGGAACTGGTGGAGGAATAATGTTGTTTGCAGACAGAGACTTATCAGACTTTTCTGACCCAAACCCAGTTTTATCTTTCCCAACTTGACCAGTTACAACAGCATGTGACAATTCCTTTCCAGCATCTAGCATTCGCTGATTTCTTTCCTGATTGCAATCATACTTGACCTGCAGCTCATCAAATTCTTGCTGCAGTTCAGTTAATTTCTGTGTCAGCTCAGATATCTCAATCCTAGCCCGATCATATAAAATAGTCTTCTCCGTAGATAGCTTTTGATATTTCTCAATGTCTAGTTTTTGAGCTTTCACCTTCTCTTCACTCTTCTCCCATCTGCCCTTAAATGAACTTCTAGAACATTGCATATCAAATAATTCTATCTCACTATTTTTCCAAAGTTGTCTAAGGCCAGGAATTAAACGAGCACAAGTAGGATTGGGGCATATCTTAGTTTTGTCAACTTCATCTGCGAAAGCATCCTTGTTGTTGGTCCAGAATCAACAACCGTTCACGATATTATCTAGTCTAAACGTGCGGAATTCGTTTAAATTAGTGATTCAAGAAAGAGATGGGAAGAAAAGTAAGAATACGATGAACATAAACGATAAAAACCTGATCTTGCACACAAGATGAACTTGTCGGGTATAATACAGAAAATCGTAAACTATCTTCTCCCTCGGGTTTACGATCACAATCGTAAACACTAAATGGCAGCTTTCTAGATCGTAAACTGGCAGCCCTTACAATGGTAAACACATGGGATTTATATAGGATCCCTAATGGACCTTAAACCCTAATAGTAAACCCAATGGTAAACCCCAAGCCCAACAGTAAACCCAACCAAACTAGTCTACTAATCTAAATAAACCCTCTAAGCCCAGCCCAACTTATTTAATATTGCAAGCCTCATAATCTAGCCTCTACAAATCCTTGAATGAAGTGGTAACATTTGTTTCTTTTATGTTGCTTTAAGAATAAAATTGACCAATTTGACAACATAGAGGCTACTTTTGACCATTTTGTTAGATTTCTTCCTTCAATTGAATTTCACTGGATATGCAACTTAAATTGATAAAAATAAGTCAGGTTTTGGACTTTAACTTGTCTAACATAGGTTAGAACTCAATGTAGGTTCAATCTGCAATGTTTGACTAGTCTTGACTTGATTTTTGACAAATGCTTGCATAGTTGACTTTTCAAGTCAAATCTTGTGAAATCACTTATGTTTACTGAATCTGACCCTATTTAGGCTGTGTGTGGCTTCCAATCAATTTTTTAACAAAATTTTCCTGATTTAATAACAGATTCTGTCCAGAAACACTATAAGATCATCTTGTCTCTTACATTGATCTTAGCTCAAGTTAGATCATCAGAGAGGTATGTTTCATGAATTCTTGGCAACTCCTGATTTATAATTATTGAGCTACATAGGGGCAATTCATTAAACTCTTATTCTTACAATCAGCTTGAATAACCTTAGTCAAATTTCTAATCTGTTCATGATTATTCACAAACAGGATCAAGCCTTGAACATATTGATTCCTAAATTATCTGATTTAGATCTTAGCAAACATTATATCTTCTTCAAGGTATGTTTTCTGATCTCAAATAAAGTATTGGAAGTTTGAATTATGTCCATTCAGGTGGACTGTTCTACTTGATTTTTATGCAATATTTCAATAAAACTCATGAAATATGACTTAGCATGCTAAATTTCTGCAATTCTGTGTAAGGTTTACAACTCTACCTGAATGAATGAAATAACTGTAGAGGCTAGATTATAAGGCTTGTAATATTCAACATGTTGGGCTGGGCTTAGAGGGTTTCATTAGAATCATAGGCTAGTTTGCTATTGTATTTAGGCTAGTTTATGATTGGGTTTGGGTTTACTATTGGGTTTATGATCCACACGGGGCCCAATAGTAAACCCATTGGGTACCTATATAAACCCATTTGTGTTTATGATTAACTAAGCCTTGGAAATACAAGTTTACGATTTCTCTCTTTCTTTGGTTTTTCCGATCAGCTTCATCGTGTTAAAGATAGTAGTTGTTCTTCATTCAAGACTTCATCTTTTACTTAGATCTAGTCTATTCTTCTACTTTTCTTATTGAATCGATCTTATACGAGGATTCCGCACTCGTGTTTGATTAGATATCGTGTGTTTAGGAGTTTTAAGGACCTACAATTGGAGAGGTCAGATCCAAGAAGCATCAGATTCAAGCTTTCAAAGACAAGCTCAAGCATTTTGTTAGTACATCCAGCAGGGCCCAGTTCTGAGGGTCCCAGTACTCAAGAAGAAACAGCTGCTGAAAATGTACAAGATCAACCTGCTCCTGCTCAGACAGAAACACCACTTCTAACCGAACGTAGCCCAGTTCGGGAAGAAAGTCAATTCATAGAGGTTGATCACTCATTCGCTGTACCAAGCCCGGTAAGAGTGAGTGCCGCTCCTGTTATTATTCAGCCTACAGCTATTCCTAGCTTCAGGCCCTTCCAAGCTGCTGAACTTCCGATTGATTTGAGGATAAGCACTGATCCTCATATCAACTTTTTAATATCTCAGAATCGATTCAGAGAAAATGAGATAAAGGCCCTGAAGGATGAGAACAAAAGGATGAGAGAAAAGGAGGTGGTAGATAAAAATAGAATGAAGTGGCTCTATGAGACTTTGGTGGATCTTAAGAAGAAATTTACTGACTTGAAAAGTCTCGTGGAGTCAAAATCCTCAAGTGCCCCTGAACAAAGTTCATCACAGGGTGTGCAAGGTGCTGATGCAATGAATGAAGACGATGGAGATGAAAACATTGAGATGTCTGTTTATGCCAGAGGAGGGAGAGTGATCTCCAAAGCTCCTGAAGGTCACGACAACTGGTTCCGAGAATTCTTTCAAGGACCAGCCCCCGCTTAGTACTCTCTTGATCTTGGAGGAAGCTCATTAGACAAAAAGGGGAGTTGTGAACCCATCTTATGCTGGCATTACGACACCGAGAAGAAATTATTTGCTGTGATCCGTGAAGGCTATAGTCCAGTTGAATATTATAGAACCCGTGCACAATTCCATTCTTGGACTGAGCCTGAGATCAGAAATCTGCTTCGAGCTCCCTACATAAACAGATGGAACAGCCCTGACGGAGACCTTATCAGAAACAATCTGCTGAGCCATCAAGAAAATAACTTTGAAAATTTTGAGCTGAAGCAAGTAAAATGGATCCAGACTGAAACTGACCCAGTGACTGGGCAGTCCATTGGTGAAGCAAGGAGGCCACCCACCAAGCGTACAAGGGTTATAAACATGTTGGACGAAATTGAAGATGGTACACTGGTCAGGAATTTTGACTGCTGGTGTTATGATCCGACAACACATGAAGTGGTGGTGCTCTGCAAGCCGATGAGGCAATTCCGATTCTATGATCCGGTGGATCTGCTAAGATTTGGAGAGAGAGACATCAAGCTCCTAGCCTCCCAACCTATTCTCGGGGATGAAAACGACATGGAGAATGCTATACGGGTTGGTATCTTTCATGGAACAGCAAATCGGATAGTAGAAAACGGATGGTGGTCCAACAACGTGCAGAACACATTCAGATTTGATCTGCTGCTGCCGTAGGTGGTCTAATGTTTCATGCCTAGGGGAAGATTGTTGGGCTAGATATATTTAGAGGCATGAACATTAGTATTGGGCTTATTTTAGTTTGTTTATAGGCCATGTGGGCCATTTAATTGTTTATGATTGGGCTTTTTCATGTTTATGATTGGCCTTGTTTTTGTATGAGGTGGTATAAATACCACCTCATGTTCACGATTTATGTAAGCTTTCATATTAACTGTTTACGATTTCTTCAAGCAAGTTGGTATTTATGATAAGCTCTTGTTAGCTTCAATAGTAGCCGTTTTTCATTCAAGACTTCATCTTTCTCATAGATCTAGTCTATTCTTCTACTTTTTGTTCATGAATCGATCTTATACGAGGTTTCCGCACTCGTGTTTGATTAGATATCGTGTGTTTGGGAGATTCTCAGACCTACAATAACCTGCACATTAGTTACTGTTTTATGAGTCCTTATCTTATTTTACATAAATGGTTAGGTTAGGAACTGCTGATGCTCATATATGATATTGAATGCTTCTTGTTCCTTACTTTACCTTATTTAGTTTTGGTTGTGTTCTTAAGCATGTCAGAACTTCATGCATGTATTCTGATTCATCATTTGACATATTGTATTTGCTTAAATGAAAATTTTCATATTGCTCATGTACAAGGAGTTAAATAGAGTATATGTGGTAGTAAGTGTCTCAAACTGCTTAATTCATGCTGAATAAAGAAAACATGATTCAAGAATACTATTTGATCTCAAAATCAATAATTCAAGTTGTGGAAATCACAAGTTTAGGGGGAATCACTTCTTGATTCCTTCTTGAGTCTATTGAGTCTTTTGGGTCAAAATGTTGACTTTTATCTAAAGTCCACTCAATTAAGCAAAGTTTTGCCAAAATTTCTCAAACTCTGTCACAATTTGCCATTAATTAAGTCTTTCACAAAAATAAAACACAAACAAGTTTTTCTTGAATCAAAACACTCTTAGTTCTTCACCAAAGTCAACTAATCGATAAAACTGCTATTTTAAGGGAAATTACTGGAATTGGGTCAATTTCACTGACATCCTCTGTTGAACTAAATTGACTAAATTTTGAAGAAATTTGAGCCTATGCCTTAAGTAAATTTTCTTTTATATCTTTGTAGGTTAATTGAAAAGCTCTGTCACTATCACGAATCTAGTGTGACATGACATTCATTTGACTTATCAAATTTGATGTAATCATGTTGTTTCTTATGTGCAGATGGCTCCCAGACCGGAAAGAGCAGCCAATGCCCTCTGGATTTCTCAAAATCACACAATCAATTATGTGAAATCAACAGAAGCTGGACAGATGCCGGATTGTATGAACAAGCCTTCAGAATCCTAAAGAACTCAAATTGGATCACTGGTATCCAAATGGAGCCTGTCATTAGCTCAGGTATAATAAATAATTTCTGGAACAATGCCCACACATTTGAGGCTGACAATGGTTCCAAATCCATCAGATCAAGAATTCAAGGAGTTTATGTTGAAATAAATAAGGAAAGGGTCCGAGAAGTGCTATAGTTAGATGATGCACTGTGCCTTGATTCTTTTCCAAAGGAAGAATGGCAGGACACAATCCTCATGATGGGATATCAAGGAAATCTCTCTGTAACATCAAATGAGAAAATAAAGAAGACGTTGTTCCCAGAAAACTAGAAATGCATCATGACTTTCTTTATTTCTGCTTTTGGTCCAAAAAGTCTGGAACATACAACTTTGTGGAAGAAACAACCTGGGCACTACATGGTCTAGCATCCGGTACTGGTTTCAACCTCTCGAGGAAAATAATTAAATGTATGGACTACAATTTGCATCCAACAAGAAAATCAGAAAAGTTCTTGATGTATCCTAAATTCATACAAGCCATCCTTGATAATTACTACCCGAACCTGCAAAAGACAGAACCATACTTGGTTCTGAGGAGGATGATATCCGGTTCTTACACACATTATCGGATGGGTCAGTATGATGGACCTGAAGTTCCATTTTTCCCGAACATGATTGAGGGAATTGATGTCGATGATGACATGGATGAAGATCAAAGAAATGATGATGCTGATGCTGAAATGGCAGATATCAATGCTGCTGATCCTGATAATAATGCAGCAAATCTCCAAGATGATAATCCAATCAACTCCCCCATTCATGATGACCCTATGCCATCAGAACCTAAAGACAGAGCTTCAAACAAATATGCAACTGAATCAGACGAATCAGGAGATGAAGAAGAAGAGTTTGGTAGTAAAAATGACGTGTCTGACAAAAATGTTGAAAATAACTCAAATGCATCTGGATCCAAACCTGAATCAG
This sequence comes from Deinandra increscens subsp. villosa, assembly GCA_039602395.1. Classification (NCBI taxonomy): domain Eukaryota; kingdom Viridiplantae; phylum Streptophyta; class Magnoliopsida; order Asterales; family Asteraceae; genus Deinandra; species Deinandra increscens. The sequence continues at coordinate 21,826,542 of JBCNJP010000006.1, read as the reverse complement.
GGTCAAGATTCCAACCTAGATCAGAATCAGGTTCTGACTCTACCAGTTATGATGCGAGGGGTCCCAAAAAGAAGAAAATAAAAACAAGAGAAACAACTCAAGTTATTGAACAACCTGAGGCATCAAGTAATAAGAAACAGAAGAAAATAAAGTCAAGACAAACACAAGATGACATTTCATCAAGCTCCTCAAAATCAAATTCACCTGAACCAAATTCAGCCTCATTTATGCTTGAGGGTCATGTTAATCCTAACTACAGAAGAGAGTCAAGATCTAAGTGTGCTCATGATAGAAAGAAGCTTGAAATAAGAAGAGGGACAGTCTCGGGATCCGGAACTGCTGCTGCTGTACAATCACCAGTATAACTTGAACCAGACGACACTATGTAACAAAGAGTTCTATCTGCTCCTATCACCACTATTGTAGCAACCATTCAAGATATTGATGCAACAACTGACATCAACATCACAAGCTTTGATCCGGCAATCCAATCTGAGTCTCAGCCTATGTCAACTGCTCCTACTCAAGAAATTGCACCTAGGGCAGATACCTCCTTGGTCCATCAAGAGTTGACTTTGGAGCAAAATCTTGAAATATCCAACTCTTCGGATGCTAATGAGCTTAAAGAAGCAACTGACAAGATCAAAGCACAGGATCGAGAGCTTCTTAAAGCCAATGACAAAATAAAGGAGCAAGCTGAAGAAATTGAAACACTCAAGAGGATGTTGGCTGAAGCTCTACAAAATAATCGAACTGCCAGAGCTAATGATGATGATGTGGGTGAAAGTTGAAATGGAAACCAAGGTGATGATCAGATAATAGAACAGCCTCCCTCTACAGAAGACTTTCAACAAAATAAAGAGCCAAGTCCAAGCCAAGCTGGCAAAGAATCTGGAGCTAAATCTTCTACCATCGTCACTGAGCAAGATATAGATGATATTCATCTTGCTGATTTTCCATTAGGTGATGATGAATCTACCGAGTCTGACGTAGACCTCTTTTATTACACCTTTCTTAATGATGAACCAAATGATGAGGAGGAAGATGAAATATACCAATCAGTAATAAGCCTGGTGCCACCTCCTGAGAATATCAAACTTCCAAGATTCTCTAGAGCTGCACTTGAAATAAATCAATCATCCTTAGGAGAAACCCTTCCCTTGCCTTAACCATGGGTGAACCAGATGTAACTCCTGTCTACCCTGAGATCTCCCTACAGCTCCAACTGGGTCCTCCAGTGCAACAGCCAATAAGCATTGTTATGCCTGAAGATGCTGAATCCGAAATTTCTGAACAACTAAAACACTTGCATGTTGATAATGAGTTTCTAGATATTGGGAGAAGTGCGTTTCGGAAGTTTTATGCAAACACCCTAGCTACTGACCCTGGCAGCCGAAGTGGTGTAGTTGTCACTAAAGAAAATGTAGAAGCCAGTGAAGCATTGCAGATTCAGCCTCTCAGCATGATTCCAGATGATATCTTCAATGACATTAGTTTGGCTGGACGTCTGAATAATCTCATATATGACTCCAGCGCCACAAACTTCATAAATCTGGAATTCACAACTGATGATGAATATGACGAGGAAATCATCTATGAGATCAAAGACGAACCAGTTGAGATTGTATCTCCAACTCCTCTGAGATCTGAGCCTGTGGTAAGTGAGCTTCAAATTGAATATGAAGTTATTATTTCTCCAATCTCTTCACCAGTTCATTATTCTGAAGAAAAGGAAGTCCATCAAGAAGGATTTGCAACCCAAACCTCAGTGCTTGAGTCTCCTGAAACCACCACGAGTGCTGCTCTTGAAACTGTTCAGGTTGAACCAATGACAAGTGAAAGTGGTGGCCAAGCTACAAATAATCCAGACCCCTCACAAGAAGCTGGTCCTTCTGGTAGACCTGACAAAGGTAAAAGGAATTGAACTCCTGAAGAAGTCTACGAGCAGGAAATGGAAAAACAAAGAAAGAAGGAAGAAGCTCTAAGACTTCCTACAAAAGAAATATTTCTTGAGAGGACGCTGGATGAGATTTCCAGACAAGAGGATATCAGAGAGTTGACAGAATCCAGTCATCCTCAAACGAAAATAGGCCCTAGATCAGAACACTTAGAGCCAAACGATCAAAACATTGATGAGGGAGAACCTAGAATAAGAATAATCCCCAACCTAGCTGGAGACAATGTTGATCCGTCTAACACTTCAGAAATTGCAAAATATGTCAAAGAGCTCATTTCTCATGGGATTACCCTATCCTATCTGATGACTCTCACGGATGCACAACTAGTTGAACTGTACACTGACGAGCAAGATATGGAGAAACATCTCTACAACTACAAACTTACAGATAAGCTTATTGATCCTCGAGCAAATCCCTTTGCTGATACTGATAAGAAGTTTGAATATGTGCAATTCAATGACAACCTGCAGGAAAAGATCCGAGAGATGCATGCACAGTATATGCCTCCCCCTCCAGACATCTTTGATCATGTTTCACCTCCGCCCAGTCCCACTACAGCTACGCTTGGCGTTAACAATGACCAAAAGAGAGTTGCAGGACTTTCTAGACCAGAGGGGATATGCTCGCAATATCTATAGCAGAAAGCAGCTTCATGGTCTACGAAAAATGGTCAAAAACCACATAATTGAAGAGTATAAGAAGGTCAAGCGTCAGCAGGATGAACGAGAAGCAATAAGGGTAGAGGAACACCGAAGGAAAGAAGCCCCTACCTTGGTTGACGACTGGAAGGAAATGGAACCGTATCGGAAAGCCTTGGTGCAGTTCACTGCTAAAAAGCTCAAAGATATGCCTCCTAACATTGAATCCAATGATGGGATGAAAATCCTTGGTTGGAAATATGATCACGAGTTTATGGCATTTATTGTCAAACGCAGAAATGGATTTTTACAATTCTTTGCCAAAATAAGAGACCTTCTAAATCTGTTCTCTTGGGAGCTGAAACAACTTAGGTGGCGGCAGCTGATCAACCACTCAAATGATCTAGTGGGTAGAGATGCTGAAGAACAGATAAAAGCCATTTACAACATTAGTTCAACTCGCCCTCTCAAGAAAAAGAAGAAGAACTACAAAACTTTCAGAAGGAAGAGAGTTGTGGTCCCATATAAGGTCATTTACAGGAGTATCAACAAGGATTTGATTACAAAAAAAATAAAAGGAGATCAGAAAAGCAACCCAATAAGATGTTGGTATTACAGTGTGGACACTCATGAGTTAGTCACTGAAAGGGAAGACAACGATACAATAAGGCTCTTCACTGCAATTGAACTGAGAATTCTGCATAGAAGTTACCTTAAATGGTTATTCTACAGTCGCCTGGACACCATCGCTCGAAGGCCGAGATAGTGGACGCAAACTACTTCGGTTTGTTTCTAAGGTGGTGGTGCTGGGAGTGTATTGCTGCCAAGAAGATGACAACAAAAAGCCTGATTACCTTAAAAGACTGGGTCATGGGTGGTCGCGATATTTGCTACCTCACCTGTGGTCTTGAAAGGATGTTAGAGATGTGGCACTATTCTGATTTGAAGAAGTTCTCGCGAGAAGACCTTTGGATACTATACGATGCACATATTATCTACTTAGATGATCGATATAGGAATCTTGCCCGTAAATACTAGAGGTTCTTGCTAAAGCTGCTTGGTCAACTCAGATAGTCATCAGTTTTCTTTTCTATGTTTGTATTACCACCAAAGGGGGAATTTGTAAGATCTTCTTAGGGTTAGTGGCAACTCAAACATAGCATCCTTAGTATTTGTGCTCAAATTGTAAATCTTTCACTTTACTTATATTTTGTACTTGGATAATTCTCTTGATGTTTATGTTAATCATTCAAGTATTTGATGTTTTGTATTTCATATGTAATGTCATAACTTGTGTTGATCATTGATATTGAGGAATTTGCCCTTGTACAGTTCTATAGTGATGTGAAAGTATGGATCCATATTCTGAGTCAATTCACGACAATTTACTTGGCTAATGTTAATAATTGAATGTGTCTTCATAATAACAACCCTTAATGGTTCAATAATGTTTCTTGACGTTTTACGAGTGTACTTGATGATTTTGAGTTAGTCTTGGCGACCTCACAAAGCTTGGCGACCTTACCAAGATTGGCGACCTCACCAAGTAGCCTTGGCGGTGTCAGGAATTTTTTTTTGGTGATCTCGTCAGTTTGATGACATAATTTGCTCTAACTTCAATAACATTCTTTTGATTTCAGTGTTTTGAAGGCATGTGCTCTCTCCAGTATAAACAGCAACATGAGAATAACCTAAAATAAGCTTTTGGACGGCTGTTTGAAGAGAGATAGCACATGTGTGTGAAAACCCTCGTGTTCTTGAGTTTCAGACATGAAATCTAAGGATTTCAACCAATAAGCACTATGATTTGATCATGGATTCATGGTTTCCGCACTTGGATCTGTGCATTGGAAGAGTAAAGGCTCCAAATTGGTCCTGATAACATACTAAATTATCAAGATTATCTCGGAAAATTCGACAGAAAAGCCGAAAAAGGAATCTTCATTAGATACACTCAAGTCAAAAGCATATAGAGTTTTTGTTCTAAAAACTCAAGTGGTAAGAGAAAGTATAAACGTGTCATTCAGTATTGATAAAATGGCTATAAATGTTACCACCACATCTCCTAATAAAAAGGATTACATCCCTGAAGTAACAATCTCAAAAAAAGCATCCCACAAATTTTTAGAAGAGAACTCCGATGATGAAAATAACCTTCCCTTATTTTCTCCTCCTTCTAAAACTGCTATCACAAAAGATCATCACAAAGATAGCAAAGAAACCATGATTCAGAGTGAAATTTCCCATTCAAAAGAAAAAATAAAGAAACCTCTAATTCTCAACTCTTAAATAAAAAGGTTACAACTACAGAAACACTACAAAAGTCCACTTCGGAGCTCTTAAATGATTCTGTAACTGAGATCTTGCCCTCAGCTGATTGTCCATCAGCTGAGGGGGAGAGTCAAGACACTGACGCAACCAACCTAATGCTTGGGAGTGAAGAGTTAGCCACTCGCCCTCCAGCAACAAAATGGACAAAAGATTATCCCATAAATTTAATCATTGGTGATCAAAACAAAAATGTCCAGACCAGGTCAGCCTCAGCCAATCAATGTCTCTATGCTGGATTTCTTAGCATAATAGAACCAAAAACTTATGAAGAAGACCTTCAGGATCCTCATTGGATCCTAGCCATGCAACTAGAACCAAAAACAAATTGAAAGAAATAATGTGTGGAATCTAGTTCCAAGACCTAACAACAAATCTGTTATAGGAACTAAATGGGTTTTTCGAAATAAAACAGACGAAGAAGGTACCATAATTAGAAACAAAGCTAGACTTGTAGAAAAAGGATAATGTCAACAAGAAGGATTAGACTATGATGATACCTTTGCCCCAATTGCAAGACTTGAGGCTGTCAGGATATTTCTAGCCTTTGCAGCCTTCAAAGGTTTCAAAGTCTATCAAATGGATGTTCAATGTGCCTTCTTAAATGGAAAAATTGATCACGAAGTTTACATTGAACAACCACCAGGATTTGAAAGCAAAAAAATTCCAGATCATGTTTGTAAACTTAAAAGAGCTCTGTACGGTCTAAAACAAGCACCTAGAGCATGGCATGACACCTTCTCTGAGTTTCTTTTATCAGCTAACTTTAAAAAGGGGTCCATTGACATCACATTGTTTTTAAAAGATAGAAAAGGTCATCTTTTGATTGTACAAATCTATGTAGATGATGTCATATTTGGATCCACATGTCCATCATTTTATAAAGAATTTCAGGAACTTATGACAACTAACTTTGAAATGAGCATGATGGGAGAACTAAACTATTTTTTGGGAATCCAAATTAAATAAACTCCAGAGGGAATTTTTATAAATCAAGCTTTAAGTATTCTCTCTCAAGCTGCTCTCCATTCAAAACACCAATGTCCATAAATGTGAAAACTGATGCTGACAAAGGTGGTAAAAATGTCGATGAGCACACATACAGAGGAATGATTGGTTCACTTCTTTGTCTCACAGCAAGTAGACCTGACATCATGTTCTCCACATGCTTCCTTGCCAGATATCAATGTAAACCCAAGGAGTCTCTCCTACTAGCTGTCAAAAGAGTTTTTAGATACCTAAAAGGATCAGCTAGCCTAGGTCTCTGGTATCCCAAGGATACTGATTTTTCTCTAACAACCTACTCAGATGCTGATCATGCAGGTTGTAGACTAGACAGAAAAAGCACATCAGGAAGCTGTCAGATGCTAGGAGGTAAGTTGGTATGCTGGACATCCAAGAAACAAAACTGTGTATCGACTTCAACCGCTGAAGCTGAATATGTTGTTGCTGCCAGCTGCTGCTCTCAAGTTATATGGATGCAGACCCAACTCAAAGACTATGTGATAAATCTCACCAAGATACCAATTTTCTGTGATTCAAAGAGTGCTATCGCCATCACATCCAATCATGTCCATCACTCAAGGACAAAGCACATCGATGTCAGGTATCACTTTATCAAAGATCATGTTGAAAAAGGACATATTGAAATGTACTTTGTCCTAACTGAACTCCAGCTTGCAGATATCTTTACTAAACCTTTAGATGAAAAGAGATTCTCATTTTTACTAAGCAAGTTGGGGATGCTAAACATGATTGCAAACTAAAAATTTATATACACAATAAAAAAATTAAAAAAAAATTAAATAACAATAATAATAAAAAAATAAATAAATAAAAAAAGGAGGAGTCAGCTCAATAAATATCTGTCATTTTTTTCTATACTCCCAAATAACTTCTCTGAAAAGTTAACTTCTTAAATAAAAAGCTCAAATTTCTAGAACCAAAAAAACATCAATAATGACCTATTAGAATAGGTGTCAAATTTATCTGCTCCCTTCTCTGTTCATCTCATCACCCCACCTTGTCTTTAAAAGAAACACAAAAAGTGAAATTTCCAAGCAACATCCTTCTTCCTCAGAAAACTTTGAAATACCTTATCAAAAAGGGAAAAACTCAGCCATGTCTTTCAAAGAACTTTCTTCACCATTACCTGAAAACACAACATTCCCTGTTCCTCACCTTCACAACCTCATGCTTTATACACCTTGTGGGAACAGATTCTGGTCCTATCAACCAATGATGAGATTTCTCAAAAACTGGCCCATAGGATATGCACTAACTCTTGATATTCCAATCAACTACTCCCTACTTCAAGAATTCTGGAGGAATGTTGTTTTCATTGTCAAGGATGGAGACAATGCCTTAATAAGAACATCTATCCGTGGAGTAACTTTTGTCTTTAATCAACATCTGATCAGAAAAGCACTTCAAATCAAAGATAGTCCATCTGCTCCCATTCACTTTAACCAAGATGCTGTGATCAAAACCTTTCTTGATATGGGATACAAAGGAAATATATATGAAGGAATAGCTGACAGAGTTCACCTTCCACATCTTTAGCAATATTTTTTCTCTCAAATTCAAATTTGCTTCTCATCAAAATACTCTGATCATCATCTCTCTGATGAGGACACTCAATGTGTTATGCATGCTCTCATTCAAGGTCACAACATGAATTTCTCTCTGTACCTCATGAGACACATGTAAAGAAATCTCAATAGACCCTTAAATGAAAGATTCATTTTCTATCTGTAATTTTCAACAAAATTAATCCTTCAAGCATTAAACTGGGAAACAATACCAAGAGGGATCAAAACAAGCAAAGTAGTATCTCAAAAGGGAATATCTCCTAGGGGACTATCAATTTCCGGACTTCCAGACTCCAATGGATATTTTCTCCCATCCACAGGAAGGCAAACCTCTTTGCATCATTATATCTCTCTTCAAATGGAAGCGAGATTCAAAGCCTTCAAAACTCCTGCTCATAACAGAGACCAGAATAGATGCACATGTACAGACATCTGTACCTGTCTTAAACTCTCTGTATAAATTTCGTGACTAAATAAATTCCTATTCTCTTGATCAGAAATTATGCAGAACGTCTCCTCAAAAATCAAAAATATCCAAAATATCTGAGCTATAAATTAAAAAAAGGAGTTTTTTTACTCGGATAAATACGGCAATCAATTCGCTAATTATTCTCATAAAAGCCAATGGTAATTTTTATTACCGTTCAGAATAAAAGCGTTCGTTCGGATTAATTATATCCGTTATATGAGATCCTTGAAAAATGGAACGGCATGAGGAGATACCTATAAAAGAACATCAAATCCTGTCATCCAAATCCCAATGTTTAAAACACAAACTCGAGAAATCACAAATGGCATCATCATCTGCAACCCCTGCGATGAACACTCGATCCAAAGGAAAAATCCCTAAAAACTCCTCTGCTCAAAATCTAGATTCTTCATCCTCCGACTCACCACCCAGACAAAATTTCACCATAGACACCCTCAACCAACCTTGCGATCTGAACCCATCTGTATACTCATCAAATCTCCAACTGATCATAGAAGCTCTGAAAAACTCCTCTCAACTTGCCACAGCCTTAACCATCAACGAACCATGCCCAAAATCAGCCATTCTAAATTTCTGGACAACCATCAAAATGAAAGATGAAGACATGAAAGGAAAGGTGAACACAGGTACCAACATCACACAACAACTATCCGATCTGAGAATAATCTTCCCACTACCAGAAAACTTCTCATCCTTCTCTCCCAATCCAGAAGATCCAGCCCTAATAGAACTAATCATTGAAATCACCGGAGGCAAGTTTGAAGAAAAAAGGTCAAATCTCAGGCTAAAACCCGCCTGGAGATTCACTACTGACTTACTCAACCATACCATGACATCAAAGAAGGGCTCCATGGATCAAATCAACAGAATGTTCTCGCCATTCTTTATGGTCTATGCTTCAATGAAGAAATTGACATGGCCCTATTAATCTGGAAAGACATGGAGAAAAGAGTCAAAGAAAGGTCAAAAGGCAAGAAACCAGAATTTGTGCCCTACGTCAGATTCCTGGCACAAATGATTAAAGACAAAGTAAGAGCAAAGGAAAATGAAGAAATACATACAACCAAAGTGTATCACATCAAAGTCATCTACAGACCAGGTACACATATAGAATTTTGCAATTTTCCATGGGGTATGACAGTGAAATTAGACTACAACAACCCAGTTCTTCATAAATATCTCATCAAAGCCAACAAGTTCAATTCAGACCCTGATCAGTCACCCACCTCAACTAACACCACAACATCACCATTAGAAGATATGGCTGATCACAACCCTTCTTCTCCTCCACAACAAAAAAACTCACCACATCAGCAAACCCCACCATATTCCCCACATACATCACATGAGCCAACCTTCTCAGCCCAACACTCTCCAAATAAAACCAAAAGCCAGCAGTCATCACCACAAGCATCCCTCCTAGAAGCATTTGCTTAATTCCAAACCCAAGCAACCAACTCACCCCAGCTTGACATTCCCATTATAGCCACACATCACAATATCTTCTCGGACTCAGTAAGTGAAGATGATGATGTAACAACAAGTGGAGACTCTAGGAGTCAAGGAAACTTGGAAAAGAGCAACACTGATGTGTTCAGTGCAAGTTCACAAGAGACATCCTCACAAAAAACACATCTGTATAAGGATTCTCTAAAAACACAGGAGGTAAATCCAACTTTGGATGAACCAGTGAATGTGGAAGACCTGTACACACTCAGCATAGCTGAGTTAACATGCACTGGTAAAAATCTTAATGAGAAATCAACCAGTCCAACAGAGAGGCATGTGTTGTCTTCTAGCATATTACCCCCTGATGCTGCATCAAAATCTGATTTTGAGAATTTCTCAAAATTTCTCACTGATATGCTCAATGACTTCATTAATGAGCAAAACAGTAAAATACAGAACTACATCAAAATTTCTGAAGTAGTTCTCTACAAATCAAAGAACTGCCAAATCAGACAGAAAGCAACAGTCAGAAAATAACTGAACTTCAAGAAGAGCTGAAAGTGATGAAGAAAAACAGTAAATAACAATTCAATCAGATCTCTGACCAGCTGAGAGCTTTACAAGAAAAGGACTGGCAGCTAAAAGGAGGAAAACAAGAATGTTTACAAAATCAGATAAAGGAACTAACAAGATGGCTCAAAAGGCTCTGCAATTTTATGAAGCCAAAGGAGAAGAGCTGCTGGACAAGATCAAATCAGATTTCAACCTTCTACACGAGGAAATAAAGGAAGAAAACTCAAATCATGATAAAGATAAATTCCTATCAATTCTCCTAGAGAAAAGAATGAAGAATTTATCCACACAAGTAAAAGAAGCCAACCCACCTACGAAAGCATCAGAAAAGAAGGCCACAACTCCTCAAGTCATTAATCTTGATGACTTACCTCACAGCTCAAAGCGAAAGGCAGCTCCTGATGAAGTCAAACCCTCTCCCTAAAAGAAGAAAAATGATTAATGCGAACCTAGTCCAACTCCTGATCATTCAATGCCACCACCACAACTAAGACCACCCACACAGAAACCCAGTCAGCCAGTGGGTCCACCCTCATCAGGTACCTCCATCATAACTCAAGCTGCAGGTCATAAAAAACCACCAAGAAATCGGTGAAAGGTAAGGAGAAAATCACAAATCCAGGGGGAGATCTCAATGCTCATGAAATGTCAATAGCCTTTTAATCTCTATTTGAAGACAACTATGGAAAAACAAAAAGGATTGACGAGGAACTATGGCACGGAAAGAGGAGATGCGAAGACCTATTCCTCAAGGAAAGCGAGCAACCTCCTCAAATGAGCCCAACAAGCAAACAGATCTTTGAGGAGAAAATCAATAATGTGCCATTTGAAAGGAACTGGATCCACTCAGAAGCCACCATCCTGGAGATTGATGAAGTCAAGGAAAGACAACAAAAGGTAAATCTGTTCACCTACTACTTTAACTCCTACAGGATCACTACCACTGCAAACAATCGTCAACCCTACACATTCACCGATGCAGATCTTGATCAACTCAGTGAAATGCACATCATGTCCCTCCTTAAAAGCTTCATAACAAATGGTTTAACGAGTCTCAAAAGCAGAAGAGCAATACATTGACTCAGAGAGGCGGGAAAGAAGATATACAATAGATTTGCTCTGGTTGACTATGAGCTAGCAACATACACAAATCTAAAGAAACTTGCCATCCAAACTGCAAATGAAGAACTTCCCTCGGAATTAAGGTGGATAGGATCCAAAGCAATTCCAAGCACTGGCGAAATAGGAATCTGCCTCGGAAATCATAACAAACAGAAGAGGTTCTTCAGGATCAGCCAGTGTCATGCCTACTCCGATACTTCTCTAGATTTCATCGCATTCCTACTAAACGAAAACAAAGAGACTGAACCTGAGACTATAAGAAGAAAGGAACTCATGACCAAAACCATAGAAGATCTGAAGCTACACAAAATGCTACAAAAGGAATTGCACAAAGCCTGTTGGAGTCCCCTTCCCAAGAAACTACATGTAAAAGAAGACTCTGTAACCGGATTTCTTTCCTAAAAACTGTACTCACATTTCCATGCATCCTGATGTTCTTTCAAAATTCATAGCTTAATATTACTTTCTTCTTTTATTCATTTTCTTCAAATACTTAGGGGGAGATTGTTAGAACATAATGTAATTGTAACACAAAACGGTCAAGTATTGAAGAAAAGATAAGACACATCCTTAGAAGAGAAAGGAAACAAAAGTCTGTATGAATTACGGATTTCTGCATGATTTATGTATTCATACAGAACTACTCCAGAAATTCCGAAGTAGTTCTGTACAAACTAAAATATACAGAAATCCTCATTTCTGTAGATAGCTTCTAATGGGAAGCATCATAAGTCTTCAAAGAAGAGTCCAGAAGGAGTTATGGATTAACAGAAGATAAAAATTACGAGAAGAACTATTTCTGTCTTTGTGTGGAGAACAAGCAAAACGAATGTCAAGTTGACATTAATCAAGAAGGCAGTTGAAGACAGTGGAAAAAGAGATAAATTGAATATGTTCAATTTATCTCTATATACTCTGACACACTCCAACATCAACCGTCCTCAACCACCTTATCCAATTACAACTTGCTACATCTGCCTATAAATAGCAAGTTGACTTCACCAAATAAAGTAAGACATCAAGCATACAAATCAATATCTTCTCAAACCATTTCAACATTACTCCCATAGAAAAGTTATTTCTGTTGATACATAGTCATACTATAAACTCGTGTAACACATTATTTACATTTGAGATATACAGAATAACCCTTTTTATGAATTGTTGTCTTCCAATTTGATTTACTTTCTACAACTTGTTTGTCTTGTTTAAATCATATTGTGCCAACATTGTTAAAGAGCCCTTCAAGGTACCCAAAAAAAAGCTAAAAGAAGGTCTATGGAAGAAAGAAAGAAGAAATTAGACCAAACCAAAGAAAAGAGGCATCAGTCATTTGCCAAAGAAGCTGACATTGAAGTAGACAATGAAAAGGAAAAGATCAGGCTAGCTGCAAATGATGCCAACTGGGAATCACTAAAAAGATGGAGAGACATAATCTTAGGCAGAGGATGGGTCACACCAGAAGCTATTAGCTTAACCTCTGCTAATGACTTATGTGGATTAATGTCAATGGTAGTAAAAGAAGAAGGAAATCTCAGGCTCAGTCAAAGACTTGAAGCTAACAATGCCATCTATGAGCAATTAAAAACTGTTGAAACACAGAAAATTGCTAAAGCTCCTCTTACCAAGGCAGAGGAGACCAGAGCACTCAAGAGATATTTCATAGAGTCTTAGGAGAAGAAAAGAAATCAATAAATCCATGTTCTTTGAACACTCTAAGAGATAGGTATGATGAGATAAGAAATGAGCAATCAAGGACATCAATAAATCCATGTTCTTCATCACTAGTTATGATCAAGAATTCCTAGACCTCCAGGAGCTTTCTCAGGTACACCTTCTCTTCCTCCTAAACCTATGAGTCTTATAGACTCACTTCTTGACAATAACCCCTCTATTCCACCTACTAATACACAAATCTCCACCATTCCTACCAAAAGAAACCCATCTAGGGCCAGTAGACCTCAATTCTCAAAACAACAAGCCAAAAGATCCAAACCTAGCAAACCCATTCCACCAAATTTCAGAGCTGATAACTTCACCCCCATTGAACCTCTCCTCAAACCCAAACCAAAACCCACAACATCCCATATTCCTTCAATCCAAAAATCAACTCACCATTCCATATAACCACCTTCTGCACAACCAACCTCAGCACCCACTGAAACAACCAACCCTGTGAACCCACCAGAATCCACTACAGGTATATCAAGAAGAAAGAAATCAATGGCAAAAAGAAAAAGGTCTCAAGTCATTTCCTCTAGCTCTGACTCATATTTAGACAAGAAAGAACCTGGTGATATGCATACTGAGAGAATAAGAATTCTTTCTTGGGGATTTGATGAAGAATCGAGTCTCTACATGTTCACTAAAACCACCAATGAAGTTCTAAGACTCAGCAGCAATGAAGTGCTTACTACTTTATCTAACTTAGAACTTGGTGATGTAAGAAATTCTGCTGGTGATGGCAAAAGAGTAAATGCTCAAGAGCAGTCCCTCATGATGAAGATAAGGATGCATTTTGACACAACTATAAGAAAAAACTTCATCTGCTGCACCTATCAGAACTGACTGCCCTGTTACTCATGTGGAATTGGATCTAGCTACTGACAGATACATTGTATACAGAGCTGATGGATCATTCACACGACACAGGGACATAAATCCAGGTGAATAAAACTTTAATGAACAGAAAGCTATAGTGTATTGTATGCTCACAAATAGGCTGTTCAGATTAGACATGAAAAAAGATCAATAGAAAAGTCAGTTTTGCTGAAGGTGTTAGTTGTTTTTGGTTCAAGATAGTTTAAACCGTTTTGTTTTTCATTTAGTTAGGTATTCGGAATATTTTGGAAGCATCATCTTAGGGGGAGATTGTAAGGAATTATTTCTCCTGAAGAAATGATGCTGATCAGCTAAACATGTTATCTAGGAAGAATAGAAGGCCTGGGATAAGTTACCTCGAAAGAACATGTTGATACATTATGTGGCAACGAGCTGGATCAGACAAAGTATCGAAGACTTGAAGATTACACAGTTTTGCTGCTTGTCGAACTCTAGCCGAACCCCGGCCTATCCTTGGCCAAACCTGAGGTTCGGACAGGCTTAAGAGTTTGGACGGCCAAGAGTCTATAACTAGGTGTAGCTTTGTCTTTTGTAAGTAGTTGTTGTTTGAGCGAACTTTTGAGAGTGTATGTGTTCTGATACTCTAATTCTCTTGTAATAGTGTTTATCGTTAATGAGAGATTGAGTATTGATATTTACACAGTTGTTTACATTCTTGTTTACACAATTGATATCGAACTAAGCTGATCCTGACACTCCAGCATTTTCAAGTGGTATCAGAGCTTTCTGGTATCGTTTGGTTCAATTTGGTTCAATCGTGTGATTTAAAGTTCGTTTTTCATCTTCGTCTCTGAAAAATACGTTAAAAACATCATGATTTACGTCACAATTCCTTGTTTCTCTCCGTTTTTGTTCATCTGATTGTTCTAAGCTCGTTTGTTTGAGTTTTTCTGTGAGATTAAAAAAAAATTCCAAAAGTTTCTCGTTTGGCCGAACCTCCAGTTCGGCGTAACTGCTCCGATTTCCAAGTTCGGAGTGAAGTTCGGTCAGTTTTTCTCATTCTTTGAGAGTTCGGAGGTCTCTCGGAGGGAGTTCAGTAAGATTTGAGCTTTGGTGAGAGTTCAGACATAGATCGGAGGTAGAGTTCGGAGGTTTGCCTTTGTTTCAGAAAAACTGAGTTCGGTGACAAGTTCGGAGGACATTCGGACCGTGTAATTGAGTTCGGAGAAGGTTCGAAGCACGTTCGGAGGTTGTTACAAGTTCGGAGCACGTTCCCGACAAATCAGAAACTTGAAATTTTTAAGATGTCGGATTATCAAGCGTTTGCTGCAATTCAGTCTCAGATGCAGACTTTATGGAACTACGACAATGAAATTGGGACTACCCAGAAAGTTCCTATACTTCTCAAGTTTGAAGGTTATGCAAATTGGAAGAAAAGGTTCGAAGCTTACTTGGAACGACCGATCTGGACTTATGGATTGCATTGGATGCACCATACGTGTATCCTATTGGAGTAAACAATGTGCCTATAATGCAAAGAATCTGGATCTTAATTAAAAGACTGATTACACAAGAGAACAAAAAGCATATGGTCTTTTAACTCAAGCACTTCCTAAGGAGTTGCTACACCAGTTTAAGAGTTGTAAGCATTCTCATGAATTGTGGACAACAATAAAAGAACGGTGTGAAGGCAACGAACAATACAAGAAGAGTAAAAAGAAAGTTTTGAACAAGGAATTTGATAATTTCAAACATTTTGATGGTGAAAGCGTTCCGGATTTGATTTCAAGATATTGCCATTTGTTGTCTGAAATGGATAATGTTCAAATCAAGAAGGACGATGAGGAGCTTAAAGAAAAATTACTTGAAGGTTTACCATGAAAGTGGGAATCATATGTGTTGATGATTATGAATGATAAAGATTATCCAGAATTGACGTTTGTGAAACTGTTGGGTAAGTTACAAGCACGAGACTTAGAGATGAAAAATGTTAATACAACACCTGTTGAAGTCCAGAATCCTGATGTGTACAATGGTTCAAACGCGGCAACAATTTTGGGTAAATCGGGTAAGATGACAAGTTCTGCACCAGCAATGGCTTTCGCAGCTGGAAATTTACCTGGAAATGGAATGGGTTCGACTAGTTATGATCACAATTATAGTTCTGGAGGGTGTAACGTCTTGGTTCCAGCAAGTAATCTGATGAATACTAGTAAGATGGCCATGTCGGTCACAACGACCGAAGATTATATGTATCTTGTTTCTGCGTTGGTATCATCATATTATGGGCTTATAACTGGAAAGGTAAGTAATGCAGAACTGACTGAGAAGGATTATGATCAGGTTGATCCAGATGACTTGGAACTGATGGATATTAATTGGCAATTTGCCATGCTTGCGAGAAGGGTGAAGAGATTTTTTAAAAAGACTTGTAGAAAAGACCTGAATTCTGGAGGAAGAATTGGTTTTCACAAGTCAAAGGTGAGGTGTTATAATTGTTCAAATTTCGGACACTTCGCTCAGGAATGCTCTCAACCTAAAAAGCAAGAATACCAAAAGTTTGCACCCAAGTCTAATGCTTCTGGAACCAACAATGCATCAAATTCAGGGAGTTCTTTAAATTCTAAACCTAATTCTGAACCTACAAAAGCCCTAATGTCTCAAGAAGATAAAACTTATAACTGGGGTAATCAATTTGCTGATTCATCCGCATTGATTGTGACACATGTGTAGGATGAAGACACCATGACAGAATCTACTCAAGATGGAGATGAAATTCATGGCGAAGCAATTGATGGAGTTCAAGATGGTGTCAATAATGAAGCAAGTGTATCGGATTCAAAGGATGATCATCAATCTTTTTCTAAAGAAAAATTTGCATTCGTGGCAAGCTTGTCTGACCAAGTTGAATCAGATGAGGTTCACTTGTTGGAAAAACAAGTTCAAGTTTTAATTGAGGAGAAAGAAGCACTGATTCGTGAATGTGAAGCCGCGAAAGCTGAAGCACTTGACACAGCCAATGATTTCGAGAACTTATATCAAAAGAGTCTTCCGTTGAAACAACAATATGAGAAGGCTCAGCACAATGATGTGGAGATTGCTGACAAGATGATTGCACTACAGAAAGCAATGCAGAAGCTATCTGATGAGAATACAAGCTTAAAGCAGGAGGTCGGTACATTGAAACGAAACAACATCACAGAATCGGTTGCTCTAATGACCGATACTTCTAAGGTAATTTCTTATCCTCCGGCGTGCAAATCTTGTGATGAATTTGCTACCGCTAAGAGTACGCTCTTAGATGAAAAGACAAAACTCAATGATCTTTTGTCGGTAGCTAGATCTGATAAAATATTTATAAGGAAAGATGGGAAGGAACAACTAACGAGTTGTTGTCGGTTCATGAGCAGTTACGTTTACAAAAAAATGATTTTTCAAACCAATCTAAACTGCTTGTGTCCGTACAAAAGGACTTGGCTGATAGTCAAAAACTTGTTGCAGATCTAAAAATTGAGATTTTTGAACTTAAACAAAAGATTGATTCTGTTCAAGTTTCATCATCGTTTACTAATTTTCTTTACAAATCTGAAAAGGAAACTAATTCTGGTAAATTGAGCCAAGTTCCCCCTCCTGTCATTATAACCAATGGTCCTTCTTCTGAGGACAAAGTGGAAGTTTCTTCTTCTGACAAGCAGAGTAATCATCAATCAATTAATTCGAAGTCTGACAAAATTTCAACCGGAAAATCAATCCTGGATTCTACGTTTGATGAATTGTTTTATGATGTCTCAGACCTTGATAAAATTGATGATCTCATATCTGAAACAGAAACTGTAAGGAATATTGCGCTTGGAAGATTTCCGGCTGAATGCCAATTTTGTATAGTTCCGACTGAAGTTGAAGTTGAAGCAGAATTCTCACTTCAAGCGGAACTGGCAGTTCAAGCGGAAAGAAGCAGTTTTGTCCCTTAGCGAATATTCCGGGTGAACTTGATTATCCACCAGATAATGAGTTCAACCGGACTTTTCCTGAGATGTCTTTTCAGCAAGTCCGATCCTGCAAAAGCTTTTCGTATGCTTCCATATCTGATTCAAGCCGCTCTCCTAAAGTAGTATGGTGCTGCAAACACGCAAGATATTCCAATTACCGATGTTTATTCTTTTGGTAGTGTGTATTTGACTTTTTAGTTTACGGTCTAGATTAGATCGCATGAGATCAATGGCTGTCATTGATCTCATCAGCACTATATATAGCTTAGTTAGCTCTAGTTTACACATCACGATTATCTTTGTTGTTATTAGTTCTTGAACAATTTGTAATAGTGTAGCTTCGAGTTAATGAAATAGTGTCGAGTATTTGATACTTTGTTGTTACTATATTTCTACAAATCAAGCTTTTACATTAAACACAAGAACTTAATAATGCTTGAGTAAAGTGAAATATAACTTTAATTCTGCAGGGTTATATTTACAAGTAAAGGGCTTTGTTTTAGCTTAACTCTAACTTTTAACGATCCTACAAGTGGTATCAGAGCTTTAGCTCTTACCTTGAAGACTTTCTGTGCTTCAAGGTTGATACTTTACTTGCTTACTTTACAAGCTTTGCTTTCTTATCTTTCTAAAGGTTTTCAAAATGAGTGATTTCAGTTTAAGTTGCCCAAATGGTTCTTCCAACAAACCACCAATGTTCACTCCTGATGACTTTGTTACCTGGAAACTCAGGATGGAAGGTTTTGTTAGGATTTTGGACCATCGTATTTGGAAATCTTTCACTGAAGGTCCCTACTCACCCATGGTTTCATCTGCTGATGATGCAGAAGTCAAAATACCTAAGCCACTAGATAAATATGTTGAATCTGACTATACTTCTCTCGAATTTGACCATAAGGCATATTGGACTCTACAAGCTGCACTTCCTAATTCCATTTTAAGTGGGTTTAAAGGATATAAAACTGCATTTGACCTGTGGAATGCCTTAAGTGAAATGCATGAAGGAACCAGTGAAGTTAAAGAAAACAAGAAAGATGTCTTAAAACAGAAGTATGAAAACTTTACTTTCAAATCCGGTGAAACGATGACAAACCAGTACTTAAGATTTGTTTCTTTGCTTGATGAACTACAAAAAGTAGATGTAAAACTAGACCAGGTAGATATTAACAGAAAGTTCCTACGTTCCCTGCCTTCTGTGTGGACAGTTTACACAGTAAGCATCAGGTAATGCAAAAACTTGAA